>JAKZAO010000010.1:25256552-25762376 GCA_023053555.1 Branchinecta lindahli
AATCTCACTGAAGAGCTTAAATTATAGTTTGAAAGCTTGATTGATACTTTTTATTCCCGACATACGAGGTTATGATCAGAAGAGGCGTCACTAATAAGTGCTAAGGGGGAAGGGGGGGGACGCCCCCTCCCCCCACGTTGTCCAATGTTGTTGGTAAAAAATAGCCGATTTGAAAGCCAAACAGTCGATTTGTTTCTTAGAAATAGTATTTTTTTCTTAAAAACTGTTGTCTTTTCTTAAAATTAGTAGTTTTCTCTTAAAATCAGCAGAATTTTTGTCGGCACATTTTTTTTTTCAATAATAGTCGTTTTTTTCCGCAAAAACAGTCGTTAAAAATGACCAGCCAGTCGTTAAATACCTTGTCCCCCCCCCCCAAAAAAAAAAAAATATTTTGGCTAGTAACGCCTCTGGTTATGATAGCATTTCAGCGTAGGGGCGTAATTTGCTAGGGGGCGTAATTTGCTTTAACTGCCCCCCCCCCCATCTTGATGTTTGCTCCCCCAGCTGAAATTTATCGTCTTCAAAACTCTTGTCGAAACTAAGATAAGTCTACATAATTCAAGCATCCACAGAAACAGATCGGTTTTCTTTAGTATAGCCTACCTTTGTCTTTATGGTAAGATGGGAACAACTTCTTGAATAAAACTGCTTGTTTTCACTTGACTTGGGAAAATCAGCTCCAGCTTTGCCCCCCCTCCAGAATTTTGATGAAATTACGCCACTGTTCCAGCGAAGATCGCCTGTCGTTGGCTTGTCGCGAAAGTACGATTTTCGGAGCGCCTAGAGATGCTGCAGCCAAGCTCTGAAAATTCGTGTTTTCGCGACCGCCGGAGATCAGCCAGGCGCTGCTCCGGTGACCGCGCGAAGACGCCTGTAGCGCAGGCATCCCTGAGGCCGAATGGCATTACCAAAAATTCATAATGCCCCGAATGCGTTACAAACGCGGTTTTTTCAACGCTATCCGGATGAAGGGGGACTTGATAGTACCCCTTAAAGTTTAACCGAAAAGGGCCGACTTAGGACAATCTAATTAACCATCAGTTGTTCACTTAAATAACCTTGAAAACCCGATGAAAAAGCGTCAGTTTGTTTTTCTGATATTTCCAAATAAGCTATTATCCCGCTGTGCTTGCCGACTCTTTTCGTTTTTGTGATAGCTCTATGGTACATGGAAATTTGGCAACAACACCAGCGTCACCAGCATACAAACAAATAAAATAAACAAAAAAGGCTGTGCAGTGCAAAAACAAAGTAGATATGGCAGAACATTGTGTCTGCTAGTGAGATGTCGTGTGTAGTGATAGTGGCTGCCCATTTTGCAAGGATCACATGAAGTGTGATCCTTCATCATCAACAACTGTTACATCAGATGGAACATCTTTAGCAATGTATTGGCACCTTTATTACGGGGTTGGTGGGAGACACAGTGTCCAGTTAAAATAACTGGTCTCCCTCAACCTTGTGGTTACGGACCAACATTCGACAGACCTTACCCAACCTTATCTACCTTTTCCTTACCCAAGGCCAAGGTAAATCCTTCCGTAATCCTTACACCTAGCTTACACCTTTGAATCAGTAACAAGTAACCTTCCATCTAACAATGGCCCATTCAACACAATTCAGCAGGACTGTATAACCTTGTCAGAACCATTCTAACCCAATATTATGATTTTTTTTTTCCAAGGTTAGGAAAGAATTTCAAGAACATTATTTCCCTTATATTTCTTGTAGGCTATAGCCTATATACTGGCTATATTATACTTATCTGTACTTATCAGAGGTACATCCTTACACCTTGGCCTTGCTACCAATAACCTTCTATCTAAGAATGGCCCATTTTTTGGGACTGTAACCATACATGAGTTTTCTGGTCTGTTATTTATGAACATTACGGAAGTAGAATTGCATGAACATTTCACTAATCCCTAGAATTTGCCTGTACCATGTGGGCACAGTAGAGGTATGCTTATTACAACACCTCTCTGTTTTGTCCATATCTTTGCTCTCTTTCTTGCTTATAATACAGTTAAATAATAAGGGAAGTAGCAAAATTGTTATCGCTGAACAGAAATCTGTTTCAGCTGTCAAAAAATTGAACTGAAAAAGTAATTTTTATGCAAATTGTTCCAGTTTTAAACTCTTCCTTCTTTCATTTGCTGGTTAAATGAACTAGCAGCAAGGTACAAAAAATTGCAAAGAGTTGTCGTCCGGTTTGACTGCCTTACTTATCAGTCGAGGAAAAAATCTGATGAAGTATCTAAACTCTTGTTACCTGTTTACAAAAATATGCTGAGTTCCAGACTTTTATATGTTTGTTTGTGAAAGCTTGGAGCTTAGAAATAAGAAACAGAGCCAGGGGGGAACAGAGTGCAGAATATTCTATGGGACTGTATAACCTTATCTAAACCATTCAGACCCAATACTGTACATTTTCTGGTCTATTTCCCAACACTAGGAAAGTAAATTGCAAGTATGTTTCAGTAATCCCTAGAATTTGCCTGTACAATGCAGGTATAACAGTGGAGTAGAGGCATGCTTATTACTTGGCTCAATCTTTCCAATTAAATTACTGGTCTCTCTCAACCTTGTGGTTACGTCCCAACATTTGACAGACCTTACCCACCTAGTTTTAAACTCTTCCTTCTGGTTCAAATGAACTAGCAGCAAGGTAATTTTTTTTTTGCAAAGAGTTGTCAGCCACTTTGAGTGCCTTACCTATCAGTCGAGGAAAAAATCTGATTAAGTATATACACGCTTTTTACCTATTGACAAAAATATGTTGAGTTCCCGACTGTTATATGTTGATTTGTGAATGCTTGGAGCTTTGAAAGAAGAAACACAGCCAGAGGGGAACAGAGCCCAGAATATTCAGTTGGACTTTATAACCTTTTCAAAACCATTCAAACCCAGTACTATACATTTTCTGGTATATTTCCCAGCATTAGGAAAGTAGAATTGCAAGTTTGTTTCAGTAATCCCTAGAATTTGCCTGTACAATGCAGTTATAACAGTAGAGGCATGCTTATTTGAATACCTCTCTCAGTTTTTGCACACCTTGGCCCTGTATCTTGCTTATAAAAAAGTCAAATAGAAAGGGTAAATATCAAACTTGGTATCAGTAAACAGAAAGCTGTTGCAGCTTTCCTGTCACAAAAGTCTTGCTTCACCTCTACCCCCCCCACAAACCAAGCTACAAAAACTCTTCGAGGTCACAGCAAGAAGATCCCAAAACCATCTGCTCGAACCAGGACCAAGAACCAGGTACAATGTTTCATCCCACATTATGTTTGCTTCACAACCTACCACTTGGTACTTATACTAGCATTTTGGCAGCTTTGTTACATTGGGTGTAGAATTGATATTTTATTTACATCGCTGGTGTCTCTCAACCTTGTGGTTAAGGACCAATATTTAGCGGACGTTACCTGAACAACGTTCTAAATAGTCCCTTGTCCCACATTCTGTTTCAGCTCAGGGGTTTGCCGTCCATCCACTCTGTCCCAACCCTGACAACCATCAAGAGGCTCAGAATTTGTATCAGTCCACAAACTGTTTGTCCAGACAAGTAGGCTATTTATTTAGGCCAAACCACTGAATTAAGGCAGCTGGTCAGAATAAAGGCGACTCTGGCCGCTCACAGAGACGTAGGATGGTAAGCTAGCATGCTTTAATTTACACCAAAAATATACAATGAACTACTGGAAATAAAACTGTATCTCTCTTTAACTTCATGAGTTTCAAAATATTGTAAAGACCATTATGCTTCACTAAATTTCATCAAATCAGGTGCAGTTTTGACTGATGATGACCAACACAACTGTTCCAATGTAACTGGCACAAGACAAGCCTCCAAGTCTGACATTTCCAGGCGTTTCTTATCCTGAAAGTAATACATGAAATTAGAATGCAAGTTTATGTTTGGATAAGGGTTTATGCTGCTGTTTCCCTATAGCTTCTCCATCTTCCTCTTCAAATTCACAGCTGATTAAGCATTCCTCACAGATGTTCATTTACCCATCAAAATACCCCTTTTATTGGCATATAGACTAAATTATTTTCAACATACTATACACTGTCAAAAGTTTCCCAATAGGTAACATAAGGATGCGCAGCTTCAATGGACAACACTCAACAGACAACATCTGGAATATAATCTGTTGTCTTTGAAAACATTATGGATGAAATGTTATGCATAACAAGCATTGCCAGGAAAAGCTGAAAAACTGCCAAAAAAACATCTGCTGAATTTTTCGATATCATGATGACAAACAAAAAAGTTAGCTGATGCTTTTTTGGCATTTTTCGGCTTTTCGGCAGTGCTTGTTATGCTAACGTTTTAAAAATCAGAATGGATTACATTCCAAGTGTTGTCTGTTGAGCGTTGTCTGTTGAAATTGCGCATCCTTGTGTTGTCTGTTATGAAACTTCTGACAGTGTATCATATACTTAATAGCCTAAACATATAGGCTACCGTATTTTGTTTTCAAAGATTTCAAGAATTGAAAATTCCATTCATAGCAAATAGCCTACTTCGAGCAAGAAAGGTAATAAAAATGAAAGAAGAATTTCATGATTTTCGTAAGGATGAAGCAAACCTGGCCATCTTGAACCAAAATAAAACGTTTCAGGTATAAAATATTCGCTTTCTATGTAGATACTAGTTTTGGGCAAGAAAGGTAATATAAAGACATTCACGATTTTCGGGCGGACCATCCTGGGATTGGTTTGGGTAGGGGGGGGGGGGAGCAGCCCAAAATGCGCCGACAAATTCCTGAGTGTGCCCAAGGATTAAACTAAGTAAATAGCCTACAACTCGTCAGCAAATTTTGCTGGTGCGTCGTGCAAGACTAGAGTTGATTCTCAGAAAAAAAATTCCGAGATTTCCCCATAAGTCTTCCTATTGGTTAGATTAAAGATGATTTTTGTACAAAAATGTTCCGAAAAAAGATGTGGGTAGGATTTTCCCGGCTCCTTCACCATTAAAATCTCATAAACACTGGATCACTCAATATTCACTGATGATTCATTATGGTCACTGAAAGGAATTTTATAATCCCGCGTATAGGTGGGCAAAGAGCGAATGGGGATAGATCCTATGAACTTAGTAATGCTAATTAGCAAGCTTCACAGATTCAATCTCAGCTAACAAATTCTTGCCATTCGCTACCGCCATGATAATTACCACCAGCAAACACTTGCATGAATAAGGGTTTTGTGAAAAATCCAAGCCCTTGTAAGTTAGCTTCTGAGGTGTGAACACTCAACTAGCAATTCGCCTTACTCCAGTTCAGGGCAATCCCGCAGATTGCAGATTTTCTACTCATCAACCTGTGGGTCTACTTTACCCTGACTGACAAAACTCATTTGGTTGCTTCTTACATATTCCCTTTTTATAAGTCACCTTAGACACCTCGCACTACATAGTGTTTCTGCTGTTCTGGGATAGTTGACGACTTTACAACTTAGCTTTGCTTAGAGAAAATTACACAAGTATTTGGATTTTTTTTATCCTCTCCTTCCAGCCCCTCACCCTGGACGGCAAACATGGCAAAATTTGCATAACCGGTTTTCGGATCAATGAGCTTGTCGGAAACAATGATCGAGAGCATGTAAAGAGAACAAATGTGGAAAGCTTGATAATGAGCGTAATCCTAAAGGCGGAGTTAAGATACACTTATGAAGTGTAGAATCTCGGGAATGAGATGGAAATAGTGGGGTGAATTGTCCGAAGTGTACTTAATGACACTTTTTTTTGGTATCTTGACAACAAGAACAAATAAATCAGATAGAACCTCCGTCTTTCGTCCCATGCAGCGACTATGGATACCCCGACAAAACTGAGCGGAGCTAGAGGTACTTGCTCTGGCTTTGAGCTGATGTTGATACCCGTCTACCCTACTTCCGTCTTCGCCGTTGCTCATCGCAGAGCACATTTTGTCGATGTGGTATAGTGCAGGAAGAGCGCTGAGTCGCTCTGGAGCGCGCCCAGAGAATCGGCTTTGACATCTACTTTTCCTCTACGCGGCTTCACAGCGATATAGCTATTTGTAGAGGTAACGAAACGTGATGTGCCACGACGCTACTAACCTCCGCTCGTTCGCAGCGGGCGGGGTACGGGGAAATATTCGACCCCGTATGGTCGTATTACAGAGATAGGGAGACGGAGGTTCTATCTGATTATTTGTTCTTGATGACAAGAAGTCTCAAGTATAGTATTGGGCTGTTCGACTATCGTCCCCATTTTATTTATGCCCCTGCTCATACCCGCAAAATTCCTAATACCTGTGTCACAAATCCCAATGCAAGATCTACAACTGAAGATCTAGAAACCTACCTAATGTGATCCTCTTCTTCATAAAGTTGATTCAAACCAGCTATTACCACAAAGCCTCTATAGATGCAGAAAAGTCCATGGGAATAATTGCCTTTTAGTCATCTGTCTCCTTTGCTTGCTGGGTGGTAGTAACTACGAGTTGATCTTGGCAGGGTATTCTGAACTTCTCAAGGCTCGACTGCACTTCTATCTAAAACAGAAATAGTTTTCAAAGGATGAAATTTGCAAGACAATTAGTTATCACAATTCATCCAAACATTTATCTTTGACCTCACCCAGAAGTATTACTAGATAGTTTCTTAGAAGAGCAGGACCATGTTTTTAGATGCTACCCAAATGGCTCAAGGAGTAAGAAATTGGTCTGGTCTCAAACTATATATTCATATAATATATATAAGAACGTTTTTTATATATTATATGAATATATGAGTCTAAGGCAGCTTGGGCTCAAGGACTATTTAGTCTTGATTACCTTCTAGTAAACCAACAACTGCTTTTTTTTCAAAAGAAAGAAGTTATATTTTGATAGCCTACTATAAAGCAATTACATTTTTTTTCATCAAGAAGATATTCAGTAGTTACCCATGAGTTGCGATTCTGCCAGGCAGTAATCTATGTTGGTATACTTTTTGTACAGATGGTCATTATATGCTTAGCCTTGTGGTTAAGTTTGTTGGTAAACCTGGTCGTTTACTAATTTCATTTGTGACAGGAAATCATAAGACCCTTAGTTGCAGAGTGTAGGGTTGTAGCTGGCTCTGCAGAGTGTGACACAAGCATGCAAACAAGAATTATATATGCATGTAAATATATGTATATGCATAATATGCATGGTGTAGGCCAGGATTTTCCAGAATTCACAGTATCTGCAAATAATAATAATAATAACAGATTTATTTCCCATCATGGTGCACAAATGTACAAAAAGACGGAGTAATTAAATATAGAAGAAAAAAGAACATAGAAAGAAAGGAAAAAAGAACATCGGCAACAACAATAATCATAAAAAGAAAAGGAAACAACACACATTGAAATAATTTACACCGCGTAAAACAGTGCAAGGATTGCTGTGAGGATTGATTATTTGCTTGGTGAGCTAACTTGTTTGCATGGGACCTAAGGCTGACTGTGTTCCAGGCTGCCTGGCGTTCCATTCCCTTTTGGCTCTTTTCACATGGTACAGGCAGGTCGATGCCAGTCCATGTTCTTCAGAAATACAGAATTGACTGACATTCTTGTCAAAGTAGATTGAGGCTTGCATTTTTCATTTTTGAAGGCAAAGCAACATACCCCTTTGTTGCGGTGTGTCGGATTATAGCTTGCAACAACAAGCATGCAAACAAGATTATAAACAAGGTGTAGGCTATTTTCCAGAAATCACAGGATCTGGGAAGGCAAAAAGTTCAAGGATTCCCACCGGGATTGACTATTTGCTTGGTAGGCTAGCTATTTGCAAGGGACCTAAGGCTGAGTAGGCCTATGTTCTAGGCTGTATGCCACTCGGCATGGCTTTTTTTCACAAGGTAAAGGAAGTTTGATTTCTTCGAAGTCAGTATTCTTCGAAAATACAGAATCGGACTGTCATTCTTGTCTAAGTATATTGAGACATGGTACAGAGTTGGTCTTTTTAGGTTATGGGGAATCCGAAGGACTACTTTTTAATTAATAGGGTGTGTAGTACTACTTATTTGGTTATTTGCACGGCTTTAATTCTACTCAGTTATTTGTTTTCCATATTTTTTTTTAAAAGCACAAGGATAAAGGCTTTCTTCTTTGCAACTCTTTGAGGAACCTTGAACAAGCAATTTATTTGGATTAAGAGTGACTTATTTAGCCAATGACTTGACTTCGCTTTGCTAAGGAGGACTAATTGATGTTTAGCCAGATTAGGTCCTTCTTTGGTTGTGCTATTTCTTTTTTGGTATTATTTGAAGATGCTTTACAGAAAATCAGTATAAAGGTATTCTACAAACCTGTAAAGATTCTGTCAGTCCATCATTCAAAGAGGACCATGTGACTTCATAAGAATTCCTCATCATATTGACTGCACTCTAGTTGAAAAACACAGGAAGATTTCCTTGACAGGGCAAGTCTTCTGGTTGTTACCCTTGTCAATGGGCAGTCTTCTGAGCTGGTTGTACAATCAGGGACTGAACAGCGCCTAATATTCGCCATTATCGAACCTGGACCAAATTAGGAGGTTGAACAAGCACGTTTGGTCACTGGTTCAAATTTTCGCGGGCGAATTGTGGACAGATTCGCATGGGATCGAGTACACATTTTCAATGTCCCTACTGAAGACTACTGTGGACAAATCGAAAATCCCTAATGGGTGATGTAATAATTCAATGTGTTTGAATGTAAGATGCAAAAATAAGTTGCCTGTTCGGTTAAACTTTAACTAGATCAATGACCGTTAAATATTTTGCACGACCGACTTTCGTAATAAGGTCATCCACCCTAGGCACTGGATACGGATCCGGGCTTTCGGTAACGTCATTAAGCGCTCGATAATCTACACAGAGACGAATTGAACCGTCTTTCTTAGGAACGACTACTACTGGGAAAGCGTATGGGCTCTTGGAACGGCGGATTACGCCCAGATCAAACATACGCTTAATCTCAGCCTCGACTGCTTTTTGCCTGCCGAGTGGAATTCTGTACGGGCGTTTACGAATCGGTGTAGAGCGGGTCTCTATTTTTTTATCAACCAAGTTGGTACGCCCTGGTTGCTTGCGCAGCGTCTTGCGAAAACGATGTACGATTTCAAACATCTGCTCTTTTTGCAGCTCACTCAGCTGTGAGTCTAGTTCAGGCAAAGAGCAGTCGTCTTCTGCATCGAAAGTGACGATACGAGGAGACAGAGCGTCATTCTCGTCGGTTTCGGATAAAACGCTGACGAATAAACACGGTCTGCTCTCGTAGAACTTTCGTAGCAAATTTGCGTGTAAGATTTTCTTTTTCTTTCTTCCTTCGAAACCGGAAATCTCGAAATTAGCCTTACCTATTTTAGCAGTAACATCGTATGGGCCCTTCCACTGCTTCTCCAACTTGATATTGCTGGCCTGCTGAAGAACCATCACCTTGTCACCAACTTCGATATCCGGATCTCGAGTCGTCTGGCTATCAATAAGGCGTTTGTTCGCAGCTTCGATGTTTGACTTCACAAACTCGGCAATCTTTGTCAGCTGTTGACGTAACTGGAAAGAATAAGATTCGCTTGAAATTTCAGGAAGGTCCCTTTGGCCTCCCAAAGATTCATTGAAAATTTGTAACGGCCCCTGTGGTTCGTTACCGTAAACTACTTGAAACGGCGAACACTTCGTAACGGCATGAACTGCGTCTCGGTATGCATAAAGTACATACGGAAGTAACTCGTCCCATTTCTTGGGCTCGTTACGAACGAACTTGCTTAGCATCGTTACAATTGTTCCGTTTAAATTTTCGCAAAGGCCGTTTGACTGAGCGTGGTAGACTGAGCATTTTTTCGACTTTACTCCGACCGACTGAAGAAAATCCCTGACCGGTTGGCTAAGGAAATTAGCAGCTTGATCATGTACCATTTCTTTCGGGAACCCGACTCGACTGAAGTATTCTATTAATGCTTCAATAACCTTTTTCGAAGAGCATGAGCGCATAGGAAACGCCTCAGGCCACTTGGAAAAATAATCCACCACGACTAAGAGCCAGGTATTACCTCGACTACTCCTAGTAAGAGGTCCGACAAAATCAATCGCAACCCGCTCGAACGGTCTGCTTGCACACTCAAACGGTTGAATTGGCGCTTTGTCGCGTTTCGAGAGCTTAGATACCATCTGACAGTCCTTGCACGCGGTGCAGTGTTTTGTCACGTCAGAATATAGCCTGGGCCAGAAAAAATTACGAAGAATTTTACCGGCTGTTTTCTCTCTGCCTAAGTGATCACCTTGAGGTGAATTATGCGCAAGCTCCAAGACCTTTTGTCTCATACTAGTTGGAAGTACTAGTTGCCATAATTTACTTCCAGTAGCGCGATCACGCTCAACACGAAATAAACGATTATCTCGAACTGCAAAACGTACCTTTGCGTTTTCGCTTTCCAGATCCTGAACTTTCTTCCAGGCTGTTTTCAGCGTACGATCCAGGCACCTCCGGAACTTTTGCTTCAGCGACCTCTTCGGTATGTTTGCGCTTTTCGCCCCTTCGCTCAGCTCGAGTTTTGGGCGCCACGCCACGCGAAGACGACTCAACGTCTTCCTGCTTCTCCCTGATGAAATCTTCACCTAGGTCTTCGGCATACGAGCAGTCGATTTCATACAACGACCTGGAGTCTTCGCTTTCGTCACAGTCTTTACCTACAATTAACCAGAAGTCAGGAAAATCGCGACCAAACAAGGCTTGGTTTCCGAGAGTATCGGAAACGGCTACTCGCATAGACCTTGAAAATTCCTCGCCTGTGCAAGACTTCACTCGCACTTCTACAAGTGCCGATGGATACGTTCTCACGTCTGCGTGAATACAACCCACACTATACACGAGTTTTCAATCGATCGATTCGGGCTGTACAAATCGGCTATGAACGAACGTAATTTCGCTTCCGCTGTCGACTAGAAATTCGACGGGCTGTTCGTTTACAGAACCGATAAAATCTTCGCCATTCGTGTCTTTTTGGTATCGGATATCGCAATACCGTCTAACAACCTTTGCTGGACAGACGCTAAATGGGTTGATTTGTTCGATTTCTTCGGTAAGTCGGCTGATTTCGTAGCTGGTACGTATTTTGTCTCAGATAGCTTTGGGCAATCCCGTTTAAAGTGTCCGTCCAAACCACAAAAATAACACTCCCCTTTGTTCTTACCTTTCGGCTTCGAATCCGTTGGCCTACTATTAGTCCGGGCGCCACCGAATCGTATCTCGCTTATTTCTGAGTTGAGGTGATCAGAGAGACACAGTCAGTTTGAGGATAGTTTCCGACTATATCGACCATGCTGAATCCGATATGGGTGGTGGCAAAGCTGCAGATGACGGCTTGACCTTGTTAAAGCAAAAAAACACCGATTTTAGGCCTATAAAATGTGTCCTCACTGTTTATTTTTTTCTAAGGTTTTACTAGTCCATTTTAGTTTTATGGCATCTCATTTTATTACTAGTAGTGCCGTCGATTAGAATATGTTTGGTTTTTTCCAATATCTCGTATAGTTCTTGAGTTATAGGCTAATACTCACGAATTTTCCCTGAAAATCTAAAAATTCGAAGATTTATTTCCAGGTTAAGCACGTATTTCGTAGCTCAAAATATTTTTAGGATTTTTCATACTTTACCAGAATTTGCCCTGGGTACTGAGCTTCAGTTTGCCGTACAGTTCGAAGCTCTAACTCGTATGGGAAGCCGCACAGAGTTTTTTACAAAAAGTATAGGCCAAAATCGTTTATGAAAATACGTTTTCTCAAGACAGTGATGTGAAACAGTTTTCTAGGTTAGAATTTAGCGTAGAATACGAATATGAACTTTACTTTTCAATCCGAATTCAATTTCAGTTTTTATAGGCAATTTGTTTTACTTCTCCGACTTGTGACCAAATATCGCAGGTAAGTCATTCAGGAAGAACGAGACGAAGTGATAAAACAGCTTCGAAATTCTATAAAAACAAAACTTATCACTGCCCGTTTTGTGAGAGATAGTAATGATTGATAATCTGATTGATTGTAACTCTGGTCCTGAGTAATCTTGAGGTTGGTAGCATTTTGGTTGTCTATAATTTAAATGATAGGCTGTACTACTTGAGCTGGTAACAAGAACTGAAAAAATTCCTGTCATGTCCAACAAACAAGTTATAAAAGATGAACGTAACTGTCATTTTGCTGGAAATAGTTTAACATAAAGTTATTGTTAATAAAGCAGGTCAGAGTCAAGTGTCAGTTACTATGTTGAGACTATGTCAGTCTGTACAGTACAGTCTACTAAAAATCACTGAATTTTGTATACCCTAGGCTATGCCGGCACATGCCAAATGCTGGGTATATCTAGATTCTAGTGGTAATTCCTAGGCTATGCCTGATGCTGGATACACCTTGCGAAATGCAGGATACTCTAAACTGATGAAGTATTTAGGCCACGAACAACCAAAAAAAATTCAGTTATAGTGTGGGGTACTAACAGGTATCCAGCATTTGACAAAGGGTATCCATAGTTAGGCACAGGCTGTGCCAAACCCTAAATATACCCAGCATTTGGCAATAGTTATAAAAAAATCAGCGGTTTGCAGTTGAGCGGTTCAGCGAACATTTCTGACATATGTATATAGGCTAAAATTTGTCGACACAGCTGAATAGCATATTAGCTTGAAGTTTTTGCCGCCCGCTTAACATTGAAACTGTCCTGTGATGCGATTTTCTAATAGGAATTTTAGCAGTTCATTAATAATATTAGTTTTGCTACTTTTTGTCGACAAGGATATTTTAAATTTATTCTAAGCAAGTTTATTTTGTACTGTTGCAGTTAACAAAACTGTTCAGGCACTAGTTGTTTCTGACAAAGGCCTGGGGATTCAAAGCCAAGGTGGCAGGACTTGTAAGTCTTAAGAGAAAATAAAAGAAACATGACAACATAACCATCTGCACAAAAAAAAGAGACAATGGCTTGAAAGTGAACTGGGAACTAAACTAAGCCTCCTGTACTTAGTCAAACTGCAGCTAGCATTCTGCTTAATTTAGTAAATAGGAAGACTACTGGCAAAGTCATTATAGTCAACATTAAAAATAAAGCAATGGGTAATGGCTTTGGTGTTAAAGTGGAAAATCAAATCATGTGCCGACAACAGTTTCTGAAATTTTTGTTTTTCTAGGTCAGCAACGGAAAAGCTGAAGGAAAAACATCTGCGCCTCATGCTTAGTCCACAAAAGACAAAGACTATTGATTTTTCCTTCTGCATTAATCGTCAAAACCACAAAAAGAATGAGAAGTTGCACAAGGTTTCAGACATTAGTCGAATTACAAGTGTTCTTGAAGTCATATGCAAATGCAATTTAGCGTACAGAGCATTGAAAAGACAATGCAGAGAACCAGATTTTCATGAGAAAGAGCACAAGTGGACAGACCATTCAACTTCCACCAGCATTGCCAGGCAGGACTCGGTCAAAAGTTGGCGATGTTGAGTTTGAATACAAAACCTGCTGCTTATTCTGTAGTAAGACGGGAAGGTACAAAGAATAAAAAACTGAAAGTGTATCAAATTCGCACACTTGATAGACAGAATAAAGTGCTTCAGCAAGCAGAAGAATTGTGGCAAATAAATCCTGCAGTTCTTGCCAGGTGTAAAGACAAAGACCTTATTGCTCTTGAAGCAAAATACCACCAACATTGTATTTTGAAGTTTCTGAGCAGTAGACCAGACAGTGACAATGCAATCTGTATCACTATATTAACTATGCTATTTGGTGATTATTTGAAAAAGTCTGGTTTAGAATAGGAAGACAGTGATATGTTGCTCCTCAAGAGGAAACTGAAGAATAGATTTGGCAGGAATTTGTGGGTGGATCGCAGATCTGGGAAACACAACTTTTTTTACCTTAAAGACTCGGTAAATGCTGGAGATATGACTAGACAGATTGCAGGGTTAATAGAAAGTGTTGATGATTCTTCAGTGCTGATCGAATCTGACTCAAGAGAAAGTGAGAGCATTTCTGGGTCCAGTAGTGATGTCAGTGATATTGACAACAGTGACAATGACACAAATGGTCTGAGTATCAATTTAGATGAAAGTGTCATTGTCCTCATGGGAAGTTGTGCAGATGCAGACAATGTGGATGCTGAACTGCTTACTCTGCTCCCTGAGAGCGAAGAGTTCGAGGTTAATAGTGGTCGGTCTACTAGGAGCCGACAGAGGTCAGGCTCAAGCAGAGCTTCTAGTGTCTATGACCACGACGATAAGAGGAGCTTTTACTATGTCATGAAGAGACTAAAAACTCAGATCTGTGAAAATGTCATTCAGTGTAATGTAATGTAATGTAATGTAATGTACGTAAAAGCCCAAAGGGCCATGGTACAAAAATGGTATACAAATCAACTTCTAACTACATATTAAACACACTGAATACAAGACAAAGACAACTAACTACATAACTAAAACACTTTAAGTGAACAGGGACCTATGCCTCAGTCCCACCTGAACAAAAACTGCAAGGTTTTTAATTGTGCCAAAAGATCGACTTCTAAGGAGACCGTTGAGCCACTCCTCATCACCTGTATTTCTCTGGAGCAGCTCTAACCTTAGATCATTCAGTTCCTGGCAATATGACATGAAGTGGTCCACATTCTCATCCGGTACCCCGCACATAGGGCACGAGTAAAGATCATCTACCGCACGCTCCCTCCCCAGGTATTTCCTCCTTATTCCCAACGGAAGAAAATTTCCCCTTAAACCCATATAAGATTTTAGCTCTTCCCTCTTAAGGCCCGCTTTAAAGTAAACTTCTTCACCCCACACTCTCTTCCACTGTGCATACGACTTGAGAGACAGCGACGCAGATACCTCACACGTCCTTTTTTGGATTTCTTGACACTCAAGAATTCTTTGCACTTCTTTACTTACTGTACCGACTACCTTACCTTCCCCCAATCCTACATTCCACTGACCTGAAAGCCCGCAATTATTCAGTACTGACCTTACCTTACTCTGCCAAGCATCTTTCCTGTTATCTTTAAGGTCCTCAAGCAGTGCAGCCTTTACAAGTCTATTATCTGGCAAACTTGTTAACCTTTCCCAATACTTCACCATTTTTACAAGTCTCTTACCTCTCAATGAATGAATACCTAGGTCACCTCTTAGTACTAATCCGTTAAACTTACCACTTACCCCGATCAACCTTTTATAGTGGCTTAGCTGCACTCGCTCAATTTTCTCGCCCTTTTCATGTCCCCACACTTCTGCTGCATATGATAATATTGGGCTTATTTTTGTATTAAATATTACTTTTTGAATTTTCATTTCTCCTGGGCCTAAACAATTTATCGTACTTTTCAGTACCATCCATGATGCTTTCTGACCTTTCGCCGCTATACTATCCAACTGTGCACTCCACTTTCCCGTAGCCGAAAACTTGCAACCTAGATATACAAATTCTTTCACTATTTTAAGTTCTATCCCTTTAAAATAAAATCTTTCATTGTATTCCTCATTTTTACCAAAAACTAGTATAACGGATTTCTCAGTATTTAATACTAGCTTTTTCTTATCCAAATAATCCTGCAAAATACCCAGCAGCCTCCGCAGATCATCTGCTGTCTTTCCTAGAAGAACTATGTCATCTGCGAACAATAAACAAAATAAATTAAATGCCATCAATTGCAGCCTTGGGGCTCCGCTCTCCGTAAAATAATCTTCTATATCATTTACATACAAAAAAAAAGCCTTGGAGACAGTGTGCATCCCTGTTTAACACCCAGCCTAGTTAGTACTGCTCTAGAGTATTCTGATCCTACCTTTACTATTACTTTAACTACTTCATACATTCTTATTATTATTCTAACAAAGCTTACTGGGAGCCCAAGCTCCACCAAACTAAAAACTAGAAGGTTCCTAGATACTTCATCGAATGCTCCTCGAATATCCAGGAATGCTGCGAACAGTTTTATTTTTCCTTCTCGTATATTTTCTAACCAAAACATTCAAACAAAATATCTCGTCTATTGCACTATAATTTTCCCGAAATCCTGCCTGACATTCTATAAGTTTACCCTTCATTTTTAACCAATTATCTAACCTAAAACAAAGTATCCTACAAAACAACTTACTGAGACTATTACCTAGTGTTATGTTTCGATAATTTTTGTGCTGATACCTTTCACCTTTCTTGAAAAGCGGAATAACCACAGATGTTGTCCATTGCTCCGGCCAATGGGCCAAACTGATCATTGAAGAAAAAAGAGTTGCGATTATTTGTAACACCCAAACTCGAGCAAACTTCCACAGATTCGTCAGGATACCATCGGTCCCTGGTGCTGATCCTCCTCGCATACCCTTGAGGGCCTTCCAAACTTCCTCGTTAATGACCTCCTTTATTAGTTGTTGATCCTCCTCTAACAGCGGCCTGTCAACCGTATCCTCCATTATCTGTATCTGGTGAACTAGTCTTTACTCATCCGATGTAGATCTATTATCTTCTATTCCCTTGTACTTGCCTTCCAAGTGCTGAGGCCACGTATCTGCCCTAGGTGTACTCCGCATTTTTTTCTTCGGTCCTAATTCCTTTTTAACTAAATTCCAAAAACCTTTACTGTCACTCTTCCTAAACTCATTTTTTAACTTCAAACTGCACTCCTTTTCATATTCCCTCCTCTTCTTTTTTAACATATTTTTATACTCCCTACGTTTTGCCCTATACCACTCTAAATTCTCTTCTAACAACTCGGGACTACTCACCTTCACATCCTCCAACGACTTTGTTATTATTTGTTTCATCGCCTCACATTCCTCATCATAACACAACTTTACATTCTTATTTGAATGAATGAATGAATAAGTTTATTTCCCATCTTTACATAAAAATGCCACTGATGGAGCAGAAGAAAAGAAAAAAAATAAAGAAGAAAGAACAATGAACAACAAACACACAAGATACAATTTTAACTTTGTAAACAATTTGCACTATTTTAACTTCAAAAAATACATAAATAACTAATAACCTTTTTTCTTTATCTATTGCTTAATTGCTGGATAGAGGCTGTTCAGAGGGTCGAGGGATTCCAGAAATCGAGCACGACGCTCTAAAGCAGCCTCTATCGGATCTCTTACCCCATGATTTCTTGTGACTCGTCGATTACGGGACCACAACGGCAGCCCAAGCAGGAATTTTGCGTATTTGTAATAAGTAGTTCTAATAGTCTTAACATCGGATGTGTGGAAAATTTTCCAGAACGGTGCTAGTGCAAGTGCATGTGGTAATGCAAGAGCATTATACAGCTGCGCTAGCACCAGTCTGTTGTAACGCGCTTTCGACGCTGCTAGCATACCATAAGCTTTTCGAACTTTTGCGGAAAAATGCGCGATTAAACCGGAACGTGTCGATCGCAGATCTTTACAGATTGGTAACCCGAGGTAAGTCAGAGACTCAGAAGGGCTTAGCAATACGTCCCCCAACTTCACCTTTATCGAAGAGCTATCACATTTTCTACCGTTATAAATAATAACATCACTTTTACTAGGGTTAAAAGCTAGTCCTATGACCGCATACGAACGACTAAGTATACTAAAATTATCTTCAATGCGGGATATCGAACGGCTCAGGTTAAGTACATCGTCTGCATAATTCAAAAGCGACACATCAAGCCCTCGGAAAATAAAACTCAATTTTGCGTGTTTTTGCGCTTCAATGACGCTATTGTTGTACAATGGTGGAGACGAAAGGGCACCTTGTCTAATACCCTTGCGTACAGGAATAACTTTATCTGAAACTACGTGTCCTCCCTTAGAAGTATATTTTACTTTAACATGGAGCTTACGGTACATAGCACGGTAAGTAACAATGATTGAGGAGTCGAGACCTCTCTTATGTGCTGACAGCAGAAGCTGAGGATGCACACCCGAATCAAAGGCGCGACGTACATCATGACTCGCGATTATGATACTTTCATCCGAACCGTCAGAATCTAATAGCACATTTGCAAGGAGACTGTGCACGTGTTCGCGACCTTGACCTTTTTAAAACTGAATTGAAAATCAGGAGTGGTGCAAGTACTCTGAATTTCTTCCATCACCAGAGCCTCCATAACTTTGCCCTGGAGAGCCTCCATAACTCCGGCCCTGATCTTCCGATACCTTCTCACCAACCTTATACACCAATTCCGTCAGTGCATTAAGCGGTTCCTCCACCCCTCCCTCTTCTACCAACTGTTCCAATACTCTCAGACGCTCAGAACACTCACCTGAGGAGAGCTCCTGCACAACATTTTCTTTCCCTTTGTGAACCATAAATTTTTTCTTAATTTCCGGGTGAGCTTTTTTTCCACACCTCCGTCAACCACTTCGGTTTTTCGTCACAACCATTTTATTCAGTGACACGCTGATCGGGACGTGATCCGAACCTGGCAAAGCCAGCGTAGGAAGCGAGAATCGGACATTGAGCTGTCAGTCGAGTTTGCAAATTCGATGGTTCCTCCTATGTTATTTAATGCATTAGCATTCCTGTTCAGTGATATTGTTGAGCCACCAACTGACCTGAATACCAGGTATAGTGTACCTGCTGCTGTAGAAGAAAAAGTGGTGAATTTGGTTGAGGATATCTTGTTCCAGATTGGAAAAGTTGACTCGCCCAAGCATTCAGCATTAGGTGTCTATCTTTACCATAAGACTCGGAGTAAGAAGTTAACAGCAGTTTTGAACAGATTGGGTTTAACTGCAAGCCCATGTACAGTGCAGCGAGTACTCACCACTGAAGCAGTAGCCGTACAAACGAAATCTTGCGTGTGTGTACGAAACTTGTTATATCGGTGTACGGCAAAAAACAGTCCGACTTTGATTCCCTAAATGACCTGCGAGTTCATTTGTTTCCTAGAAAAAAGAACTTGAACAGTTTGCCCCCAACAGATGGTGCTTTCATGTACCACGTCAAAAGAGCAATACTTCAGTGGAGCGTTATTCTTCAGCCTGTGATCCCTAAGCCCTACGTTTTTAATCCACTTGACTTCGGCTGGTCACACCACGACACTTTGGGAGTAGGTTCAGTGACTTCAGCGATGACGCCCTGGCCTCCATCTGTCAGCAAGCCTCCGGCATCCTGCTGCTGTAAAACTGTATGCGGACGAAAGTGCCCTTGTTTGGGGTTAAAGCGGTGTGATATTCTTTGCTCGTGTACTGGGCGATGTGGTGCCGACAGCGAAGACTCAGACGAGTGTTAGCCGGACTGAAGTTTTGCTCTTTTGACGTGGTACATGAAAGCACCATCTGTTGGTGGTCGTTTTACTTATATTTTTGAGCAGTTCATTGTCCCTACATTTTTGTTTGAACATAAATGTTTAGTACGTCACATACCACACTTTTATCAAATAGCGGTTTCAACTACAGTTTCTGTCGAGCGTGGTGCTCCCGGGTGGGTATAATAACCTACAGTGCGCCTTGTGAGCTCGTTTTAGTCTGGATTGTCATTAACAGTTGTAAGAAAATTAGTTTTATTGCATTTCAAAGAGCCTGTAACAACTGACGTTCAGATACGATGGCCAAACCAATACTTCCGTTAGATTCGGGGTCAAAAATTGGCCTAGAAACATGTCTGGCACTACCATTTCTAAGAAAAATAATTGGCCTACAAATAATTAATTAGCCTATAACAGTCTAAGGTAATGTCTAATTGAAAATTTACGTATAGATTTGAGCTAGAGCATGGAACTTTCCATCAATGTGAACCTCAATACTCAAGGCAAATTCTGGTAAAATATAAAAAATCCTAAAAATATTTTAGATTACGAAATACGCTTTTTACCTGGATATAAATCTTTGAATTTTCAGATTTTCAGGGAAAATTTATGAATATGAGCCTATAACTCTGGAACCACACAAGATTTTGGAAAAAAAACATATGCTAAGAAGCAATACTATTAGGAATAAAATGAAATGCCACACAACAAAAACGGACTAGTACAACTTTAGAAAAAAAACTAACAGTGAGGACACATTTTATAGGCCTAAAATCGGTGTTTTTTTATTTTACAAGGTCAAGCCGTCGTCTGCAGCTTTGCCACCACCCATATTCGGATTCAGCATGGTCGATATAGTCGGAAACTATCGTCAAACTGACTGTGTCTCTCTGATCACCTACTTGTCACATTTTAGGGGTCTGGCGCCCGGACTATATCCGAATGCGATTTCCGACTTCCCTTCGATCGGGCTGCATTGTAATGTTCAGCCATAGTATTCGCCCTTGATACTTCGATAGGATGCTGCTGACGCAAATGAACTTCCAAACCTGGAATATTAGAACAGCTCGTTACAAATTGTTCGAGAACCAACTTTTCCATAACTTCCGCCATCTTTTTTCCGTGTACAGTATTTGCATCGAGATCGGATTCCGAAACGCCAAGCCACTTTCTGGAATAGAGTTCGAGTTTGCCGCCAAACTCCTGAAAACTCATCGATTCTGTTTTCGTTAATTCGCGAAACCTAGTTCTATACGCGTCGGAATTAACGTCGTATTTGTGCAAAATGCTCGACTTTACGGATGAAAAATTCGCCAAATTGCTCTGAGACAAACTCGAATTCGCTTCCAATGCACGCCCTGTAAGAAGAGGTATTAATTTAACGACTTTCGTGGTATCGTCCCATCCACAGAGACGAGCTGTATTTTCGAATGCCGTTAGAAATGAATCGACATCGTCTTTTTCGCTCATCTTTTGCAAGTTTGGCTCTTTCGGTTTAGATAAACGATCTAACAATAGTGCTCGTTCCGTCTGTAATTGTGATACTTGCGCTTCGTGTGAATCTTTCATGAACTCAAATATTCTATCGAATTTAGTCAGTAGCGCAGACATTTGCGCATTGCTGCTAGTGCCTGCATCCGCACCGCTAACGAGCTGATCGTCGGATTTAATAATTTTCGCAAAAGATTCCTCGGACACACTGGTCTTATTTTCATCCTGAAAAATTGGACTAACGTCTGTCCGAAATTCGCTTATCAACGAAACGGGAATTAACGAAACGGATTTCGACTGATCTGGGTTAACCGTCAATGATGACCCAGCATAAGTGACGTTAACAGCAGTCAGCTTCTGTGAGGATCCTCGAAAAGGAACTAGTTCTTGATGCTGAATACCCCGGCCTCTTGAACCAGATCTTGTTCTCCGCGTCTCGTCAGCCACCTTGAACTACTTGATAGATATTTCTCCTACCTTCCTTTCGAATCCAAAATCTACCGTTTTCCGCTTTACCACCAATGCAATAGAGTCGACCTCCCGAGCCAGCGTCTACTTTATTACTGATCTCATTCATACAACAATCATCATAATATACATCCAGTAAACAAGGTTAAGCACTGAGCGCGCCTGCATGAATGGCAAGGGGTTGATAACTAATGACTTCATGGCAGGATGCACGGAGAGTCCTTTGTTGATTCGTGAGGACCGGCACACCTTGGACACTTAGCTACGGAGCTATTACACTGGGCCTTCAGATGATCTGGGGACCGACATTTGTGACAGCAACGGAGCAATCTACGGAACTCACTGATACGAAGAATCTCAAAACCGACTTTAAGGCCGTTCTTGAGAGCACTGGCAAGAGCTTGTCCGTTACAGAAGGACACTTTAACGGAAAGAGATGATCCCAAACGATGGACATCAGACACGCCTACGCAATCTTTGAGGACCGAAAGATCAAAGCCAGGGTCAAGACCTTTGGCAAGGCCCAAAAAAGACTTTTCCACAACTTTTGGACTGGAAGTGCTCAATACCGTTGGAACTGATTTGCAAAAATTGGCTGCAGCCGTATCGTCAATTTTCACAATGATCTTGTCTCCGGATGAACCCGTATGGAAATAATTAAGTCGTAAACAATTCTTTACAATTGTTTACAGTTGTTAACAATTGTTTACAGTTGCTAACGATCGTAAACAATTGTTAACAAATGGAAACAGTTGTTTACGATCGTTTTTTCCGGTCCATTCAAAACGATCGTTTTCAATCGTTTCCAATCGTTTTCAACTGTTAACGATCGGAAACAGTTGTTTTTTTGTCAAATCGTTAAATACAGACTTGATTTTTAACAACGGTAATAAGGAGGTTGATTTGTTTTTAGTTTTACACAATCAAGATAGTTTTACTCAAACGGCAAATCTGAAATCCCAATCGTAAACGATCGGAAACAACTGTTTACGATCGTTTGTTTTTTCAGGTGCATTAAACAACTGTTTACGATCGTTTAAGGTTGTTTTCGATCGGAAACGGTTGTTTCCGATCGTTTTTTCAGGTGCCATTAAACAATTCTTTACGATCGGAAACGGTTGTTTTTTATCGGAAACGGTTGTTTTTGTTCGGAAAAAGTTGGTTAGTTTTCAAGTCCTGAAACAAGACCTGGTTTTTAACTGCGGTAGGGAATTTTTTTTACTTTTGAACGGTGAATCTGTTTCCGGTCGTAAATCGTCATTAAACAACTGTTTACGATCGTTTAAGGTTGTTTTCGATCGGAAACGGTTGTTTCCGATCGTTCTTTCAGGTGTCATTAAACAACTGTTTACGATCGGAAACGGTTGTTTTTTATCGGAAACTTACTTACTTTACTTACTTGTACTTGTGGCGGAAATCAGGCGTTTCCACCTCGCCCGGCATCGATGATCTTGGACACCTTCTTGGACCATTTTGTTCGATCTTCTGTCAGCTGCTCTGCAAAAGCGAGCCACTGAGTTGACCATCTGTGACCGAACTTTCTGAAACCCCCGATAGGTTCAAGGTCTGACTTGGCCAGGTTCCACCAGTTCTTCCTCTGTCCTCCTTGGCGTCTCTTCCAGGAGCTAATAGGCTCAACTAGAAGTATTTGGCGAGGCAGGTACTCTGGCGGTTTCCATAATACATGGCCCAACTATTTCAAACGGCGTTCTTTAATAGTGAGCGCAACATCTCTCTGAATATTGCACATTCGACGTATATCCGCGTTGGAGATACGGTCACGTAGCTGTACTCTGAGAATTCTTCGCAGACAAGTATGCTCAAACACCTTCAGTGTATTCTCATGCTGTAACGGAAACGGTTGTTTTTTATCGGAAACGGTTGTTTTTTTATCGGAAACGGTTGTTTTTTATCGGAAAAAGTTGGTTCAGTTTTCAAGTCCTGAAACAAGACCTGGCTTTTAACTGCGATGGTAGGGAATTTTTTTTACTTTTTTTTTTAGTTTTACACAATCAAATTAGTTTATTTCAAGCGGTGAATCTGTTTCCGATCGTAAACGATTGGACACAACTGTTTCAGATCGTAAATCGTCATGAAACAACTGTTTACGATCTTTAAGTTTGTTTTCGATCGGAAACGGTTGTTTCCGATCGTTTTTTAGGTGTCACTGAACAATTTTTTACGATCGGAAACGGTTGTTTTTGATCGGAAACGGTTGTTTTTGATCGGAAAGTTGGTTCAGTTTTCAAGTCCTGAAACAAGACCTGGTTTTTAACTGCGATGGTAGGGAATTTTTTTACTTTTTTTTTAGTTTTATGAAACAACTGTTTACGATCGTTTTCAGTTGTTCCCGATCGTTTTCAATTTGTTCGATCGGAAAAAATTGATTTGGTTTTAAGTCCTGAAACAAGATCTGATGGTTAACAACGGTAGTAGGGAAGATGATTTTTTCTCAGTTGTGAACGATCAAAATAGTGTAACTGAAACGGCGAATCTGAAATCCCAATCGTAAACGATTGGAAACAACTGTTTTCAATCGTAATTTTACAACTGTTTACGATCTATTTATATTTAAAAGCCGTGGAAATGCTTAAAGTTGAGAGCTGTCAGCCGTATTTTTGCTATTTTCACTTTTCTTTGAAGCGCAAAATATTTCAAAAGCATCTTTCGTAGTCGAAGCCCCCTCTATAGTGCTAAACCTTCTTCTGGTAATTGTTTTAAGAGTGCTACCGTCAAATCGATAATTTTGGAAAAACAATTTTTCCTGTATATAGTCCAACGAAAATGTCTATTATATTATCGTATCGTCAAATGGATTGAATCATTTGAATCACAGAAAATGAAACATTAGTAGGAGTGCGACGTCGACGTGCGAATAGTTGGATAGAAGTCTTTGCTCTTCCACTTGGCACCAGTTTCAGTTCAGCACTAGGCCGTAGGGGACTAGGGGCGGGGCTGGAGAGTGGAGTGTTAAATCGGCAGTCGGGAAACAAACCTTCCCGATCGTAAAAATACGATGGAAATAACAATGCCAGGCCATAAAAATTCGATTGGAAACAACTCTTTCCGATCGTAAAAAACCATCGTTAACAACTATTTCCAATCGTATAAAAACAATTGTTTACGATCGGAATGTCCCGTAATACAATTGAAAAAAAAAGATCGTTTACGATCATTAACGATTGGAAACAGTTGTTTTCGATCGTAAAAATACGACTGTTAACAACTGTTTCCAATCGTAAACAACTGTTCTCAATCCTAAACAACTGTTTCCAATCGTTAACAACTGTTTCCAATCGTAAAAAAACAATTGTTTACGATCAGAATGTCCCATAATATAATTGTAAAAAAACGATCGTTTACGATTGTTTACGACTTGAATTATTTCCATACGGGAACGAATGGCGTGGACAGAATCATGGCCTTCAATTTTTTCCAACAGTTCCTTCCTTTTCGTGGGATTATCAATTGTCCAGGGAAATTTGAGATGATAACAGTGGCTCTGCTACTGTCATCTTGGTATGAAGGAGGCGGTAACGGGGGGAAAGAAGTGTCATATGTAGAGAGTTTCGCATTAAGAACACTTATTTCGTGTTTCACTTGACTAACTTGAGTAGCTAATCGTGAGTATGCGACGGCTGGGATGCAAGGCACATCAGTTGGCATACGTATAACGTAGGAGGGAATCACAGTGTCTTCAACATCGCATTTTCGAAACAAGTCCAAAATGTCCTTGCAATTGCTTATCATTGCTTTAGCTCCTTGTCGTTTGGGGCAATTTTCACCAGCAGCAACAATAGCCCAAAGGCTATGCTGCTGAAATAGCCGATCCTTCAAAGAAGTCGTGCTTAATCACAGCTTTATCTTCAACACCGGCTTCAAAGTTTGTTTGTAAAAAGTTCAAAACAGGCAAGATAATCAACTCGTGATCAGCTTGCCTTCCACTAGACGAGTCACTCATAGCGAGAACCGGTTTCCTGGCAGTATGACAACAAAGCTATTTATTTCGCGTCCGCACGGCAGGAGAGCTGAATGAATACTGAATCTTTCTGTCGTTAGACAAGAAACACATCATCTGGTCAATTTTTTTTAGCTTCCTTTGGATCCGACCAACCGTTCATAAGAGTAAAAGTTTGACGAATCCGTTCGTGATTTACTTCACAAAATCATAATCACAAGTCTCGATAGGACAAGTAAATAGACGGAGAGGTTGAGCAGAGAGGAAATTCCATTTATGGAACAAAAAGAAATAATTGAAGAAAGGGGTTTCTTGTTTGGCTTCTGGTATATTTTTTCTGTAGGAGTATACCCTATCCCTATTACTACCGTTGACCTGGTTCCAGTTTTTTTGTTTTTTTTTAATCGGAATAGAGTCGATAGACGTGCATATAACATCATTGGCGACACAGGCGTTGCATTGGCGCACAGCCGCTACAAAATGAAAAATTAATAGGTATCTCAACACTCTATATTTTGATGTAAAGTTCACCTCCGTAGAATATCTCGATGGTACGATCAGGACTGTAATAAACGTAAACCGTGTGAAGCACCGAGCTAGAACTATCGCCGCAGGGGAAGTACCTGATCTTTACCCTTCGAGTATTCCAGGGATTATGGTAGCGTGGAGAGGCGCAGGGTTCTATCTCCAAAAGTTAGGCAAGGCAAACCAATATCATGACAAGCAATCTTTTATTTATCATCGTACTTACACGTTGGAACGAGCACATCAAGACTGGTAATCCAAGTTAAGACAGCACTGCAACTGCGAAGGACGCTACACAACGGAATAGAGCTGAACTAGGACTGTAGTACTGAACTGCACGTAAACTGAACTGTAACTCCGAACTATTTTTGAACTTGTGTACGTCAAGCACTGACTAACTCACGATACTTCATTCGCAGAAATAACTGAAATAACCCGAACTAACTCTAATGAAGAACTAACTCTAAAATGGTTCAAACTCCTAGCTTATATACATCCTAAATTCCAACTCCGCAATACTGCACCTTCTAATCAACATCAGCTGGCACATCAGCTGCCACAATAGTGACAACACTACAATGTTAAACTTTCCAGCGAATGTCTGACTCAACTAGTGACTCAGCTGGCGTATACATGCTGATGCGTCATTCTTGCGAACTTGGGAATTCGGGAAGTGTTTCGTTACAGGATGTTGACGCCTTCATTCAAGCAACAATAGGACTTGAGAGCATAAACTATCCCTGTACTAGACAAATCGATATTTCAAAAACAAGGATCCAGTCATCATGAAATTGTAAATTATTTCTTATCTTTTCTTACGTGAGAGTTGTTGGACTGGCACAAAAGTTATGCATGACACAAGGTTCCAAAATCCGGATTCCGATTCCCTCCACTTCACCGAAGATGGCCGGATCGATGAAATAACATTTTTCCAAGTCAATCTGAGCGAATTACTAATACAAACTATACCTTATTTGATACGTTTTTGAAAATGTATTGCCAATTTGAAGGTATAGCTTGGCGGTGTGATAGGACTGTGTGAGCCAGTTTCATTTTCCGTCTACAAAACCCACCAGATTGTCTCATCGAGTGGTTCACAATTTCTATATAATTAGATAGCCTATACCATTCAACGGTAACATTTAGAAAAACCTTATGGGTATTATTAGACGGATAGTTCCTCTCGAATGCGAACAATCATGATTAAAATGTAAGTTATTTCTAAAATTTTCTTACGTGATAGCTGTCCAAGTGGCACAAATGTTATCAAATCCGGTAATTAACCCAAGTTTTGTTTAGTCCGCATATATTTCACCCATTCGGTCTGTCCATTTGCAAATTCGGTGATACAACGTACATATTATTGAGTTCCCATGCGTTATCTAATTCGGTAATCACTGGACCTTTGTTTAGTCCGCATCTATTTCAGCACATTCGGTCTGGCCATTTACAAATTCGCTGATTTCATGTTTTAATTTATTTCGTTCACATTCGTTACCGAATTCGGTTATTTCCGTACATTTGCTCAGTCCATGTCTATTTCTCCGTATTTGGTCCGTCCTGTTGTAAATCTGGTGATTTTATGCTTATATTCGGTCCAGTTCCTTACCGAATTCAATAATTCACCGGACTTTTCTGAAGTTCTCGTCTGTTCCATCGCATCTGGTCAGTCCATTTAAGAATTCGATGGTTAATCAGATTAATTTGGTTCTGATTCGTTACCAATTCGGTGATTCACCGGGCTTTCATTTCGTCCGTATCTAGTACAGGACTTGCCACATTCGGTTGTTTTAGTTGGTTGTAACAAGATTTTCATTCTATTATGAAATTCGGTTGTTATACGTGTTCTGATCTGTTCCTCATTTATTTAGTTTAATTTTTCGTTTGGGCGAATCGATTATTTGTTTCACCCCGGTTTAAGTGGCATTCGTTTAGCTCCCGTTCTTTAAAAATTAACGGTAGTTTCAGCTGGTTACCATTCATTACTGAATTTTCTTTAACCTTCTGATTGCAGTACTTCAGGAACCGGCACGTATCTTGACGTAAAAACCTTTGTTTAGTTTGTTGTAAATTCAAAACTTTGTAAAACCTTGTAAAGGACAGCTCTATGGTTTATTGGCAGTCACTTTGGTCATTTCATTTGGGATCACAGAAAGTCACTTAAATCATCAATGTCAACACAAAATCTCGCCAGCCGTGCATCTCGCATTCTTCTTTATTTAGAATCGATTTAGAAGAAGGATGCGCCATCTGTTGGCGTGTCAGGCTTAGAATTTGGGGGGGGAGCAAATATTAAATTTGTTTGTTTTAGCAAAGCTATGGCTCTATTTAAATGTAGAAGATGCACGGAAAGTGGTTAAATTTTCCCAGAAAAAAGCCGATTGAAAAAAGTTTCGCTGGGGCACTTTAATTTATCCTGGATACAGCCATTAGTGACAATTTCAAGTTCCGTTGGGCTAGTGACACTCCTGTATATGCCTGTTAATACAGACTTGGAAGAGCGTGAAACCGCGTCGAATTTCTCTTTCGAACTGATTTTTAACCTAGTGCAGCTTGGGGTTGACCTGGGCGCTAATTTTCCTTTTCCCGCAAGGCTGCCATTTTTTTGCTGATTTACAATGTTTTTTTTCAAACGTGTAGAATGTCTGGGGGAATACCTGGTAATTTGTCATATTTATTTTGTAACAAATTTTTAAGTAAACATTTCTTTCTGTTTTTCAATTTGTCCGAACCTACCCCGTATTCACGGGGTTGATTCGAACAGGCCCCGGGTTGGTTCGGAAATTATTTTCAATGTACTATTTTGTTAATGTTCAGTGTAGTATTTTGTCTGTCCGTGGCCGAATGGTTAGCGCGCCGAACTCGCAAGGGAAGGGTCCCTTGTTCGAGTCTCGGATGTGCCTATTGTTAGGTTTAGAGCGGGGGCTAGTGGCATAACCCTGTAAGACAAGCCAAAGTTCACCCAGCTTCAACTGGTTACCTGGAGAAATCCGGGCAGGTGACAGAAAGGGCACACCCCCATCTGGGGGACAAAGCACACCCCCATCTGGGGGCAAAGCACACCCCCATCTGGCCCCCATCTTGGGGCCACCCAGATGGCTGGCCCCCATCCCCCCCCTTGCACTTCCTGGCTTAGGGCCGACAATCGGAGATCAGCACCGCCAGCTTCGCCTGTCAGGGCTAGTGCTGATACCTTATACCTATTTTGTTACGCAACTTTGTTTAATATGGAAACAAGTGGAAAAGATAAGAAATACTGTAGCTCAAAAGTAAACATAAAACTAAAAAAAAAAATATTTTAAGATCAGCTGACACTGTAGAACCCGCATTAAACTGAAAATCCTTTATTTGCCATTTCAGTTCCCCCAGCAATTCCAGGGGCTGATAACTTCAAACTTATGTCCCCCACTATTATGTTCTATAGAAAGATGAGTTTAGTCCCACTCTTGGGCAGAAAGAACACCTTCTGTTCCTTTTCTTTTTCGACTTTCCCACACAAGAAACGTTGGATCTTTTCCCAAACTGAACTTCACAAGGACGAATTCATCTTTTATTGTCCCTCCTTGAAAATATCGTAAGCAAAGTTAACTATATTAAATTCACTAAACACAGACATTTCTAATTTTTTGTTTTATTATTGCAAATTTAACTAGCTAATTTTCTTTGGTTGTGGACATCTCTGTTTAGCGGTTTTTTTTTTTTTGATAACAATTCATGTTAACAAGCAACAAGATAACGATTCTGATAATAAATTATTATTTTTTTTAACTCAGTTTCGGGTTTTCCTGGGGTATCAGTAAGCAAAGATTGTCCAAATGAACCCCCCCATAATTGTCTGAACCAACCCCACCCTGACGAAAATAAGAATTATTATTGCAAATTTAGCTAGCTAATTTTCTTTGGTTGTGGCCATACCACAGAAAAAACAAGTGAAATATGTCGTATATACTAAGTATGTTATAAATCCCGATAAAATATATATTACCATTTAATTGCCTTCCAGCTACCACAAATCTTCGGGTACAGCTTTCTAACCTACCATGAGCTAAAACTTTTACCTTGAGAAAACGATTTACTTTTTGTCAAAACCAGAAGACCATGAAACGTTGGTGCGTAGTTCGATAACTAGAAGGCAGATGTTATGGATTTTTTTCAGATTTTAGCGACAACTTTTCCTGGGTTTACTGTGATCATTTGTAAGCAATGTCCTTGAAATAAGAATGATAATGGGTCCTTAATTAAAAATCACGACAATGTATCGTCTGGTAAAAAGTTTTCTCTTTTTTCACTTCGCTGTGATATGCACTTTTAGGGCGCTAGGAATTAACTGTAAGGAATAGCCTACCCTTGAGATAAAACTAACAATTTTTGTTCACTTTTCATTTTTAGCAAAACCCTTGTTGCACAAATCATCATGAGCCCTTGGGGATCATAAAATCTATCGTCTGTTCATAAGTATTTTTTATGGCACTTGCCCTTCGGCCAAGTGCCATATAGCAATCGCAATTTCTGTCCGTCAGTCGGTCTGTCGGTCCCGGTTTTGCTAGTTCGGGCACTTCCAGATAAGCTAGGACGATGAAACTTGGCAGGCATATCAGGAACCGGACCAGATTAAATTTGAAATAGGGGCTTCCCCGATCCGACCACCTAAGGGGGATTGGAGGGAAGGGGAATCCCGAAAAAATAGGAAAATTGATTTATTTTTAACCTACTAACGGGTGATATATGGAAAGACCACGTGTCTCAGACCTCCCATTTTAAATCCAGACCGGATCCGGTGACATAGGGGGTAGTTGGAGGGGAAAAACCGGAAACCTTGAAAATCGCTTAGAGTGAAGAGATCTGGATGAAAGCTGGTTGAAAGAACAAGCACAAGTCCTAGATACGGGACTGACATAACCGGACCAGATCCGCTCACTTTGGGGGAGTTGGGGGGGATCCGGATTTCTAGTGATCCCGCGAGTTCGGTGCTTCCTGATGTGCTAGGACAATGAAAATTGGCAGGCATGTCAAGGACTCGAGCAGATTGACTTGATAATAGTCGTTTCCCCGATCCGACCATCCGGGGGGGGGGGGCTGGATGGGGGGAATCCGGAAAAATTAGGTATTTTTAACTTACGAACGGGTGATCGGATCTTAATGAAACTTGATAGATAGAAGTACCTTGTGTCTCAGACATCCCAGTTTAAATCTGGACCGGATCCGGTGACAGTGGAGGAACTGTAGGGGGGAACCGGAAATCTTGGGAAACGCTTTGAGTAGAGAGATTGGGATGAAAGTTGGTGGAAAGAACAAGCACAAGCCCTAAATACGTGATTGACATAACCGGACCGGATCCGTTCACAGTGGGGGGGGGTTGGGGGGATCCTAATTTCTAGTGATCCCGCGAGTTCGGTACTTCCTGATGCGCTAAGACGGTGAAACTTGGCAGGCGTTTATGGGACCCGCACAGGTTGACTTGAGAATAGTCGTTTCCCGGATCCGACCATCTGGTGGGTGGGGGTGGAGAATGGGGGAATCCGAAAAGTGAGATATTTTTAACTTGCGAACGGGTGATCGGATCTTGATGAAACCTAATATATAGAAAGACCTCGTGTCTCAGACGCCCCATTTCAAATCGGAACTGGATCCGGTGATATTTGGGGGAGTCGGACCGGGGAACCGGAAATCTTGGGAAACGCTTAGAGTGGAGGGTTCGGGATGAAAATTGGTGGGAAGAACAAGTGAATAGTATAACCGGAATGGATCCGGTCACTGTGGGGAAGTTGGAGGGTATTCGAGTTTCTAACTTGATATTTAGAAAGGTCTCGTGCCTCAAACGTCCCATTTTTTATCCGGACCAGATCCGGCGACATTGGGAGGAGTTGGAGGGGCCAACCGGAAATCTTTGAAATCGCTTAGAGTGGAGGGATCGGGATGAAACTTGGTGGGAAGAACAAGCATAAGTTCTAAATAGTTCGTCTAGAGCTTTTAGATTGAATGAACCTAGGTATCCTAAGTCTAGGTCCGAACCGCATTTTTGTTTTTGTTTTACGTTGCTTTTAGGATTGCATCCCTGAAGCAAAAAGTATCGTGGATTCATGGTGATCATGAAAATGTACATTTTGCTTAAAATTAATATTTTTTACTTTGCGGTAAATATATTTTGTACTTTGCAGTATCATTGGTCGGATATCCGAAGTGAAAATTTCTCAGCCAATCTTGTCGAGTCTTCAATCCTCCTAGCACATTTGGAAGTACCTTTACTCGCAAGCATCGGAATTCCAACCCCCGCTCCCACACAACGCACGAATTCAATCCGGTTGTGATGGCGATTTATCTAGAGCATTTGTTGGTTCTTCCCACCAAGTTCCATCCCGATCTCTCCAGCCAAAGCAGGCCACGAGTTCCCCCCCCCCCCCGTTACCACATTAAATTACATATTCTCTATTGATTTATTAAGTTTCACTGGAATCTGATCACTCGTAAAAAGTTACGCATTACTCAATATTCCATATTTTCAGTCTCATCACGATGATCGGATCGACAAAATTACTAATTCCAAGTCAGTTTCATCAGGTGACTTTTTTTCTTCGTGAAAATCCCCGTAACCGATATCACCGAAATCCGGGAGACCCCCCCTCCAATCCCCCAGCCCCAAAGTGTCCGATCTATTCCGGTTGTGTAAACGATTTATCTAGAGCAGAGGCTTGTTCTTCCCAGCAAGTTCCGACTCAATCCTTCAACCGTTTAATGAGATTTCTGTTCCCCCCCCCAGCTTTCGAATCTGGTCCAGACTTTAAATGGGACACCAGAGACATGTATTTTCTTCAACTATTAAGTTTGATTTGAATCCGGTCACCCGTTCAAAAGTTACGTACGACTCAATATTCTGAATTCCCCTCCGCCCACTCCCCCCTCCAGATGGTCCAATCAGGAAAAGGAATATTTTGAAGTTAGTTTGATTTGGTCCCTGATATACCTGCCAAGTTTGCGAGTACCCTAACTCGCAATCGTGTGAAATAACTCCGTACTGATGCTCCCCTACAATATTTGCTAGTACGTACACTTCCATTATTTTTGTCAGCACCAGGTTTTCCAGAGAACGAATCCATGCATTATTGAATCGACAACTAGGTTCACAGCCTCGTTTAGAGTCACGCTCTCGGGCATGGCTTTTCTGGTCCATCCTTTTTTTCATCCTTTTGTGTGTTCTTCGTGGCATATTTACCATGTGCTAGGTCTTAGAAAACATAAATCTTTTCCTCGTATTTACCTATCAGGTCCTGATTGGTGGAGCAGGATTATCAGTAAGAACCTCGATGAAATCTTCCACTTCATGTTCAGAAGCTTGTCTTTGAGGCCTTATCCTTTCTGTAGAACAGTCAGGGTGAAGGATACATCGAACGACTTCAATGTGAAAAGTTTTACGACACTTTCCTCTAAATTTAACACCTTTTCCCCATTCGCAATCTCCATTTGGCGCAGACACTTTATTTCCATGGTAAATAAACATTTTTATGTTTCAACAGTTGTGGCAAAGCAGTTCTTGCTCATTCAACAGTTTCCTTTAATGTTTTCCCTCGGTCTCGGCCATTTTAGCGTATAGCACTTTATTTCCGCGGCAACTCAACGTTTTCGGTATTCAACAGATTTGGCATAACAGTCTTTGGCTCATTCAACAGTTTCTATGACCGTCTTCCCAGGTTCCACAGCGTTTTCAGTTGTACGAAAGTTTGAGGAGAGTTTTAGGAAAAGTGTAGAACACATTATTTCCGTGGCAATTCAACAAATCTTGGTTTCAACACTTCCTGATTAGTCGTTTTCAACCACGCCGACATTTTCGTCAACATTTTTTACCCGTATATGATTCCAATATTGATGCATGCTGCATCAATTGATCAATAGCTGCAAAAGTGATAGCCGAGTAGTAAGCGTTGGACTTCGAACTTGGGACCCAGACCAGAGCAAAATAACACTACCCAGTATCGCCAGGACTTGAAAAAAAGTGGCACACACTTGAATAGCAGCAACACTAATACCACTAGTGATACGTAACGTCCCCACTGAATTTTAATCAGTCCCACACCAGCGCTGGCTCCGATAACTCCATATTTCGAACACAGCAAAAAAAAAAAATACAACCTCCCCTGTTTCCTCGATGTATGCAGACTGCATATTATGGTGGGATTACACACTGCGTAAGATCCGAGCGTATTTTAGATTTCTAGAAGTACGGACGTGTTCATATACACGCTCAATGAAATATTGTCCTTCTTCAGTTCTGGCCTGTCAAGCATAGGCCTGTCAGGCCTGACATGTCTTGTCACTTTTATATGCGGTGAACAAAACGGACCGATTTCTCATATACGTGCGTATTGCTAGACATCTTTTCAAGCCCAAGTACATGTGTAAAATGCGCTCTTCTTTCAAAATACGCTCGCATTTATTCAGTGTGTAAACGTAGAAATACTTAGACTTAGGTCTTCCCGCGCCTGGTGGTGCATGAGGCGACAACTTCTGACCTCCACTTGACTCTCTTGGGCAGCATTCAGTCATCGTGGTCCGACTTGACTTAGCTTCCTTCTCGAGGTTTCTGCCAAGTGTGGAGCGCTTCCTACCCTTTGCACGCAAGCAAGAAGGTTTTCAGCACCAAGCGTCGTTGGGAAGCCTGCCTTCAGCCATCCGCACCATGTGACCCCATTATGTCCATCTTTTCTCAATCAGGACATCTGTCACGAAGCGTTGCTCAGTTATGGCACGACCATCAACATTGGTCACTTTGTCGGACTAATAGTTGTGTTTTTGCAGATACCATGGTATATGTTACCACGGTAACTGGATCTGTAATTAGTCGTTTTAGCAGTTACCGTGGTATCTGATTGTTATATTGTGAGTCTCGTTATACCTTCTGTGTTAACTTACAAACACCTTATAACCGTGTAGCGTGTACCCGAGCGGTTAGTACGTATGCTGGCTATAGTGGTAGCCTGAGTGGTATCCTCGAAGGGTTGGTTCGTGGCTGTGGAGAGGGGAGCTTGGACGGTCAGCCCTAGGTTCCTACATTCAACAAACCATCTTTTACTAAACACACTTACTTTTAATCTTGAAATCCTCCATACAGTATAAACATCTGTAATCCAACTGATAGACTATAGTTCACTGACTACAATACATTGACTGCTCATTACGAACTGCCCAATACTGACTGCCCTTACTGACACAAAACACTGACTATTTATACTGATTTCTTTCCAGAGTTCCTTCTAACAAGACATTAACTCTAGATGTTTAGAAGCATCTAGAGTGGGACAATTAGCATCTAACAAGACATCAACTCTAGAGATTTAGCAACCTTTAGAGCGAGATTGAATGACTAATAAAACAACCGCTGAAGAGAGAGCTGATCTGTACGGAAACTGTAGAGGTTTGTGTCATTAACGATACAGGGAATGGTTTTGAATAAATATCTTCTCAGTTTTGCTAGAGATTAATGCGTTACATGATACAGGGCTGCTCTGCAAAAACGACTATGGCCGAAATTGCCCTTTTTGAAGTCATCCCAAAATAAAAACTGATACTCAGTTACATAATTAAGTGCTAAACTTCTTTCTCACCAACTTGACACAATTTAATGAACGATTACTTTTCCAGATACCACGACCAGTTACCAATGTCGGACCGTGGTATCCGAATATCAGATCCCACGATAACTGCGAAAACGACTTTAGACCGTGGTATCAGATACCATGGTGTCTGCAAAAACCTAACTAATGTATCTTGAAGGCTGCACACTAAAAATTTTTAAGCCCGCAAATTTGTCTCGCTTTAAATGTCGCGAGCTAGTGGGCGGCGCTACGAGTAAAGCCCGTTTCTGATGGGATCGACTAAAAAGAGGCACGGCACGGCACGGCATGGTGCAGGAGGCACGCCTACTAAAAAGAGGCACACGTACTAAAAAGAGGCACGGCATACTAAAAGAAGGCACGCCTGCACCAGGAGGCATGCACCGTCTGTGCCTTTTTTTAGGACCAGTTATCTGGCGTGCCTCTTTTTAGTACCCGAACGACTTTGCAGTAAAAACGGGGTTCTATAACGTGCCTTTTTTTAGGACCCTAGAACACGGGCCCTGCGACTGCTTTCTGGCGTGCCTCTTTTTAGTACTAGTTCTCTGGCGTGCCTTTTTAGGACCCGAACGTCTTTGCAGTAAAAAAGGAGTTCTATAACGTGCCTTTTTTTAGGACCCTAGAACACGGGCCCTGCGACCCTTTTCTGGCGTGCCTTTTTAGGAAATTTTTTTGGAGTGCCTTTTTTTAATACTCGACTTCTTTGGGTTATATAAGGTGCCTTTGTAGAACCATTTTCTGGCGTGCCTTTTTAGGACCCTTTTCTGGCGTGCCTTTTTAGGATCCTTTTGCCCACGATTCTATAACAACTTCTTTGGGTTATAAAAGGTGATTCTCTAACGTGCCTTTTTAGGACCCTTTTTAGCACTCGACTTCTTTGGGTTATAAAAGGTGACCCTTTAGGGCCCTTTTCTGGCGTGCCTCTTTTTAGTACCCGAACTTCTCTGCAGTAGAAAAGGGGTTCTATGACGCGCATTTTTTCAGGATCCGTTTTCTGGCGCGCCTTTTTATTAATCGAGCGTATTTCCACTAATATAGGAGATTCTACAGCGTGCCCTTTCCTGAGCTATCGGTAAGCCGTCAGGGGTCGGCAACTAACACATTTTCACCTTTCTTTAACCATAAGCAATTTAAGAGTCCCGTCTGGGGTTGGCAATGAACATAATATTCGTCATGTCCGTGTTAAGCATGTTCTTGTGTACCTTATTTTTATTCCTAATTCTTGTTCGGTTAAAAAGGGACAGAAACAGAAAGCTTGGTTTCTCCTTGCCTATGTTAACCATCCAACCAGAAAAGCAACAAGAAGCGGAGCATAACAGATCCATCATGGACCTCGATTCGCTCCGAACGGCGAAATAAGGTAATAGGCAGTATTTTCCTATGTTTACTGTATCCATAAAACACGTTACTGAGTAGAATTTGAACAGTTTAAAAAAAAATCGAAATTAGAATAGGTTAAGAATTGTTATCTAGCTCTTGGTACTTTGTATCAACTAAATTTGAACCAGCACGCGTCTAATTGAATTTGGACCGGCACGCAACTCAGGGAGACAAGATTTATCGTCAAATTATATTTACACAAATACTCTTCCAACTATCCCCCAATCTTCCTCTCTCCTCCCTCTTTCCACTCGCCTCCTTAATTCCACTCGAATTCTTCTGTCACGTCCTCCTGAAACGTAAACGGAATCAAATAAAGTCAGTTATTAACTGTTTGCGTCATACTTATTATACCCCTTATTAGCCGAATAACAAATATGCAAAGCACGAACCAGTTTATGGTACTTCCTTCAAAGGTCAGCTACAAAAGCTAACTTTAACAAGAATCTGGCAATAATCTTGACGATTAACTCTCCTTGCCAATGCAAAATCGCCGGGTACCTAGCGGAAGAGCAGGGAGCGGCACCACAGCTGTGCCCAACGATCGCCGTGATTTGTCGATACAGGATTTGACTGTCAAGTTTGAGTCGGTAGTGAGACATTTTTTTCGTTCTTCCTGAGGATCAGTGGCATGTTTTAGATTTAGTTATATAGAGTATTGTCGCTTATATCTACCAACCATCAAATGTCCCTCTTGTACCCAACCTCCTTCCTTCAGAGAAATCTATATGGCTATAAAGCTCGCATACTAGAGCAATAAATTTTCCAATAAATTACCCCTATTTCGACACTATAAATAGAAGACTGTTCATTATGAGTTATTTAAAAGAGTAAAGCAAAAGATTTCCCCTTTTCACAAATTATCGGTCTCTACACCGAAGATCTTATAGCCCCAGAATAAAGTTTTACAGGTTTTAGCCGGATTCCGTGCGAATTCCTTGACCGGCGAGACGCCAAGTTTAAGTTATAAATTTACCATGTCTCCTTAACCATAAATCGACTGTCTTAAACTTGGCCTGTACTCTGAGCGACTTCCGAGAGTTCTTGTGCCAAGAGAGAGTTTTCTAAGTCCCATGTATCTCGTCACTAGCATTTTGGGATCCACACGAGGGAAATGGTGCAGATGATGTAAGACAATCTGCAAATTCCGAGCATCAGCCTTACAGTTTCCACAGTCGACGGCCTTCTCATTAAACAGCAAACCATTCATACTTTTTAATTCTACTGAATACTAATTGTTGCACCTGTACTCTATTGCTGAGATGTACCACGTTGGTGAAGGAACAATACTGTGTTTAGTTACATATTTTAGAACACTTTTATTTGTCTACTAATTTTATATACAGCAAATCTGATAAGTATTAGAGATAACCAATCCTTTGCTAATACAAGCTGTGGAATAACATCACTTTCATAGGAGGATCACACTAGCCTACTCTACTGTCCAACCAAAAGAGTAAATAATTAGACCACTTTAGAATTTCATTTGAAAGTTCTGTTATACTCTGCAAAATTTGAGTGCAAGTCCACACAACGCATGCAAAGGCTATTTTGCTTTGTCAAAAAAAATTTAGCCTAATTTACAGCCCTAACCAATATTTTAACCATCTGTGCAACCAGTAAACAATCCCGGTAGACACACTGCAATCCAACATAACAATTAAATTAAGTGAGTATTAGAATATTAATACTTACCTTGGACAGGCTAGAATTTATCATAAAAATGAACAGTGATTGATACCGTAACCAGGTTGCGATTTGGCTTTCAGCCTGAAAAACAACAAGGTTGGTAATACTGTTTGATTGGCTACTTGTCTGGTACCCTAACATGTAGACTCTAACAATTCATTACACTCTGTTTATTCAAAAACCAGTCATTCATTAGTACCCTAGATCGATCATGGGACCTTTACCTTGGACTATTTGGCTAATGTTTGGCTAGGGGGGATACTTTCACCTGCTGGTTCTAGTCTAATAGGTCTGAGAATATCAAACATCAACAGCCCAACTGAGTCCTTGCCTAAGGGGAATTGTCTTCCTTTTTTGGCCTTTGGTTCACAGAGCATGTGATGGCACCACAACTAGGACTGATGCCTACAGGCAAACAGAAATCCTAAATTTTCGGCACAGTGCCTCCGACACTGGAGCATTGCCTGGAGCATGAGCAGTTGGGCAGAGTACGACAGGCAGAGTACGCTTTCAAATTTTCCATACTCTTGCTTATAATTCAGTCATACAGAAAGGTAACACAAAAATTTGGGACAGTTGTGTTTCGTGATTTCTTGGAAATTTTAATACTTCTCCTTCTTCCATTTGCTATTTTGAAATATCTAACAGAGAGGTAAAGATATTCGGATATGATAAATATTTTGAATGTCATCTACTGAGAAAGAAAATATTTCAATAAAGTTTATGTGCAGCATTAACAAGTGGCCAAAGTGTTCAATTTTTTTTAAACAGATAGGTGTTGATAGGGTAGCCACAAAAAGTAATGTGGACAGTAGCGCGAATTTGCTGGCTTTTCGTGAATTAGCCTACAGCAAATTTTTCTGATCTATTTTTCTGTTTTGTCTATCTAATCAAGCCATTAGTAAAATGTTCAAGCTATTTTAAGCCTATATTATAATTATATTACATGTAGGTTAAATTCAGATAAATCCAGCTATAAAAAATACTAACTGAACTTGCCTATACAAATTTGTTGATATTCCTTGGTCCTTAGGTACAGGGGCGTCACTATGAGGGAGGAGGGGGGACTATCTGTTTAGAAATTAAACAATTTGGCCACTTGCTACCCCATAGGTGTTGATAGGGTAGCCACAAAAAGTAATGTGGATAGTCATGCGAATTTACTGGCTTTTCGTGAATTAGCCTACAGCAAATTTGTCTTATCTATTTTTCAGTTGTCTCTATCTAAAACCAACACCACTCCATTCAAAACTAAATTATCTATCTAATCAAGCCAGTAGTAAAATGTCCAAGCTATTTTATATTATAATTATATTACATGTAGGCTAAATTCAGATAAATTCAGCTTCAGATACATTCAGCTATAAATAAAAATTTACAATAATTGTAACTAAAGAAATATCGTTTTCGATATCGATATTTACGTTTCGATATTCGATATCGAAATTCGGTCCGATATATTGATATATCGCTATCGATATTGAATATTGCCCAACGCTAGGGTAGCCACAAAAACACCTAGTGGCAAAAATTGGCGATTTTTTTGTAATGAATGCATGAATTGCTGTGAATTTTCCTTATCAGTTTTACCTATCTAAAACATCTCCAAAAAACATTTTAAAAATACCATTGCATTCAGGATTTCAGGACAATTGTCTATTTTATAAGGCTAACAGTAAGATGTCCTAGCTATTTAATATTATTTCTTAATATTCAATGTAAATTTAGATATAAAAAAAGTAGCTGAACTTGCCTACAAAAATTTGTTGATACTAAGGAGGAAAAGTCAGCAGCCTATAGCAGCAATAGGTCTATTGGACTATAACCTTGATGATCATATTCATATTTTCTCATCTAACTCACTTGCTGGGGCTCCCCATGCACTCAAAACCAGCTCAAAATCACCCAGTTTCATAGAATTTCATTGAAGCACATAGTTCCAAGCTGGTCACTAGATGGACAAAACCCTAAAGTCAATGGATGAACAGAGGCATTTCCTTATGTAAAATACTGTTTTCTAAAGAAGATTTAAGATGCTTAGAGGCAAGATAGAGAGGTGATTTTGGCCTTAAATCAAAGCTAAAAGATAGGAGAATCACATTCTGATCTTCAAAAGCTCAGGTTTGATTAATTTTTTTTTTAGTGGCTACCTTACCAACACTATCATTTATCTTTTTCTTACTAAGCTTAGTGGTAAATGCCGCATTTGGTTTAGGTTCGGGCTAGCAAGGGGCTAGTCTCCTGCTCAGTAATTTTATCAGGTGAATGTTGCAGCAAGGAATGTTTTCATGGCACTTGAGCCAGACTTATGCATACCCTATGGTCATTTAGCAATCTTAATGAGTTAATGTCTCTTGGTCCATCTGTCTGTTGCTCTTTCCGGTTTTGCTAGTTTGACTTTGAATACTTCAACATAAGCTCGGACGATACTAGCTTGAAGTTTTGGCCCACCACCAAGCCATCCGAAAATGCCCAAATAGGCCAAAATCGTCAAAGGTAAAAAAAATTCATGAGCATTGGGCGGTAACGGTGCCGCTGTGACTGTGCTTGAAACGTCCGAGAGCAAAATGGAAAAACGCCCATCTGACGCCCATCAAATCACTGCCCCCCCACATGAGAATCATCCTTATGCTGGGTTGACACAATGCCAGTTTCAATGCAAAAAGCTTGATGACGCTTGGGCCAGTCTACAACAGACCCCTGATTTTAAGAAAACCTGTGCCACAAGCTGGGTATATCTAGTGTCTGGTATACCCTATGCCTCATGCTGGATACACTATGCCAAATGCTGGATACTTGGACCCAATAAAATACAGATGATTTGAGTGCAGCTCAGAAATCTACCAATCAGAATTCATATATAGTGGGAAAGAGCTAGTAGTAGTGATGTTCCTGTTTTAGAGATAGCTAGCTTTAAAATGGAAAAGGTGATGTCTGTACATAAGTAAAAGAGAAATTGCAGAATTGTTGATTCGAGTTATTAGTGTATTCAATTAGATGACACAAAATTAAATCGGCTTTTCATTTAAACTTTAAGTTATCTCCTCGGCGGTAAAATATTACGTTTACAAGTCTTGAGATAGAAACAAAATAATTTTCTTTTTAACAAGAATGTTCTTTTGAAGGAAGAGGTTCATGAAACGCAAGGGGGACATACGAGTGCATGCTACAAGTGTGAATTTGGATGTCCGTTTCCTGGCGAACAGTCATCGGTACCAGAACCACGGTACCGGTACCAGAAATGCTACTCTTCAGTATAGGCAAGTATAAAGATTATTCAGTGGAAACAGACATGGAGCCAGTGCGAACACCCCTGATAACTGATGAACCGATGAAAAGTTTAAGAATAAAGCTGAAACAATAGTAAACGATAAGATTCAATTCAGTCGTTAAAAGACAGGACTCAACACAGGCTCCATGGCCGGAATAAGATAACCAACCAACCACGTTACAGAAATGATGAGAACACAGCAGAGGTCTGATCCGACAGAGGAATAACATGATATGGAGAACTTTGATGAAGAACTACAGTATAATTTAACCTGAGAAGGGTCTCAGGAAGTGGTTGTACTGGAGAACTTCGGAGAAGAGCGTCTTTGCAGGGTCTCAGGAAGTGGTTGTACTGGGACTTCAATGAAGAGCTACAGTATAATTTAACCTGAGAAGGGTCTCAGGAAGTGGTTGTACTGGAGAACTTCAGTGAAGAGATACAGTATAATTTAACCTGGGAATTTTGATGAAGAGTGATTTAATTTGGAAAAGAGCTAGTAGTAGTGATGTTCCTGTTGTAGAGATAGCTAGCTTTAAAATGGAAAAGATGATGTCTGTACACAAGTAAAAGAGAAATTGCAGAATTGTGGATTCGAGTTGAAAAGCGGATTCATTGCCTCAGGAACACGAAAAGTCCCAGGTTCAACACCACATAAAACTAAATAAAAATTAATTAAATGGCTAAAATAGCAGGATTGTCAGGGTGACTGTACGATACTGATGTGACTGGAATGTCTGATGCTCGTTTGAATGTGAAGACTGTATGTTGTCATAATAAAAATGGTAGGGAAATAAAAATACAATAAAAGACCCGGGAGTGGACTTGGGACTTGGAAGTCGTTGACTGTGCATTATTTATATAGTAAGCATAATTGCAAGCAGTCACAATGTATAGAGATTCACCTTTATCATTATAAGGTGAATTACAATAGGTTTCAGAAATAGGTTAAGTATCTTGTAGAAGATACAACGAAGCAACAGAGCATGAGGGCTCTGTCGACATCAGTGGATATTCAGCGTTTGCAGTATAATATGTTACAAAATATTCTAGGTAAATAAGGTAATAGAACCTACAACGAAGCGACAGAGCATGAGGGTTCGAACGACATCAGTGGATATTCAGCGTTTGCACTACAATAGGTTACAAAATAGGCTAGGATAGGAAGTAATCGACAGAGCATGAGGGCTCTCAACATCGTTTATCAACGTCAGCATATATATTTACTATATTTGGAAAGACATTAGAAGCAATAGGTTAAATAAAAAGTTTACGTTTTGTATGTCGTAGCAAAGATAACCTCTGGCTGTAAAATCTACAAATTATGTGAGTTTACTCGAATCTGATCTAAAATTTTTTATAAAACTTATATAGTCGTTTACAGTAAAGATCCGGTCTGATCCGACAGAGGAATAACATGATATGGAGAACTTCGATGAAGAGCTACAGTATAATTTAACCTGAGAAGGGTCTCAGGAAGTGGTTGTACTGAAGAACTTCGATGAAGAGCCACAGTATAATTTAACCTGAGAAGGGTCTCAGGAAGTGGTTGTACTGGGAAGAGCTACAGTATAATTTAACCTGAGAAGGGTCTCAGGAAGTGGTTGTACTGGAGAACTTCGATGGCGAGCAACAGTATAATTTAACCTGAGAAGGGTCTCAGGAAGTGGTTGTACTGGGAAGAGCTACAGTATAATTTAACCTGAGAAGGGTCTCAGGAAGTGGTTGTACTGGAGAACTTCGATGGCGAGCAACAGTATAATTTAACCTGAGAAGGGTCTCAGGAAGTGGTTGTACTGGGAAGAGCTACAGTATAATTTAACCTGAGAAGGGTCTCAGGAAGTGGTTGTACTGGAGAACTTCGATAAAGAGCTACAGTATAATTTAACATTGGAATTTTAATGAAGAGTGATTTAATTTGGAAAAGAGCTAGTAGTAGTGATGATCCTGAAATCAGAAATAGCTTAAGTATCTTGTAGAAGATACAACGAAGCAACAGAGCATGAGGGCTCTGTCGTCATCAGTGGATATTCAGCGTTTGCAGTACAATATGTTACACAATAGTCTAGGTAAATAAGGTAATAGAACCTACAACGAAGCGACAGAGCATGAGGGTTCGGACGACATCAGTGGATATTCAGCGTTTGCACTACAATAGGTTACAAAATAGGCTAGGATAAGAAATAATCGACAGAGCATGAGGGCTCTCAACGTCAGTGTATCAACGCCAACATTTATACTTACTATATTTGGAAAGACATTAGAAGCAATAGGTTAAATAAAATAGTTAAGTTTTGTATGTTTGTATTTGTATGTTTTGTATTTAAATAAAAAGTATAAGTTTTGTATGTCATAGCAAAGATAACCACTGGCTGTAAAATCTACAAGTTGTGTGAGTTTACTCGAATCTGATCTCAAAAAAATATAAAACTTAAATAGTCGTTTACAGTAAAGATTTTGACGTTTCGAAATTTGCAGGTGATGGTACACATCTGTGTCGTCTGTCACATCTTTGGTGAGATCGGCCAGTTCAGCACGAACAAGCCAAAGAGGGAGCGACACATAACCGTAATTGCAGGGAAGTAAGCACTTCTGTTACAAAAGATAATTCAAAAGTAATTGAAAAGTTTCTTTGTTTGCAAAAGGTAATATTTAGAAAAATCTTTACTCAGTTCTAAAGTGTAGCAGAAAATTATTATAAAATTGTTGAAAAGATATTAATTAACATCGATATAGTTGTGGAATGCAAGTGACAAAAGTAATTTATAAAACTTGTACACTCGGGAAAATAATTGTAAACTCGCATTTTAGTTTTAAGAAACCTCCCTGCAATTACATTGAACTTCGAATACTAGAGACAACGAGGACACAAACATAAATCACATGGTAAGTTACTTGACGCTGTTACCAGTTTCATTGGCCACCCTTTAGAACCTTCGGAAATGTACAACCTTGGAAGTTCTGAATAAATGTAAATTGCGTTAATGGAGTCAAGGTGAATGTGGTACATAAAATTTGTTAAAGCTAACAGTTTGTCTGAAGTTGAGCCGTTTGTCCGGATTTTTCTAAAGAACACCACTACGGTGCCGTTTGTGTTGATTTTCAAACGGATGATTAGTGATAAATAGTAAACTGTTCAAGGTTACTGACAAATACGAGATCTCTAGAAGCCCCGATTGTCTTGACCGAAAGTGGAATAAATATTATATTTTTAGGACCCCATCGAAACATTAGGTCTTGATCATATTAGAAGACATGGTATGCCAACAGGTCTGACTTGTATTTTGAACTCCTTGTCTTTTGGTTTTGGTTTTCCCGCTTTTTAATTGCTTTTACCAGATTGAACATCGTCCAAACGTTCGAGTTTCGATACAGTCGGATAGAGCCAACAACGAAATCGCTCATTTGATAGGGAAAGCATTGGCATTTTTGTGATTATAAGATGAAATATAGCAAGAGTTATACTTTAATCTTCACAGGAGGTGAACAGCGGAAAGAAGCGGAGCGAAGAAGAAGAAGGAGGTAGAACGCAAAACAAAGAATGGGAGAAGTTTTTTTTATAACTTATGTTCAGTATACAGGTTTTATTACAAATGTTGGTGATTCATAGCATCAGGAATCTCATAGACAGAGAACAGGAAGAAACAAGTCGAGAGGTTAGTGTTTAATTGATACATGATAATGGAATATGAGTCGAAACATGCAAAGTGTTCTTCTGAATGTCGAAAGACCTCTTCTGACTTGGACTATTTACTAATTCTAAGGGGACGAACTCTCGAACTGTGCGAGAAGTATTCTTTATTTTTACCTTCTCTAAAGCATTTGACGCCGCATCATTAGTCATAATTTGCGAGCAGAATAGAGAGTTATGTCACAGCCACTCGCGTCAATTGCCTTTATGCAGATACCATGTTACTGTGTTTATGTTTAAAAACTATTCAAGCCTCCGTGTTATGCACGAGTTTAACACCGATTGTCCAGAACACGTAACTCTACCGAATATTAAGTTACGTTCCGTGTTTAGAAGTTAGACTCAAGAGTAAACACCGAGGGATGAAAATGGTATTTGCACATTGGTGTTGAACTCGTTGTTGTCTGAAATCGTAACTCATGGATCCAGTTAACGTGGTAGCAAATACCATGGTATCTGCAAGAACACAACTACTGATTCCCGTGCCATTTTTATGTCAAGAACACAACTACTGATTCCCGTGCCTTTTTATGTGTCTGTGACTCTTTTTAATACTCGTGCTGAGTTCATAAGAACGGAATCAAGTGGTAATTCGTTATTCGCCACTCCGAAGATACACAGGCCCTAGACCTATTAGCACGAGAATTAAAAATGCATACTGATGACGAGTGTCAGAACAAGGCTCCTGTCTTAATGCATGCGGCGGTAACGTGCCTACAAGAAGGCAAGCTAGAACACGGGACCTAAGCCAAAGTATGCCTAAAAAATGCATACAGATCACGAGTGTCAGAACATGTATTCATAAAATAAAAAAAAACGGATTCGTCAACTGTATTGCTTATGAAGCGATATTTCGGCCCTTCTTGGCAAGGGTCCTCTTCAGGCTGTCAGTCTTCTTGGCAGTCTTCTGTGCCAAAGCTGGGGAAGGAACGTCTTAATGCATGCGGCGGTATCGTGCCTACAAGAAGGCAAGCTAGAACACGGGACCTAAGTCTTTTTTCACGGGAAAAGCTCAATAACTAAAAGCGAAAAGCCAGAAACGTCACGAGAAAGAACGCTGTTGATTGGTTTTCAGAAGATCTGTCAGAGGATAAATTCTGAATCGTATGCGTGACGTTTCTTGTTCTTCCAGAGACAGGTCTAAATAGAACATTAAGTTAGTTTCCGGACCGCGACGGGACTCAAAATTATGGAAGATTAACTACGCCATAAGAAAGTGGAATATGAGTCAGCTGCCGACCCCTGACGGGAAACTACACTGTTTATTGATAACTATGGAGTCGAAAAGAAGGTACAGTTAGAGAATTTATTATATTCACGAAAAAAAGCTCGAGTACAAAAAAGAGGCACGCCAGAATACGGGTCCTACAAAAAGGTACGTCATAGCATCACCTTTTATAACATGAATTACTAAAAAGAGGCACGCCAGAAAACGGGTCCTAAAAAGGCACGTTGTAGAAAACAATTTTATAACCCAAGGAAGTCGATTACTAGAAAGAGGCACGCAAGAAAGAGGTCCTAAAAAGGCATGTTATAGCATCACCTCTTGTAACACGAAGAAGTTGATTACTAAAATAGGCACGCCAGAAGAGAGTTATAAAATGCACGTTATAGAACCTCTATTTACTGCAGAAAGTTCGGGTACTAAAAAGAGGCACGCCAGAATACGGGTCCTACAAAAAACCCTGCGACAGTTTTCTGGCGTGTCTCTTTTTAGTAACGTTATCTGGCATGCCTTTTTAGGACCTTTTTCTAGCGTGCCTTTTTTTAAGACTCGACTTCTTTGGGCTATAAAAGGTGATTCTATAACGTGCCTTTTTAGGACCCTTTTTGGCGTGCCTTTTTAAGGACCCTTTTCTGGCGTGCCTTTTATTAATACTCGACGCCAGAAAACGAGTACTAAAAAGAGGCACGCCGGAAAAGCGTCCTTAAAAGGCACGCCAGTAAAGGGTCCTAAAAAGACAAGTTATAGAATCACCTTTTGTAACACGAAGAAATAGATTACTAAAAATAGGCACGCCAGAAAAGGGTTCTACAAAGGCACTTTATAGAACCCCTTTTTACTGCAAAGGAGTTCGGGTACTAAAAAGAGGCATGCCAGGAGACGGATACCAGAAGTTGCTGTAAGTAGAATAGTTGCCGACCCCTGAATCCCCTTCGTTAACCAGAACAAGATCAAGAAGGCACGCCAGAAAACGGGTCCTAAAAAAGGCACGTTATAGAACCTATTTTTTTTTTTTTTTAGTACTAAAAAGAGGCACGCCAGAAAACTGGTCCTAAAAAAAGGCACAGACGGTGCATGCCTCCTGGTGCAGGCGTGCCTTCTTTTAGTATGCCGTGCCTCTTTTTAGTACGTGTGCCTCTTTTTAGTAGGCGTGCCTCCTGCACCATGCCGTGCCGTGCCGTGCCTCTTTTTAGTACATCCCGTTTCTGATGCATGGAAAGCATGAGTTTTGTTGTTACTCCCTAGTGTTCTTTTGCTCTTAAAACCCTCGCCGATGCAATCGACAGTCGATGGTCTAGTGGTGCGGCTTTCTAGGACTAACCGCAGACGACCATCTGTAGCACTGTTAAAGTTTAACTGATAAGCAAATTTATGTTTGAGTCATTCAGTTTAATTCATTGAATTATTTAGATTGTGCTAGGAATTTTTTTGTTTCACTAGTTGCGTTCTTTGTCTCAATTCTACTGGCGATTCTCCTATTAGTTCGTCTATTTCGTGCCTTATGACTATTGAGATGAAGCCAATTCTCCTTTTTTGCGTTTTTGTCAGAATCGAGAACGGGGAAAGCTGAGAAAGGATGTTCGACCCGTATAAACTGGTTTTAACGGGTAGCAAAATTAGTGTTTTTGTCAAAAGCGAGAATGGAGGATTATGAAGAGCGACAACGGTAATCTGAACGAGAATCGAAAAGCGAGAATTGATCACAACGCAAAGTTCTAATATGCCGCAGAAAATTTGAATCTAAACACAATCGTGGCTTTTCAGTGGTCAAAGGTAAGCTTGGTGAAGGTGAGCTATACCCGTTTTTGTCAAATCATACAACACAAGCATACAACATAGGCACGGAGCATGGAGTCATACAACACAAGCATACAACATAGGTATAGGGCATGGAGGTACCACAAATCCAGCATTTAAAGACCGCTATATGAAAGTTGATTATTCGTGAAAAGCGGAGCAACAAAGCAACGTCTTTTCATCGGGCCTTCAAGCCTGTTTAAGTGAATCTGTGAGTCCTATCGATGCCAGTCTAGTTACCCGTCACTTATTTATCTAAATCGGCTTGCAGTTTTTGAGACCCGATTTCGTTGCTCCGTCATTCAAATAATTATTTTTTTTTTTCTGTTTCGTGATTAATCTATTTTTCTTTGTAGTTTTCTACTGCACCTATGCCTTTGGGCAGTGCGTTATAAATCGTTCATTCATTCATAATGGATTTTCATCGACCAAACTTTTTCTTTCGGATTTTTGGTAGGCCTATCTATATGTGCCTTTGCCTCTATGCTTGGAACGTCTAACAATTGCCAGGGTAAAGGATTGCCAAAATAAATCTTGTTGGACGCAGTAGCGGGTAATCTTCAGAAGTGACCTTCCAATCTGGAACAGAACATTTCCTTAGCTTCGCTGTATTTGGGCACTGAAATGAATGCTTCAATTTGAATATATAACAATATGTTGCAAAAACGATCAGGCCCCTACAAATTTCTTCAAAACGTTGTCTTCACAGAACCTCACTCCGGTGAGTTTGAGGCTATGGTCGCGTAAGTTGCTAAAAATTGAAATTGAGGATATCGTCAGCTTCGACGTTTTCATACATTTCGCGGCATACCATGTATGTCTCAATGAGGTCCCGTCTGTGGAAACGGCATGCCAGTGTAGGGAGTTTAAGTCTTTCAAGCCTTTGCTGGTATGGGAGATGTCCCAGTCTAGGCGGGAATTTCGTGAGCCGCCGCTCAAAAGTCTCGAGGGCACCAATCCATTGTAAAAGGGCCTAAATGAGCAGTGGCCATACCCGTACGGCACAATCCAAATCCTCAAAAATATCACTGGAAGGTGGGGACGGGGTCCCGTCAGTACCGCAACACGTCAGTTGACATAAACGTCAGTTCGCCACAGAATTCCGTCAGTACGCTAACATTTTCCGACAGTTCACATACACTCACATGCCCTCAAAAATCCGATAGTTGACCAACACGTCACTTCAACCACACGCCAATTGACCAACACGTCATTTGACCAACACGTCAGTTGACCAACCGTCAGTTCGCCTACCGTCAGTTGGCCAACACGTCAGTTGACCTACACGTCAGTTCACCTAATCCTAAAATCCGACAGTTCACCTACGTGGCAGTTCGCCAACCAGCAGTTCGCCTACTGTCACTTCACACAAGCGCCAGTTGACATAAATGTCAGTTGACATACACGTCAGTTGACATACACGTCAGTTGACACACACGTCAGTTGACACACACGTCAGTTGACATACACGTTAGTTGACACACACGTGAGTTGATATACACGTCAGTTGACATACACGTCAGTTGGCGTAGACGTCAGTTGACATACACGTCAGTTGACATACACATCAGTTGACATACACGTCAGTTGACATACACGTCAGTTGACATAAACGTCAGTTGACATACACGTCAGTTGACATACACGTCAGTTGACATATACGTCAGTTGACATAAACGTCAGCTCGCCTACAAATTCTTCACTACGCCCAAAGACCCGCCCTGTTATTTTGAAATCGACTGGGTCAGCGGTAGCAATTAAGCAGAGGGAAGAAAACCCAGGGGATTAATAAAAAGAAGCCGACATTTGCGCATTTTGATGAGGTATTAACTTGTGAAATAGTGGGACTGATGATTGCATTACTATCGATTAATTGAAAAATCTACTGTTCCTTGGAGGGCTACTACTTTTTATTGCATTTGCAGCCTTTGGCTCAAGTGCCAAATATAGATCGCAATTCCGTCTGTCGGTCTGTGGGTCGGTCGTTCGGTCCGAGTTTTTCTGTCCACATATTCGAGTTGGGTACTTCCAGATGTGCTAGGACGATGAAACTTGGCAGGCATATCAGGGACCCAATATAAATAATCTGGAAATAATCAGTTTCCCGATCCGACCATCTGAGTGAGAGTGGAGGGCCGGGGAATCCTGAGAATTTAGTACATGCTTTGTCATACTTTTTCGAGTTAGGGTACTCCCAGATTTGCTAGGACGATGGAACTTGGCAAGCATATCAGGGTACCGACGAAACTAACCTGGAAATTACCAGGTTCACGATCCGACCTTTGAACCGATGAGGTTATTGGCCCCTACTGGGGTTCTCTGATCCGAAGCCCTTAGGCCGGCTTAATCTTGGTAGCGTCGAGCGGTAAGGAACATTCAACCTTTCGAAGGCGTATTCGGGATCGTAGTCTTTCGTTTAGGGAGGTTGGTTCTCTTTCTTTGACACTTACTTTATTTTCTTCTTCAAGTCTCTCAGTATAATATGTGTGTAAATAATCAGCACTTAAGTTCGTCTATCAACTTTCAGCTCTAGGAAGCATCTGCCCACACTGGGATTTACATACGAAAATCTAATTGCTTACTGCGTAGTAGCAATCCTTAAAGTTCAACTTTACCGCACTCAAATAACACATAAAGATTAAACCAAAGTCCGGATAGCAGGCGACTGAAACTCGCTCCATATATGGCGCTATCCCCAAAGATTGACGCGGTTTGTTCTACTTTAAGGTTAAACCAAAGTCTAGATAATATTAGTCTCGAATAGCGGCAAACAAATGTTGGAAAAACCACGAAGCTGATATGACTGTTTGTTCGACAATTCCCAAAAGCTTGAATTATTCCAATTATTAAGAAAGCTAATTTTGATAATTAATATCATACTATTCGTAACACCTTCTGGGGGGGGGAGGGCTGGGGAATCCGGAAAATTGAGTAGTGTGTAACTTTCGAACGGGTGATTGAGTTGGAATGAAAATTAATAACTGAATAAAAGACATACCTCTGATGTCCCATTTGAAGTTCGGACCGGATTCAACAGCTGTGGGTGATTTGGGGGGGGGGAGCGGATATCTCGAGAAACGGTTTGAATGGAGGGATCGGAGTGAAACTTGCTGGGAAGGACAAGCATCTGTCCCAGATAAATCGTATATACAGTTGGACTAGATCCGGACACTAGGGGGGTGGAGGGAAGTTTCCCGGAATTCCTGTAATTGCGGTTTTGGGGATTTTCCCGACGAAACTTGGGAGGCGTATTAGGGACCCGATCAAACTGACGTATAAATAAAAATTTACTTGATCCGATAGTCGTGTTGGGGGGGGGGGGACAGGAAAATACGTGACCGGCTTAGACTGGTGAAATCGGGATGGTACTTACACTTACATAACAAACAGATGATCTGGATAAATCCCTTACAGAACCGGATTGGCTCCGGCGACTGTGGGGTAGTTTGAGGGGGGGGGGGTCCAGAATTCCGCTGATCGCGATTTAAGGTACTTCCAGATGTGCTAGGACGACGGAACTTGGTTGGAATATTAGAGATTCGACAAGATTGGCTCAGAAATCGCCACTTTCCAAATCCAACCATTGCTTAAAGTACCAATCTTGACTGCAAATTCAGAAAAATACTTTTAAGCAAAATATACATTTTTATCATCCCCATGTGCCCATTAAAGGGCTTTGCTTACAAATGAAGTTCTAGCTCCCTTAAAGTGCGCATCTTAACCGCCAGGTCGAAAAGTACTTTTTTTATCAAACGATACATCTCAACCCAAGATCATTCGTGCCACAAGGTTTTGCTTAAAAATTTATTTCTATCACCTTTAAAGTGCGCATTTTTTAAAGAAAAGTAAAAAAAAATACTTTCGACCAAATGGTATATATCAAGGGTCCCTAAGGGCCTGTTATTGTTTTTGCCTCAAAGGATTTGCTTACAGATGAATTTATAGCGCCTTTAAAGTGCGCATCGTGACATCCAAGTTCAAAAATAAATACTTTTTCTCTAGATCCCTTAAATTTCGCATTTCAACCGCAAAGTCGAAAAGTACTTTTTTACCAAACAATACATCTCAGCCCATGCAAGTGCCATATGAGCTTACAGCTCTTGTTTTAAGAGGATCTAGTGGAAGCACTGGTCAAGAGAAAACTAATTCTACCCTCAGTGTTTCCGGTACCCTTTCGGCAAAGATTAGCATTCACTGGCACATTCTGGTCCTTCACCTTGCGATGGTTGTTACGCCTTTTTATGCGATTAACTATGTTTCGCTTTATATTTTGCAGTTTCCGTATGACTTGTCTCAATCAAAACCTTCGCAACAGCTTGTTCTGATTGAATAACTTTAAATCCGTTCTTTCTTTAGTGACGTTACCTGCCGCTTCTGATTTTAAGCTCCCGACGATTCGGAGCTAATTTTAACCTCATTAAAATGCGCAGATGTCGGTTTCTTTTTATTAATCCCCTGGGTTTTCTTCTCTCTGCTTAATTGCTACCGATGACCCAGTCGATTTCAAACAAATAGGCTGGTCTTTGAGCGTAGTGAAGGATTTGTAGGCGAACTGACGTTTATGTCAATTGACATGTATGTCAACTGACGTGTAAGTCAATTGACGTGTATGTCAACTGACGTGTATGTCAACTGACGTGTATGTCAACTGACGTGTAGGTCAGGTTCCGAATCCAAGAAAATTGTTACACGGCAATATCCACATCATAGTAAATATTGATCATTTGCGAGCAAGCGAAAAGTGTTTGATTGGAAGTGGAACAAGAGGCAAGCCGCCAGAGAGCCGTTGTCACACGTCTACATTCAACTTATGTGTCTAGGGAGAATCCCCAAAGGACCTCTCTTGATTATTTTGCGTTTTAGTTTATCCCTAGCAGAGCAAAATAACACTAGAGAGTAGCGCCAAGACTTGAAAAAAGTGACACACAGTCGAATAGCAGCGACACTAGCACCACTAGTGATAGTGAACTGAAACTCCTTCAGCCGTTTACCAGCGCTCGCTCCGATAACTGCGTATTCCGAACATAGCAAAAAAAATGATACAACCTTCCTTGTATCCTTGGTGTGTGCAGACCACACCCTTTGCTTTACTAGAAATTTCTAAGCCCACAATTGTCTCTCACTTTAAATGCCGCAAGCGTACTGGGCGGAGCTACGAATATGGCCCGTTTGTAAAGTACAGAAAGCATAGGTCTTTGGGCTACTCGCTAGTGTTCTATTGCTCTGATCCCTAGCTCACTCATGGGTTTATAAGCTCTGAAATCCCAGTCTTTCTGCACTGTGTCATTTTTGGGATCTCAAAACGTTTGTGACGGGATACCTATGACTTCGAAAAGTTTGTCCGTCTGTCCGTTCGTCTGTCCTTCTTTCAGCACGATAACTCACAAAGGGGTAGAGATATTTTCTTCGAACTTGGTATGAGGATCCATTGGGTCAAAGTACAGGTCAAGTTCGTAGATGAGCCCTGTAGTCCCATATTTAGGGGTGGGGGAGGGTTTCGAATAAAGGGAAAAATACAAATGTTTTAAAAAGCCAGTTAGGTAGTCGATTTAGGGGTAAGAAGACAGGCTGAATCCATAATAATAACAATAATAGTTTAGAAAAGCCAACAAAGGGCCATACATCAGCATTCATTCTCGCACTTAACAAACAAAATTGACCTTGAATATTACAAACAATAAAATTACTCCTTTTTACCCTTCTATACTATTAACCAAAATACCTCCAATCTAAACTTCCAGTATATAACTAATATATTCACACACAGACCGAATTACCTGACGACTCGTCGACTCCATAATAACAGTCCATAATATATGACAATTGTTTTCTTCCAGGACAAGTAGTTCGCCCAAAATCCGGCCAAAACCTGAAAATGTGTTAAAAGTATTTGAAGCCGATTAAATGTTCGATTTAGAAGTAACAAGACATGCTGAATCATAAATAACAATTATTTTCAACCCGAACATATAGTTCACCCGGAATCCGGACTAAACCCGAAATTTTTTAAAACTTAAAGTTTATCTGAAGTCGATTAGAGGGTTCGCTATAGGGGTAAGAAGATATGCTGAATTCGTTTTGACCTTTTGTTTTTTGCCCCACAATAAGCACTAGACTTCACCCGGAATCCGGCGGAAACCGGATATTTGGCAGAAGTAAGGCAGGAAGTTTCGATAAATTTTGTCGAAGTAGTAGGCCTATAGGGGTAATAGTCTGGATCAAGTATTGAATTTGTGGGATCCCATCGAAACCTTTGATCTTGTAACCCACGATTTACTACTTTTTCCGCAAAGCCGAGATTTGCTATAGGCACGCAACGCAAACTTCGCCGAAAGCTTCATAATTTGCCGACAAACCGCACGGAATATGATAAGCTTCAAAGTTTTCATTTTCACTTTGGAAGACGAACTACTTTTCCGCAAAAAACAAGCATCAGACATGGATTTGGCATGTACTTTTACCCTTATTTCAAATCTCTAATCGACTTAAAAAAAAACTTTTCCTTCTGCCAAATTTCTGATTTCGGTCGGATTCCTGGCGAACTACTTGATCGGCGAGAAAATAGGTTTCAGATGTGGATTTGGCAATTCTCCTGTGCCCCTACGAGATCCGTCTACGACCGTGGCATGCATTTTCTTCTCGCTCCAACTCACAACAAGTTTGAACAAAATATCTCAACCCCCTCAGGAGTTATCGTGCTGACTGACGGACAACTCTTACCAAGTCATAGGTATGCCGTTACTTAACGTTTGGGGTTCCAAAAGCTGGCTTCACGTTTTATCATCGTAAATTGTAGTAACTTCTGTGGAGTTCAGCGGTAAAGGTGATGCCACATAATAACAGTTGGTGAAGTGAGAATCTCATCATCGCGCTACAAGTACAGGAAGTTTTTGGGGGGCCCGAACGATTTCAATTAATTTCTTTTTGCCCTTAAAGCCGAATTCACAATTATCCAGACTATATTTGTACTTTATTCTAAAAAGTAAATAAGGTAAGAATCGCGTAAACCAAGCCAAATATGTTACGGACACACATATACAATTATAATTGGCGGAATTTGTAAATTTGTTTTTAGGTTTCAGACTCAGTGCTCGTATTCAACTGAACCAGCATCCCTTTCGACATTAAACCAAATTAATTTCGCTAATCCGTGTTTCATTGTAACGTTCTCTTTCTCTAATGGAACACTTCAGACAATCGAATCAGTAAAGCAAAGGTGTTGCAGTATTTGGGACAAGAAAACTAACTAAGCAAACAAGAAGAAAGGATTAAAACAAACAGTGAAGACTTCATCGGACATTATTTCACCTAAATTGCTGTTAGTGCTTATTAATGTAAATAAACAGTTGCATAGCATATCATAGCATTTTGCATGGTGACCTCCAAAGTGACATACCCCTACTGTAATGGTTGAATGAATGAATTTTAATGACCCACCGCACTACATGAGAACTAGTGGAGTTTGCTAAAAAAAATAAATAAAAAAAAAAATAAAAAAAAAAACACAAAGTACATGAACAAAAGCAAATGCACTTAAACATAGACGGTACCTAATCAAACGATGATCATTCCTGGCCGCAAAGACAGGTGATCCAGGGGTGGTTGCAAGAACGAATGAAACGAGCACGGAGAACTTTGACCGCGGTGACAGGGTTACTAGCTTTAAATCTAATAACTAAATAGGTGTTTCGCGTCCATAGTGGCAATTTTAGCAGAAATTTAAGGTAGCGAAAGAACAGTGAGCGGATGTGTTTGATTTCAAGACGGGTAAACATTTTCCATAATGGGGTGAGGTAAAGGACGTGAGGAAGGGCCACAGTATTTCCGACAGAATCGACGATTATTTTGCCACTATGGATGCGTACACCGTTCGTAGTTTCTTCCCCAAATGCTCAATAAGCAGACAACGGGTTTCCCGGAGACTCCTCCCGATTGGAACACCAAGGTAAATAACCTGATCAGACGGTTCAAGTAAGGTGCTCCCCAGTTTAACAGGTTGGCAAATGGAGAAACGATAATTAAAGAACAAAATATTTGATTTCGAGAGGGTAAACGCTACAGCAATTTTCTTCTAATTCTTTTCGAGGATCTCATAATTTAAATAAGAGTAGGAACGAGTCTGCACAGGTTAAGAAGGTCATCTGCTTACGTTAGCAAGGACAAAAGTAACCCTTTCAAAATACACGAAGTAAGTAGTTTGCGGGTAAACTCAGCCAAACCTGCAAATTGAAATTGCTTTTGCCTTGCATTTAAAAACTTTCCATTTGCCATTGTTTCTCATGTACCCACATTGATTGAGCTCGGCGGAGTATTCAACTTCCCAATCCATATACGTCGAATTTGATCCATCAGACCACTCCAAGTTCCTGTCCATCCCAATCCATGCGAGACGTTTGGGGTTGAGGCGACGAGACACCTTGTCGACAAAGTGTTGCTCCTCTTCATTCCGGATAGAGACGAGATCACCCCCTAGGTTCTGGCAGTTTTCACGTGCTTCGTCCCAAGATAACGATTTGTCAACCACAGTATAACAGTAGCACTTCCTATCACCGTAGCACTTAACACTTCCTGAACATCCCGAGCTCGGTAGCTCTTCGTGCAATTTTTTGAATTGTTCGAGTTTTGACATAACGAGGTATGGAGATGCTGATTTGATGAAATCTTGCAGTTTCTTGTCCAAAGTATCTTCTATGACCTTTGTTAATCTCTCTAGAAGATTGTCCTCAGAGATGAAATGATTTGTTTGGGGCGTCAATGTTGTTTGGATGTCATTCTTGCGTCCCTGCGGATATACTAAATATAGTGACGATATATTATAGAGATATAGAGAATAACTCTCGATGAAAATGTTTCGATAATTAGTTATAAAAAGTTGTAAGTTTCAGTAGCATACTGTAGTAACTGTTACTATACCACTGCATGCTACTATGGCAGAATTGGGTCCTACTACCGTAGGTCTGGATGCTACTGGATACTAAGCCAAGCTGACCATTCATTGCAAACAAAATTAAGAAAACGAGATTTTCGGAGTTTCTCCTTGATCAGCCAATTATCCCTCTAAGATGAGGACGGTTTGCCGGAAATGCAACCGAAATATCTGGAATTTTATTTATCCCTCGCACATCATCTTAGGGGGATAATTAGCTGGTCAAGAAGAAACCCCGAAAATCTCGTTTCCTTAATTTTGTCTGCATATCTAAACATGCATCTTTCTCATACAGCTACACAGGCTACAAAAATTTCATCGGGTTTTCTTCGTGGATTAGTAATTACTGTATTACTAAAATTACTGTAAATGAAAACTAAAAGGTAGCGTACTAAAGATATCAAAGGTCAACTTCAGACATCGAGGTTGATATTTTTAAATGGCCTTCGAGCTTGTTATTCTGATATCGACTGAGATGGAGGTATGTAAACTACTAAAAATTTTTCGAAAGAATTTTGTCTTCCTTGGTAGTACTTATTTGCTACTTTTCTAGGGAATTTTTGTGTAGTGAAATGACAACCCTAGCCTACTGTAGAAATGTGAAAATGACTACTGTTGTGACCCGGGCACAAAACAACACAATCCTTCTTCAACACGATTTTTTTTCATTTGTGGCAAAGTAGATGCCATCTAGCGGCGGATTTTTCGATAGATAGAATTAATGAACCCAGAATCGGCACTGGTTGCAGAACTCCGCGATTTGTCATACAATTCGTTTCTTCGACAAAGCGAGCAAGAACTCTGCGACCGGTTCCTTGCCAGTAAATACAAAAATGAAGTATAAAAGTTGAGGCGTATAATTATGAAGATGATAAAACGAGCTTTCAAGGACCTAGTTTCGTAAGTGCCAAAATGTCGGTTTTTTTTTTTCGGCCAAAAGTCACAGGTTTCACCAGAAAAAGTGGCAACACTGGAGTTTTTATTAATGGACTGTTTAATCAGAGCAAAATCAAGAAAGAAGACTGTTGTAATTGCTCAATGGCTGCATTTTTGAGTGTAGAAGGAACAAGTAGGAAGGAGCTGGAAGTAATGTTGTTTCGGTTGACAAGTTGCATTTCCAGTGGGAATGTGACCGTAACAAGGTATTACCCAGGTTTTGCAATGTTTTTTTTTTTTTCAGTTTTTGAAGATTTGTTTCTAGAATGTTTTCCAACACTTTTTTACTTTATTATTTTTCATTGTTTTTCTTTCTGAAAGTGATGTCTTTTATTCATTTTCTGGAGATCAGGCTCTATTTTTCAGTAACTGAGAGAAAATGCTCGATGAACTTCTGCGGAGGTTGATACGGCATTCGTATCAACCTCCCCAAAATTTATTGTCATAATATAACAACCTGTGTTAAACAATAAGTAAAACAATTCAAACGGAACTTATGTTCGAGTATTACTATATGTCAGTGTTTGTGTTTTTTCTTTTTTCTTTTGTATGTTAAATTTTTGCCATGGCCCTCGGGCTGCTTATAGCAATAAACTATCTATCTATCTATCTATAACAACCTGTGGGACATAAGAAGATATCCGAGAGAAAAGTTATGTCCGAGAAAAGTTATTAAAGGTTAAATTCCGACATAGAGGTTGATATCGAATTAGAACAACGAGACGGCCATTGAAAATAACCTGTCCGAGTCGAAGGCGAGGCAGGTTATGAAAAATATCAGCCGAGCGCAGCGAGGAAAATATCTGCCGAGCGCCGCGAGGTTGACAATTAGCCTTCGAGTTTGTTCTTCCGATATCGACTGAGATGGAGGTATGTTAACTACTGTAACTTTTTAGAACAGAACTTTTGTCTTCTTTGGTAGTAAATTCTTTGCTACTTTTGTAGGATTTTTGTAGATATATGAAAATGACTATTGTTGTGATCCGGGCATTTCTGTTAATGCGGTCAGTGTAATGCGGTCAGTACGTGAACTGCAGCAAACTTAAATAAATGAAGAAAACCAACATAATTCTTACCAAACTTTGTAGACTTGTAATTTCTGGTTCTTCATGGTAATCATAGACTTCAGGCACGTCGTCAGACCCCTGAAAAATATGGTGCAGGTACTGAAAGTTAAAAGAAACAAGAGCTACGAGCTTATATGGCACTTGTTACGAGTAGGTGTTGCAAGAAAGTAGATGAGAATGTCTCAAAATACTCCCTTCAACCCCCTAGGATCGGACCTAGAAATAGGATATCTAGTTTCACTCGAGTCTGAGCATTTTCGGCATCGTCTCGGATCATTTAGGGCAAATGGTTGATTGCACTGATTTGATCCCTAGGAGCCACACTATTTCCGGTACTCCTCCCCCTTCAAACTCCCCCTGCCGTGGCCGAATCTGGCTCAGACACATAAACAGATCATCTAAAGCATCTCCTCTTACCGGCTATCAAGTTTTGCTCGAGTCTAAACATTTTTCGCGAAACTTCGGTACCCTCCCCGACCGTGTCCGGTCCGGACCCTAAATTATGTCACCTAGGGCATATTGTCTCTCTACTTTCCAAGTTTCGTTCAGAGCAATCCACTCGTTTGACTCCTATGCGAGCCAGACAAATTTCGTGGACTCCCTTCTGTACGGATGATCGGTACAGTAGTATGTAATGACCCGCGAGTCACAACTCCCTCGGCATACGTAGCCACGAGTAAGGTTTAGATGACGAGTGCTCTCGCATTATGGTCTCGCACATTTAGCAAGATTGCTAAAAGTTTCCACAATCAAGATAAGCAATATTGGGTTCACGCATTTAGCAAGATTGCTAATGCAGCGTTTACAAGTACAGGAAAACTTGAAAAGATTCCGGTCTTAGTGACAAGATTATGTCTACACGCAGAGGGAAAAAATAATTCTTCAAACCAGAAAATCTGACAAAAATAAATTCACAATTTTTTGTTTTATAGCATTTATGACATCAGTGTCTGATGACTCCTGCTCTCAAAAGCTAGCCAGATTTGTTTAGACTTTTTGTCAGTGCCGCCGACGAGATTCCTTTCAAGTAGACCGGAATTCCTTTCATCATGAAAGAAATTCCCGTCCCGCTAGACTTTTTTTCTATTCGTTTTCACTAACGGAATCGTTTTTAGTCGACCGAAATTCCTTTCTACTCGACGGGATTTCTTGTCCTTATAAACGCTACTTAAATGTTTCGATAAACAGGGTATGCACAACTACGATCAAGGAAAGATAATAAGACGGGGGTTGGGACTCGCAAGTTTAGTTTTTCGTCAGTCCGTGAGTCTGAATTTTCCGTCGGTCTTAGTTCTTCGTCATTGTTGCTAATACTTCGTCGTTAGTCTTTGTCTCCAGTTAAACTGTATTATAAGTTCTATTTATATTATTTAACATTAAAAACTTAAAATATTTTATATTCATAATAATAACGAGAATAATAATAATACATGCTGAATCCGTGCATGACGATTATTTTCTCACCCGAAAAATAATTCGCCCGGAATCCCTTCAAAAACATATAAAGAATATTTAATATTGAATATAGAATAATATTCTATTATTCTAATATTCTATCGCTATAGCGATATAATATTATTGAATTATATTGACTGCGTAGATCCTCCCACAGGGCGGGGCCAAAGAAACTCCTCCCTTAAGGCGGAGACTTGGATCCAGCAGCCAATCACAGGCCTCCTTTCACTTTTTTAAATTTGTCAACGAACCGGGATCCTGTCCGGAACCAGGACTATAGTCATAGTTTATACCCTGCTATGGTGTAATTTAGTTTTTGTGCCTTTTGCGTTGTATGTATTTAGCTAATGTGGATTTATTGTTTCTTCCTACTTTTCTGTTTTTGTTTCTTTCTTTCCTTTTTTCTTCTTATTTCATACTCCATTTAAGACAAATTTTTTGTCATGCAAACGGGAAATAAATTTATCATCATCATCATGAATATAAATTCATTAATTCGCTTTCTTTGATCATATTCTTGACAAGTACAAGCATGGCCCCATTCAGGTTAAGCTTCTAAGTAACATCACGGAGTCCACTTTACTAGTAGTTTGAACTGGCAAATGACGAGCGAAACTATTTGATATTATTTGAAAACTCACGTAGTTTGAAACTGTTGCCCACAACTAAAATAGCCTTGAACCTATCCTTGAACGCACGAGAGAATAATCTAACTTCTGGTACCTGAAACATAATCATTTCTTCGTCCTTCTTCTTGGTAGCACCGACGACCAGCAAATGAAGAAAAATAATGACGTGAGCGAGTTGAAACGTGAGCGCAAGTGAAAAGCTGCCAAGTATAAGTGTCACAGCAATTGAAGGCTAAAAAAGATATACGCTCGTTGCACCCGAAGCTTCATCCGTGGCAAGACCAGGGTTGTCACATTTCACACAATAGTGTGAATTGTTTCTCTTTTTTTGTCAATCTTGTCCTACGCAGGACAGGAAAATCACTCTACTTCAGATGGTGTCCAAATGTGTAATTTTTGCAGCAGGGATCTTGACGTTGTTTCACATTTTTTCGTAAAAATAATTTTCATTCCCAATTCTCTTTCTGTTTTGGGCCAAAAGCCGCCCTACAAGTTCTCTTTATGTGGCAACCCTGGTCAAGACTACAATGGAGCTCTTGTTTTTATTTGCAACCCAAAGATGCCATATTTCAGCGTAAAAAGGCAGTGAAGGCGTATACTAGCTCGAATAGGTCCCGCTCTTGTCTTATAATCCTGTTCAATCGTCAAATCCCCCGAGTTGTGCAGGAATGAATAAATTTGCTCACAAAAAGTCCTTGGGGCCATTGCGGAAGAAAATCAATATAAATACCGAAAAAGACAAATAAAAAAGTAGGAAAAAGTAAAGATAAAATATATAATATTAAAGTCTTAGCCTTGTTTTTTTAGTCCGTTGAAAACAAGACCAAAGGTTTCGATGTGATTCTAAAAATTTATGTCTGATCCAGACAAATGGACCTTGGGTATTCAGTCTTCACCAGACTCCTTAAAGCCTTACCGAAAAGTCTGAGATAAGACAACCTAGTTACTCGTCGCTTATTCACTTAAACAGGCTTAAAGACCCGATGAAATTGCTTCACTTCGTTGCTCCACCATTCATGGATAGTAGATTTTTGAATAGTGGGCTTTTCCTGTCGGATTTGTGGTACCTCTATGCACCTGTGTTGTATGCTTGACGAAAAATTCGTGTTCAGGCACTCGGCAGTCTTCGCCAAGCTCACCACTGGCCACTGAAAAGCCGTGTTTGTATTGAGATTCAAATTTTCCGCGTCATCTTAGATTTTGTTCACCAGTATCTGACATCGCGAGGTCCTTTTTTTTTTTTTTCCAGGGATAAAAAGATATGTACCATCCAAGGATAAAAATCGTCGAGTTTGATCGTAACCCTGGAGGTTGTGGAACACGAAAAATTGTAGTTTATTCGTATTGGTGAATATATTATTTGAGTCGGCCAGCGAGGCGCCGGTCGCGTTTACGTTTATAAACCGTCCTAGGGACAATCAAATCCTGTGTTAGGCCCCCATCAGATGACGTTACCATTTACGTCACGAAACTATGATATTTCGATATAATTTGTACGACACTGTATATTCTTGAAGTCTTAGCTTATTTTAGGTTAGCATAGCTCAGTTTAGCTAAGACTAGCTCTGTATAAGCCCTAGCTAAAGACCTAGGCCATAGAGTCCTCTGTGACGTCACAAAAGATACAAAGATACGTATCACTGGAGGGAGATATTTTAACATCTGCATGGCGCGTATCTTTTAAGGATCTTTTATACCCAGATTTGTGTCAGTACTTCCTGTTGCTTTGTACGGACGGCCGTAGATGTTCTGAACGTCACTTCTAGAGCAGATAGAGGAAAAAAGTATCTCTAAGCAGAATCCTAATAATTCCGTTTATTCGGATATATGACACAAGGATAAGTTGGCTTTTCAGTTACCCTAAATTTCACTATTACATTTTAGATACAGGTTGATGCCAATGGCTAGTCATCTGAGAAACCAAGCTCAGATTTGGATTCAGCATGAGGGTTTACCACTGTACGTCGTGCCTGCTTTAACAAAATTGATCAAAACTTCCTGCCTTACTTCTTCCAAATTTTCCGGTTTCGGCCGGATTCCGGGCAAACTATACTTGTCCGGCAAAAACTAAAGCTTAAAAACGAATTCAGTAGGTCTACTTACCCCTACATCACACCTCTGAACAACTTCAGGTAAGACTTCTCGAATGTTTCCGGTTTCGGCCGGATTCTGGGTGAATTACATGTCGTGGTAGAAAATGGTTGTGATAGACAGATAGATAGTCGGATAGTCTCCTTACCCAAATCTCATTAGCTGTTTAAAAATATTTTGTTCACCCCTTAATTTGAACCCTCACCCCCACATGTAAGGCTAGAGCCCATCTTCGAACTCGACCTGTCCCTTCACCCGAAGAATCTTCGCACCAAGTTTCATAGATTATCTCATTCCCTTCGAGAGTTAGTGTGCTTACGGACGGACGGATAGATGGACAAATTTTACGAAGTTATAGGTATCCCTCCACTTACGGTTTGGGATTCCAATTAGGTAGTTAAACTTTTTGAATCCATAACTGGGGTGAAAACAGCTCAGCCGGAATCCAGACAAAGCTGGAAATTGGTTGAAGTCGAAGTTCGTTAGAAAGATAGAAAAGAAAGGATGCGTTAAACTTTATGTTTTACTTTCCGGACATTCACTTCGCCTGGTACCCGACAGGAACCTGAAATTTGGTATAATTAAAGTTTTTTCTGAGGTCGATAACAATTAGTCTTTTTCATTGCACCGGGGGATTGAGAACTACTATCCAGTCAAAAAGCCCTTGCACCGGAAAAGAAAAGAAAACAACTTACAAGTTCATGATGAATGTTCCTGTTTAATCGAATTCAAGCACCAAGAATGTTCTCATGTCCTATCGTTTTCTGAATGAGACCGTAGATCTCCTGCTAAAGCCATCGAGATATTTTACGTTCGTCAGTTGTACGTCAGAAACACGGTGCTGAAATATCTGCTACTCTTTCCTTTGATTGGCTATCGCAATTGACATTTCCTTTACCTAAATTGTAAAATTATACTGTTTGTGCCTACATAACACGGGGCAATCTGACAAAACAAAAATTATAAAGACATTGCTTTATAGGCACAAATGCTCAAGGTACCCAGAGAGCCTGTCACTACTGGTGTGGGAATCTAAGGGGTAACCCTAGGTTCACACTGCTGCGATTTCGCGCAAAACTCTGCGTCATGCGACATACGACACAAATCGTGTGACAAGCAACGCAGATCTTTGCGTTTTTTGCAGTGTCGGATGCGTTGAAAAATTTCAAATGATCCGACATAACGCATGCGATTTTTTGAGGGAAAGAAAAGAAAGAACAAACTACCTTGTTCTGATTGTAACCCTAGGGCAGTGGTTCCCAACCGGGGGTACGCGTACCGCAAGGGGTACGCGAGACTCTTGCAAGGGGTACGCGAAGGAACCAAAATCGTTTTAATTCGTTACTTCAAAATCTCGCCTTACTCACTTTTGACTGCCGAAAGCCTAATATTACCAGCAGAGGCATCACTAGCCTAGACATTTTGAGGGACAAGGTATTTTTATCGACTGTTTTTCAAAAAAAAAATAACTTTGTAACGAAAAATCGTGGCGCTTCGCGCCGACTCGTTTCTTTTCAACCGTCTGGACGACCAGTTTGGGGAGGGGTGAATGGACTTGCCAACAAGTGCGTGACGCCCCTGAATACAGCTAGCCTACTGCCGTGAAATCTGTTCCTGTGTCTAACGATTTTGTTTCAAGAAGAATCAAAGACAAAACAAGTGATATTGTCATTCAGGTTACGAATTAAGCTAACGAAAACGTTTGTGATGCAGTTTGATGAAAGCACGGAGGACATCAAAACCATACACAGAAACAGGCTGACTGTGAAACAAATATTGCCGTAAATGACGTCGAGCCGACTTTTCATAAAATTTTAGCTAAAACGCAGCCTCAAGTGTCTCATTGATTTTGTATAGATTTCTACTCATGCATGCCTTATCACTTATGATGATAAATATCGTCTTTTTAACGTTCTGGAAAAGGGGTACGCAACATTTTCGAACCTTGATTAGGGGTACGCAGTAGGGAAAAGGTTGGGAACCACTGCCCTAGGGTGGCTGAATGCAAAATATCTTCTGAATAAACTTGTGTTAACCTGTTTTGAACAAGATGACCTATAGGTTATGACTGAAAATTTCCTAATGGTGGGTGGTATTCATAAGTATAATCTCCCCGCATCTTCAGAGGTCGTTTACCCAAGGGCTTCTTTATCCTTTTGCAGATTATCCAGGACGAAAAATTTCGTTTTCCTTTTGCGTCTGCTTGCTGGTGAGAACGTCCTTGCAATTCTGTCGCACTTCGGAACATCAAAGAAAAAATTGTGTCGCATACGACGCAACAGTGTGAACCAAGGGTAACATTAGGAAGATAATCCCAACTGATCATTCAGAATGAAAGAAACAAAACAAGATTTCTGGGGTTCTCTTGGACAGCCATATAATTAACCCTCCGATGCTTTAAGAGAGTGATAAATACAATTTCAGATTTTTCTGTGCACTTCCGGCATCCGACTCACAGAAGTACAAAAGTAAATCATAAATTTCAAAACACTACCATTAGTGTGATGTGAACTCGGAAAACCATAACATATTGCGCAATAATTAAAGCCGGGAGAACATTTGCGAATTAATGGAAGTGTATATGAATCAGAACAACAAATTTTGAAATGGACGCATTAAAAAAAAAAAATATTTGTTGTGTGGTTTTCTGCGATTTTGTTTGTGTAAATGTAGAATATGGAGACCTTTTTACAATTATTTGCCCTGGAAAACACAAGAGCTCCAAACTGGGATTCAATTAGTTCTTAGAATCCAATCATTATTCCATTTCACATCCAACCTACTCTTTCTCACAACGGCTACCTATCACAAGACAGGTTTTTCACGAGAACAGTCTATCACGTGAAAAAAATTTCTAGACAAATTTTCGCGGGACAAGTCAGTCATTTGGCAATTTTTCACAAGACAAATTACCAGGAGACAAAAAGACAAACTGCAAATACCAAAAAAAATCAACATTAGCGAAAGTAGGAACAACTTGGATGCTAACACACTTCCTATAATCGATCACCTGTAATCGCTGTCAAAGTCTCGGGTAAACATTTCTAAAGTGTTCCACCCTTCTAACAATAGTAACTCTATTTTCCTTCCAACCTCACGAAAGGTTACCACGCAGACCTTTCCAACCTTCTCGAACTAGTAACTATTTGCTTTCCACGCTCGGGAGTGCAGTTGGCGTGGTAGCTACACGATCTCTGTGACTTGATTGGTCCAATCAACCCGCGGCACGATATTTTTCCGAAACTAGGAAAATTCGTTTCAGCCTTGACGCCAAGAAGCCAGGGTACGTGACGTCATGTGTAGTAACTATGGCAAGTAGAGTGGAACACGTTCACTATTTGTAGAAGGGTTACAATTCAGTTCAATTTTCAGTTCAATTTATTCTCAAAACCATTTACGGACTTGCCGAATTTTCGGTCTCTTGTCAACCACGGATATAACAAAAATATAATACATACGTTTCGTCAGGTCACAAAAATACTTCAAAACGAAAAACGCCAACAGCAGTCAAAATACGAACCGAAACGGTGATAAAATGTGAAGGATACGTGGGAACGAAATTTTTACGTGGGAACGAAATCTGTTGAAGCCCATACTTGATTGTTTTTATGCAGTAACGCTTTAAAATCATGGATTCTGGAACACAAACCCCCATTTAACAGCAGACTGCGTCAACTGCTTTACGTTCTACCGTACACGAAATAGTTGGAATATTATGACGCACGGTATTATCTATATTCCAGTTGCCACCACGCGGTTCAGTTCCTATTCGCCCCTCTCCCCAGATCATCACCGTAATCAGTAGCTACCGAAAACACTGATAGAGCCTGTGTTTTATAGTCTTAAGCAGAAAAAGGGGGTTGTCGACATAACGTCTCCATTCGAAACGTCCCCTGGCGAACCGTCCCCGATCGGAACGTCCCCATGACGAAATGTCCCCGGCAATAGAATTTTTTTTTCATCGCTGAGGGATAACTAAGCGACACGTCATCAGTTCAGGCAAAAAATGTTCTTGGAATGTAAACTTTTTAGAACCACGATGGGTTGACTACTGCAGCATTTAACCGATAGTCAAGAAACAAACCAAAGTGTTGATCCCGACAATACCATTTCTTAAAGAAAGCGCAAAGATTTTGTAGTTTGTCAATTTCGGTATTTAATTTTGTGATATTTGTTATTATAGGATTTTATTAAAGGATCCAACCCGTCTGGCCTAGATTTACTATGTCTGTCCACATAAATAATCGTTCCATCCGCTTTCGTTTCCTCGCTTCCCATGTCATTTTTATCCAGCATAACGTCACTACGCTTATTTTTGCATTTTCCATGTTTGACTCTCTTTGAGCCTCAGCGGGCTTCCCCCTTTCTCTGAGGAGCATATTAGTTGCGTTCGTTGCACTCCGGTCTGGTTCTGGTGTTTAGTCACCAGTGTCCGGTTCTTTGCTTATAACGCGTTTTTCGTTCACCAGTGAGTTGATGAAAACTTGCTAACTCCTCGCTACAGCGGGGCTCACGAGCAGGTTCTGGTTAGTCCGCACCGGTGGGCACTAACCAGACACTGGTTTAGTCCGAAAACGGGTTTTAAGATCGGGGAGTAGTCACCGGTGAGTGCAAAAACGCGTTATAAGAAGCACCGGTGAGAAGTCACCGGGCAACGAACGCAGCTATTGGTGCTCCTCAGATTGTGCATGTTGCTTCAAACGACTTAGAATTGATCAGTTACGAGTCAATTGCAAGGGATATTACACTACAAATTTTAACTGCAAACAATACATTAATGAAGCAACCGGTCCTATGTCCGATCTTTCCTGCATATAAGGAATGTTCCCGCATCTGTAATGCACACTCTGAAGTTGTTTTACCTCGATAATGCACCTGAAGATCGAGGCTAACTTAAAAATCTATGCTTGGGGACGTTTTGCCGTGGGGACATTTTGTCATGGGGACGTCTTGTCACGGGGACGTTTTGTCACGGGGACTTTTCGCCGAGGACGTTTCACCAGGGGACGTCTTGTCATTTGGACGTTTCGTCGGTAAGCCCAAAAAGGTACGAGCCTTGCCTATGACATGACCTTTCAACTAAAAAGAGTTCATTAGCTTACGGATTTCGAAGACAAAACCTCCAGAAGGACTTTTTATTGATATTGTACTATAATATTGATAATACTTGAATAATATTATAGGCTACACAATATCTGTGTGACGCATTGCTGACAATTTAATGAAGCTAGGGAGATAAAATAAAAAAATTCCACTTTGACCGTAATGTTAGAAATGTCGAGTTTGAATACATAAGCAAAACGAAACGTTGGATTTGGGGTTTAAAAATATGTGGCTTTGTTTCTGATAAGAGAATTCACAGTGTAGGGGAGGTCGGGGTTGAGCCGGACGCGGGTTGAACCGGACAGTTCCAATTCTGGGCAGACCCAGAGTTATAAAATCATGAAATAATTCACTGAGGTAGGCAACAACAATGTTCTGACTCACGGGACGAAATTTGAATTCTCAGTTGCGAACCGATTCCAAACCAGGCGGCTTTGTTTTTTTTCATCGCACAAATCGGACTTGCAATTTCATTTTCATTTCCGGTTAGAGAAGAAGCTCGTTGTTTTTTGCGACTTGGTGATAGTTTAGTCAAATGTAGGTTCATTTCTTCATCTAACTAGCCTATTGCGGGGTTCCTACTACTTTCCTTTTTTTCGTGGTGTAATTTTTTGTAGAAATGGTCGCTGTGGGGTTGAACCGGACAGGTTCTGGGGGGTTGAACCGGACGTTATTCTAGAGGTCCGGTTCAACCCCGCTCTATCCAGACAAAAAAATTTACAATTTTCCGCAGTTCTGAAAGCAGGATAGAGCTTTTGTAGCCAAGCTGTCTAAAATTAATTGCTTACGATTGAAAAAGTAAAGTTAAACAAGCACTTTCTTTTGAGTTCGAATTTCCAAAAAATTTCGGTTAAGTTGGCATGTTTGAATAGTCCAGCTCTTCTTCAATAAGTAAAAACTTGATTAGCGTTGTTGCACCACTTAGTCGTTCATATACAGAGCTCATCTTAACATGTCCGGTTCAAAACACCACCCGTCCGAACCAACCCCACCGGTGGGGCTGAACCGGACGATTTTTTGAAAAAAAGAAAAAATCGTAGCACCAAAACCAGTTGAAATTAAATTCTCAAAAAATTACAGAACATAGCTGGTCTCATTGTCTTCCATTTCCAATATTCAAATTTTGTTCAAATTTTACAAAAATTGAATTATTAGCTGAAAACGAAAAACGTACGGTTCAACCCCGACCTCCTCTATATTATTTAGTTTTTTTTTTTTTTTTTATTATTAGATTGTATGTAGAAAATGATGTGATTTGTAGTTTATTTTAGATGTTCCGTTTTGTTTCTTTTTTAGTTGTGAAATGCCGTAAGACTAATCATTCAAGCCTATTCACTTCGGTTTTCACGCAAACAGCAGAAACGCCGAGCTGCAGTAACGCATGGGCACATCCAAAGGTGAGGTAAAGTTAGGGAGCAAATCAGTGGTGATCTTTACATTTATGGTCTTGGAAACTGGACTGCCCATTGTATATATTCCTTCTCTTTGGAGATTTTAGAAACACAGCAGAAACACAGATTCTGAAAACCAAGGGTAATAAAAATATATTTAAACAGCGAGGAAAACCTTTAAGGCTAGGATTTTGGAATTCCGATATCGGACTCCTTATTATTGGTTTCTTTTCATTAAAACGCTTAACGTAATGTATGAGAAACACCACATTTGACGGCAGAAATGAATCCCGCACATACCATAGAAAGAGGAAAAGCAAAGATGATGGGAAAGTGCCACAAATTCGAAAGACTATTAACCTTTATAGGCAGGGTTTTTGAAATTGGAAGTCGGGCCCTTGTATAGTGGGTTGCTGTCATTTGCCCACCTTTCATTCTCTTTCTCATTTAAGAACTTGGCATATTCCCTTCTGTCGTGTAAATATGTCAGGACACGCCAGAGGATTAGAAACAACAGGCCGAGGAAGACAGTCAGCCCGACAGCGCCTGTGGCAATAAATGTGAACGGTGGAGGTGGGGGGCATTCTAGAATGTCAGACACTCGAGTTTTGTTAGTTTTCGTATTGTAAGCAAATTTGTAGGCGCAGTTATTTAGGTCGTTGAACACGCATTCCTTTTCGTCTGTTTGGACGCCACCAAGCACTGGGACAACAATGAACTGGGACTCATCACATCCTGAGCAGTCGTTTCCTTCTTCTGGAGATTTTTCGAAAGCGGCACAGTATGCGCACCGGCTGTATTGTGTGCACTGTGCATCGTTGCACGTCGGACAGATTTCGCAGAAGCGGCCGCTGTGGTGACCCTCGGCGCTGGTACTGCAGACACATTTACCTGCGCAGTCGCATTTTCCTTTCCCGCTGCAGATTTCAGCACCTTCACTTTGTCGACAATTGTCGGTGCTTTCCATGCAATCGCAATTATCCCCAGTCCAGCCTGGCTCACATTTGCAGTTACCGCATTTGCATTGTCCTTGAGCTGGAAGAGATTGAAGTTTTGTATGTTGTAACCTCTGTATTTGTATGTTGAAATGTCAACTGGCCGTTTTCCACATAAGAAAGATAAAGTCCAAGTCAATTGAAATGTAAAAATGCTCCTCAGCCGGGATTTGAACCCTGGCCCCTTCGCCTACCATGCGACTGCTTTACGAATTCAGCTACTAGAGGGGCTTGTGAAGTTACTTTGCAAACCACTACAATAGTTAGATGGAAGCAGGCCTCTGGAAACAGTGATCTCACGCGAAAACAAATTCATCTAGTTAGTACGCATCCGCATGTCATGGAAGACACTGGATATTACATAGATGGCGCTTTTTACATGGGACTTGGACCGTGATAAATTTTGTCACGATAAAGCGCCATCTACAGATTATCTAGTGTAATATCACTTGAAACTGTACGACATGCCTCTCAGGATGACCATGAGGAGATTGTATTTTTTCTTAGATTTTTTGTTGTATTACTAAGACTTTTTATTACTCACACTTTGCTTTTGGATATCCACACATAGGGTATGAGTTGGACCATATGTGAATTTTTCTTTCCCCTCAGATATCCTTATCTCCCTCAACGGCTGGCCACACCGTTGGACTAAATATCTATTTCTGTTTTAATTTCTTGTCTTTCACAAAACCTGCAGCTGCTAAACCACGAAATTCGATACCACGACAGACAAACCCGACACGAGGCAACAATTGCGACGGTAGAATCCGTTAATAACTAAGGGAAAGTCTAGGCTAGTCTAGTCTAGGAAAGTCTAGGCTACGGGAATGTGATTGGCTTACTTGTACATTTGAATAGACAATCTCTTAGAGGCGATTTTGGCAAATGCGATTTGGGCGTCTAACTGTTTGTTCATTGACCAGTTTCAAGATGCGGTCGGAGAGCAGTGAAGAAAGAAGGCTCTTGAGAAACTCTCTACATACACCGCGCTTTATCGTACAGGCGTTGTCCTGCAAACTGTGTTTGCTTTTTCTCACTTATTTTTCAAGCTTTGGGGTATAGAAGAAAGACTTACCCGGTCCTGAACATACAGGGCTGCCTGGGCAGTTGAAATCGTTGCACTCGCAGAATTGTCCATAGTATTTTGGTCCGCACTGGCAGCGTCGACACCGACAGACGCCTTGGCCATTGCACTCTTGATCCGTGCTGTTAGAATTAGGCGGTCTACAGTTGCTTGTGTCGCCAGACAGTTCATCTTCCCTTTCATCGCACTCACAGCGATCGCCGTCATATTGATCTTGACACTCGCAGGAACCACAAACGAGTGTTCCTTTCCCATTGCAGGACTGAGAATTCGGTTCATTCTGTTCACTGCAAGGACAAGTACAAAGAGCGTCTACTGTAATTTCAATTTTTTCCTGAATACCCACCGGCTTGATGTCGAACTTGTACTGCTTGAGACCACAATTTTTTAGCTCGACCTCAACCTTGAAATGTACGATGTCGCCTTTCTTAATGCCACTGCAGTTCAAACCAGGTGTGTACTTATTAGTGGTATTAGTGGAACATTGAACAAAGTACTTAAGGCTGATGTCGGCCGGCTTATCATCTTGAAGCGTGACGGATCCAGTAATCTTGGCGTATTCAGCCTTGACAACATCGACAATGTTGTCTGAATTCTCCGTCAGCGCTGCAACAAAAGCACCCGATACTTTCTCGGCGAGCCTTTTATAGACTGAGAGCTTGTCAGATGTAACGGCGAAGATGGTGGTGACGGTGGTCTGTGTAGCGACGTAATTAAGCTGTGCGATTGAGGGGTAGTCATGTTTGTTGACCCAGGTGTATGTATACTCTTCGTTCTGGTCTTGCTCGAGATGACAAGCAAGGTCGTTTGGCACAACGATACCTCCAAGTCTTCCATCACCTGCGACATGGTAGTCGGCGTCGGTTGCAAGGATGATCAATTTTCGCGACGCGTTACGCCAACCAATTTCTTTTTCACACACCATGGCCTGTAATTAGATTGATAATAACAATAATAACGTTTATTTCCGGAATAGCTCATATAATTTGATGGAGATTAGATTAGATATCATTCCCCAGCTCTTTCCTTCGTTCTTTTTTTTTTTCGCGTAGCTTCTTTTCCTGGCCTCACAATGGATTGAACCAATGCGAGTGGCTATAGTGGGACTGGCTGTTTTTCAACAAGTTTTGTCCACAAACTTGTGGTTGTCCACAAGAACTGTGTTTGTCCACAAGTTCGTTTTTCCAGTTTGAGCGGTTTTGAGTCTGACGAGGACCCTTGCTAAGAAGGACCGAAATATAGCTCTTATAAAATTTACCTGACGTATCCGTTTTGTACTGTCAAATATGTAAAATGAAAAAGAAACGTGACATAACTATGGCGGAATCCTTTCATTTTTTTCGTGGTTTCTGATCACATAGTAAAAACTAATTATTATCAGGTTCGATGCTACTCTTTTTTTTTTTAACCTAGGGTATATAAACAATAACAAATAACTTGCCTGAACAAGAGCTTCGATGCTTCCTTCAGGGGTATCCACGTTTGTACTAATACTGGTCGCTCTCACCTTCTCCGTAAAAGTCTTCGCATCACTGGTGAGGCTTAGATGGTGCTTGAATCCATAGGTCATGACGATACCTTTGGCTATTTCGTTTGGGCTGAGTGAAGCTTTTGCGTAGGGCTGGACCGTCTTGTCAACAAAGGACCCAAAGCCGAGCCTGAAATCCTTCGTTATGTTCCCCATTTCTTCTGCAAGTTTCTCGCCCAGCTCTGTAAGCTTCTCTTTGTCATCCTTCATGGAATCGGAGAGATCGAAAAGGACGTAAAGATCGACGGGGTAGTCTTCCGGTTCCTTATATTTAATGGAAATATTCATCGGCTGACTTTTACGCAGTTTCAGGTTGATATTCGAGGGGGAGGTCAATATCTGATTACCCTGAGTGGTATTTTCGCTATTGGTTATGTTAACCACTTTCTGGCAGTTGGCAAAGGTAGCCGCGCATCGGCTCGTCTTATTATTCTCAGAAGCATTGGAGATAAAGTTCTCGGGACGGTCGGCACACCAGTTACAGCCAGGTTGTTGCAAGCATTCATCACATGACTTAACATCCTGACCGCAGTCGACTGCACCAGTCGCTATTGACTCGCCCTCTCTCATCTGTGCGGTAGTGGCACAAAATAACACGCACAATAATATCACTGGAGTCATGGCTACTATAGCGACACTCACATTAATACTGATCAGCTTTTTTTACGGGTGGAGGTGAAATCCTTATCTTGCCCGTATCTTACTCTTTATCTTCGGAACAGATTACTTGATTAAGGATGGCATATTGACCACAGATACGGGGGTCCCGGGGTGATTTAGTCAGACCTAAGATATCGTTTTCTTAAATAAAATCGTTGTGCCTTCAGCATTTTTGTCCGTCCGTGGCCGAATGGTTATCGCGCCGAACTCACGAGCGAAGGGTCGCTGGTTCGAGTCTCGGTTGTGCCGACCGTTTGGTCAGGGCGAGGGTTAGTGGCTTTTCCCCGTAAGACAAGCCAAAAGTCCACCCAGCTTCAAATGGGTACCTAGAGAAATCTAGGGAAAAGCACGGGAAAGCGTCGGATGACTTGCCCCCAACCACTCATTGCACCTCGGCCGAGGGCAAAGAATCAGGAGACCGGCACCTCGCTACGCGAACCATAATCGGTTTGCATGCGAAAGTTTGCTTTGCTTTTTTTTGCTTCAGCATTTCCTAGAGACTTGGAGGCTGTTGGCATTCAATTTTTGTAGTTTCAGTTCAGTTTGATTGGACTAAATAGACAAAAATTGCACAACTAACATAATATTCCTGCCAGGAAAGCACAAAAGGAGTGCTTGGCTAGGTGGCAGGGAAATAACCGATATTAATTAAAAAGCAGAATCAACTAACTGAATACCGTAGGGGAAGTCGGGGTAGAACCGTAAGTTTTTTGTTCTCGGCTGATATTTCTATTTCTGTAGAATTTGTAATTTTTTGAAATGTGGAAAAGAAGGTAATGAGATTAGGTATACTGCAATTTCTTGAGAATTTAATTTCAACTCATTTTGGCGCTACAATTTATTCTATTTGAAAAAAAAAACGTCCGGTTCCAGCCTCGGTGGGGATGTTAAGTCCGGGCGGTGTTTTGAATCGGACACTGTTAAGATGAGCTCTGTACATAACCGAATAAGTAGTACCAGAAAGCTAAACAAGTTTTTATTTCTTGAGGCGTATTCTCGCCGTTCCACGAGGACTCCTCGGGGAATCGGAGGTAACGGCGAGAATAGAGGAAGTCACTCCACGCGGACTTAGCGTACGAAAACAACGAGAACACGGGGAATGCTTCCAAAATGGATTTTGTTCGAAAAAAAATATGCAGTTGCGAAATCAGTCTGGATCCACTTTATTTTCGGTTTTGTTTATTCTGATTGTTTTTAATTAATTTTATATTGCACCAACACCAGCAAAAACTGATTCCCCTTCGAATCTGAAAGGGAGTCCTTTTTTATGATGGTGATGATAATCGGAGCATTCCCCGTCCGTGGGGACTCGCGAGAATACGGGAAGTGAGTCCCCGGGACAAACAAAAACGCGGGGACTACTCAAGTGGAGTCCTCGGGGAACGGCGAGAATACGCCTTAGAACTATGCAAAACAACACTGAACCGAAAACTTTGAAAAATCGAACTCAAAAGAAAGTGCTTGTTGAACACAACTTGTTACAACAGAAGCAGTTGATTTCGGAAGCTTGGGTGAAACACCTTTATCTTGCTTTTAAAAGTGCAGAAACTGGTAGATATTTTGATCCGGACAGAGTGGGGTTGAACCGTACCTCTAAAATAGTGTCCGATTCAACCCCCCAGAATGTGTCTGGTTCAACCCCACAGAGACCATTTCTACGAAAATGAACAACAAGAAAAAAATGAAAGCAGTAGGGACCCAGCAACAGGCTAGAAAGATGCAGAATTGAACCTAGATTGGACTAAAATATCGTGCACTCTTGTCCATCTTCGTTTTCATGCAGCGGCCATCGCCGGATAGGCGACCTCGTGAGTAGTCGTGAGACTTCGTTTTCAGGCAGCGGCCGCTGCATGATCTGCGACCCTTGTCCATCTTCGTTTTCGTGCAACGGCCATCGCGTGATCAGCGACCCCTTGAGACTTCATTGAGTCGAATCGAACTCAAAAGAAAGTGCTTGTTGAACAAAACTTGTTCCACCAGAAGCAGTTGATTTCGGAAGCTTGGGTGCAACACCTTTATCTTGCTTTTAAAAGTGCAGAAACTGGTAGATATTTGATCCGGACAGAGTTCGGATGAACCGGACCTCTAAAATAGTGTCCGATTCAACCCCCAGAATGTGTCTGGTTCAACCCCATAGAGACCATTTCTACGAACACCAAGAAAAAAACGAAAGCAGTAGGAACTGCATGCGCTGCATGATCTGCGACCCTTGTCCATCTTCGTTTTCGCGCAGCGGCCACCGCGTGATCAGCGACCCCGTGAGACTTCACTGAGTCGAATTGAACTCAAAAGAAAGTGCTTGTTGAATATAACTTGTTCCAACAGAAGTAGGTGATTTCGGAAGCTTGGGTGCAACACCTTTATCCTGCTTTTAAAAGTGCAGAAACTGGTTAATATTTTTAATCCGGACAGAGTGGGGTTGAACCGGACCTCTAAAAATAATGTCAAATTCAACCCCCCAGGATGTGTCTGGTTAAACCCCACAAAGAATTTCTACGAACATGAACCATAATCGACTATCACACTAGCTGTTTAAAATTATTTTGTTTGCCCCTTAATTTAAACCTTCTCCCCACCCTCAAATATACGGCTAGAGAGCCCATCTTCGAACGTGACCTGTACTTTGACCCAAAGGATCCTCCCACCAAGTTTCATCAAAATCTCAATCCCCTCGAGAGTTATCGTGCGGACAGACGGACAACTTTTGCGATGTCATAGGTATCCCTCCACTTACGTTTTGGGATCCCAAGAACGAAAGCATGGAAGGGACCCAGCAATAGGCTAGGAAGATGCAGAATTGAACCCAGATTGGACTAAACTATCGTGCACTCACAAAACACAACTAACTTCTTCTTTAACTGAAAATGAAAATCAAATCGGAAGTCCGAATAACTCGGTAAAAAATGAATTCGCCTGGTTGGGAAATGGTTCAAATTTCGTCCCATGAGTTAGCACACCGTTGCCAACCCCAGAGAATTATTGCGACTTTTGGGGGGGCTTGTAGGGGAGTAGCCGAAAATCGTGTGACACGATCGGAGTGGGGGGATCGGGATGAAACCTGGTAGGAAGAACAAACACAAGTCCTAGATATAGCTGACACCACCGGACAGGTTCCGTGCACTACTGAGGGGGGTGGGTGGGTTCGGAATTCCAGTGATCCCAGTTAGGGTTCTTTCAGATGTGCTAGGACAATGAAACTTGGCAGTTTCAAAATGATTGAAAACTCAATCATTTTCACTTAAGATTAGTCTTTTCCCCCATCCAACCATCGTGGGGGAGTGGGAATCCGGAATCTTCAAGTATGTGTATCTTTCGAATGGGTAATCGGATCTTCATGAAACTTGATACTTGGTAAGATCTCTTGTCTCAAAAGTCTTACTTCAAGTCCGGACTCGATTCGGTGACTTCGAGGGAGTTTGAGGGGCGGAACCGGAAATCTTGTGATACGATCAGAGTGGAGGAATCGGAATGAAATTTGGCTGGAAGAAAAGCCACAGCCCTAGATACAGCATTGACAAAAGCGGACCGCATCTGTGCTGTGCACTCAGGGGGAGTTGGAGGGGGAATCCGCAATTCTGATCATCGCTAGTTAAGGTACCTCCAGATGTGGTAAATCGATAAAACTTTGTTGGCACATTACAGATCCGACAAGATTGACATGGAAGTTTCAATTCCCAGATCTGACCATCCTGGGGGGTGGGAGGGAGGGCAATCCGGGAACTCGAGGCTTGCATAGCTTTCGAACCTGTGATCTTATCTTAATGAAACTTGATAATACGGAAAAGTAGATGCCTATGGTATTTCTCATTTGTGCCTCTAAGGTTTTTGCGCACAAATGAATTCCTAGTCCCCTTGAAGTGCGTTGGTCAACCGCAAAATGAAAAAAAATACTTTTGACCAAAATAAACATTTTCTTTATTTACCAGGGCCCATGATCATCTTTGCCTCAAGGGTTCTGCTGACAAATGAATTCCTTAAAGTACTCATCTTAACCACAAAGTACGAAAAATATCATTGACCAAAAGTTACATTTTCGTGATCCCCAAGGGCCAATGATCATCAGTGTCTCAACCTACTCACTGCTTGTCTACATATTCTTGCAGCTTGACGTTGTCTTCGTTTGACCTCTGTTCCATAGCTAAAGGATCTACCTGTCTCTGACAAAAATAAATATCTACTTTAAAGTGCGAACACACGAACAGGATTTCCCGGGTTTCCTGCACTTCCATCATCAAGTTGAAAAATTTTCTATATGGAAGCAGGGACCCATACATTTTCTGTCATTCCTCGCCATTCAGGGGGCTTGTCAATAAGATATTTCTGATGCTATGTTGACCGAACGGAAGATAGTTCGAGAAATACCCACGGTCCAATCACGTCCAACGCTAGATAGACAAAATTTGGGATTGCCTGCTGGAGCCTTGTGGGAGGAGTCTCTTTGGTGCGCACGTCCAATGAGGCAAACAAGAGTGCCGATTCGACCCGAGTGGGATTTTTGGAAAGTAGGCAAGGATCGGACAACATAGCAACATAGAAGCATAGGAAATGACAAGCCCCCTGTAAAGGAAATTTATGGGTCCCTGATTGAAGTGATGATGGTGCCGACCATTCGGTAAGGAATTCGAGTCCAGGAGCTCCCGATCCTGATCGTGTGTTCGCACTATTATCAGTTCACTACCACGCATGACAGGTTCTCCGCATCAACTGACACGCTACCCGCAGAAAGGTTGCCATGTCTATCTCCCATGAACTCGAATAGAGCCAGTGCTCCAAGAGGTATAACCAAGAACAAAAAATCTGATAGAACCTCCGTCTTTGGTCCCATGCAGAGGTTATGGATACCCCGATAAAACTGAGCGGAGCTATAGAGGTACATTTTGTGAGGGTTTGAGTTGATGCCCGTCTACTTCCCTCTACGCCGTTTGTCGCCGTTGCTCATACGATGTTAAAAACCGTAGGATGCCTTGCAGGCGCGGCGAGCCCGCTCTACAGCGCGTCACACTTGACGTCCGTATGGCAGACAACCAATCAGCTGTAGGGACGATACAGACGGCGTTCGGATTCTTCTACGGAGTTGTACCGCGATTAAGCTGTTTGTAGAGATAAAAATTATGACGTTCTGCGTAGCTCCTTCTCCGCTCGTTTGCGTCGGGTAGGGAATCAGAATATATTCGACTCTGCATGGTCGTATTACAGAGACAGAGGTTCGATCAAATTATTTGTCCTTGGTATAACTGATGGATTCAGAAGACAAAACCTCTAGATGCACCTTCCTCTGATATTGTACCATCTTTGTGTGACAGATTGCTGACAATGACGCTAGGATGACAAACTGAGAAAATACTCTATATGACTTAATCATAAACACGCCAGAGACCTCAGGAAGAAGGATTAAACGTGTCTGTAACGACTCTGACTCAACGACTCAAATCCTGGATCCAGCAATCACGGCGATCTCCGGGAGCAGCTGTGTGACACTTTTTCTTGTTTTCTTCCGCTGCTACCCGGAGATTTTGCATCGGCAAGGAGAGTCATGAAGCGTGTTCCGCCTGGTGTTTGTAAGAGAGATTGAGATTGCGGAGTACCCAACGAAAACGGAAAGATGTAGAAAACAAATAATTTAATATTATGAAGTATTGGACTTTCGGCTCTGAGACTGAATTATCCATATCGGGTAACTATTCTGAGCCTGTAAATAACGGGAAACATTTCGTTGATTTTTTCTTGATTGTGTAATCACAGTTTATTGTGTAAATGACAGCTTGAAGGCCTCAAACTTTCGCTACAAAAACGAATCTTGCTTTCTAGAGCGTGCTCCAGCCTACTTAACGCAGTTACTTCGCATGACGTCACGAATTTTGGCTTCTTGGCGTCAAGGCTGGTAAACATTTTTCAGTTTTCGGTAAAGTCTGGTCTTCACCTCCCGGAACTTCCGGAATCTGGGCTTCCAGATTATTCTTCGACGTCTTACTGTAAATTGCATCTGGAATATGAACCGCTCCGAAAGTATATCAAAATAATCCGGAAAAAGGGGCTTTTGAACTTCCAGATTTCCGGAATTTTAAAGTATCGCCGAAGAAATTAAAAAAAAGCTCGGAAAATCTAGGAACCCAGATTCCGGAAGGTGAAGACCCAACTTAAGATATCACTCTACGGGGTAATCCAGCAAATCACATTGCAGAGGTCCGTAGTTTCCGCACTTACTACGCTTCCGAGCATGGTAAGCAAATAGTTACTATTAGTTACTACTTCGAGAAGGTTGGAAAGGTAGTAACTTTTCGTGAGGTTGGAACGGAAATAGTAATTAATAGTTACTATTGTTAGAAGGGTGGTACACGCTCCTAGTGGTTGGTTTTTGAATGACGCGTCGTAACCGACCAGTAGGATCTGAGACTCCATTTTTTGTGTTCAAACTTCGAAGCCTTCGAGCTCTCAGTTCCATAGAAACTCTTTTATAAAAATGGAACTATACAAACAACGTATAGTTCGGTTAACACTTCCAGCAAGTCCCTGGCTCAGAATGATGACCAAACGCCAAAAATTTGGTTTCATAGTCGAAAGTATTAAACTTCCCAATGTTAAACTATTCTGTCATGACCCTCTGATGATGGTGTAGATATATCCGTTTTCTTCGGGTAGGGTGCAATCTCTCTGAGTGTGTTCCACTCTTCTAACGATAGTAACTATTAGTTACTGTTTTCTTTCCAACCTCACGAAAAGTTACTACGCTGCCCGTTCCAACCTTATCGAAATAGTAACTATAGTTGCTATTTGATTACTACGTTTGGAAGTGTAGTTAGCGTGGGAACTACGATCTCTGTAACGTGATTGGCACAATCAGCTCGCGGCACGATATCTTGCCTGAAATAGGAAAATTCGATCCAGCCTTGAGGCAGAAAGCCAGGATTATTGACGTCATTCGTAGTAACTACGGTAAATAGGGTGGAACATGCTCTCTGTCCACGCAAACAGATGAAACGCCGCAGTGAAACGCATGAGCACATCCAGGTCAGTATTAAAATGTCGGCGTTTAAATAAAAGCAATGCACTGATATTGTTGTTTTCTTGGCTCTTCTCGAGAGTTAAGCACGGTGACCGATAAAGCCTGAAAGAATTTTGGCAGCCAAACAAGTGAAGCGCAAACATTTATTGTCTTTGCCCACTGTGCATTTTTTTTTCTTTAAAGTTTAACTGATAAGCCAACTTATTTTTGTGTCATTTAGCTGAATACACTTCATTATTTGGATTGTGTGAAGGGATTTTTTTATTTTTCACTATTTGCTCAGAATCAAGTTCAGACTATCTACGGCCGTCCTCACAACGCAAAATGTTACTATGATGTGGAAAATTTGAATCTCAACAGAAACGCCACTGATCTTTCGCGTAAACACATATTTTTCGTAAACCGTTTTCGTCATGCCCGGGCCCCGCTACGGACACACCTGTTCATAAATAGTTTTTTAGACGTTTTTAAGACCGGTTTTGAATACGTTTAGGACACTCTTCTCTCATTGGCTGTTCATAGCAAATAAAAAATGGGAGATTAATTTTTCCATCCCCAGATTTTACGAACGGATTCAGAGAGGAACGTCTAAAAACCGGTGTTAAAATCGTCTAAAAAACGATTTACTGACAGGGGTGTCCGTAGTGGGGCCCGGGCATCAAACAGGCCCGGGCATCAACAGGGGTGTCCGTAATGGGGCCCGGGCATCAAGTATACAACACAGGTACAAGCGCATAGAGGTACCACAAATCCGACAGGGAAATTCCACTATTCTGAAAACTGATTATTCCTGAAAAGCCGAGCAACGAAGTAACGCATTTTTCTCGGGTCTTCAACTCTATTTAAGTGAATAGATAATGGGTAACTAGGTTGCTCTATCTCAGCCCTTCTCGGTTAAACTTTAAAGATCTTAGAATCAGCAGGAGAAACACAGCATAAACGCAGGCTATGTAAACCAGAAGTTAATAAGAATATCGCGAAAGACTGTTAACCTTTCAGGCAAAGGCCTTGTTTTGGTGGGATTAATCCAGTTTGCGTTATCTGTCTCGTTCAACAAATGAGAAAGGCCACATTTTAACGCACAAACCAGAGACAGACGAATGGCAAGTATTACGGGAAAACGCCAGAAATCCAAAAAAACAGTTAACCTTTATAGGCCGGGTTTTGGAAATTGGAAGTTGGTCCTTTGTATAGTGGGTTGTTGTCATTTGCCCACTTTGCATTCTCTTTCTCCTGCAAGAACTTGGCATATTCCCTTTTGTCGTGTAAATATGTCAGAATACGCCAGAGGATTAGAAACAAGAGGCCGATGAGGATAGTCAGCCCGACGGCGCTTCCGGCAATGACTGCCACCGGTGCAGCCACGGGGCATTCTAGAATGTCAGACACTCGAGTTTTGTTAGTTTTCGTATTATAAGCAAATCTGTAGGCGCACTTCTCCATGTCGTTAAACATGCAGTCCTTTTCGTCAATCTGGACGCCACCAAGCCCTTGGACGATGCTGAACTGGGACTCATCACATCCTGAACAGTCGTTTCCTTCTTCTGGAGATTTTCCGAAAGCGACACAGTATGCGCACCGACTGTATTGTGTGCACTGTGCATCATTGCACGTGGGACAGATTTCGCAGAAGCGGCCACTGTTGCGACCCTCGGAGCTGAGACTGCAGACGCATTTACCGCAGATGCAGCTTCCTTTCCCGGTGCAGATTTCACCACCAGGACTTTCTCGACAAGTGTCGGTGCTCTCCAAGCAATCGCACTTCTCCCCAATCCAGCCTGGCTCACATTTGCATTTACCGCATTTGCATTGTCCTTGAGCTGTAAGAGATTGAAAGTTTACTGAAAATCAGTTTCTTGGTTATTTGTCTGTATACGGATGGTGAAAGGTCTACTGGCCATTCTAAACATAAGACAAAGAAAGTCCAAGTGAAATGAAATATAAAAAAAATCTCCTCTGGCGGGATTTGAACCCAAGACCCTTCGCCTACAAGGCGAGCGCTCTATCATTTGAGCTGCACAGGGGCTTGTGAACATGGTTTCTAATAAGCAGGCCTTTGGAACAGTGATCCCACGCGAAAGCTAATTCATCTAGTCAGTCCGCATCCCCATATTAGATATTACCAGGGACGCATAGATTCCCTGTAATGCCTCGCCATTCAGTGGGCTTGTCATTTCCTATGCTTCTATGTTGCTATGTTGCCCGACCCTCTCCTACTTTCCAAAAATTCCGCTTGGGTCGAATTGGCGTTCTTGTTTGCCTCATTGGACGTGAGCGCCAAAGAGACTCCTCCCTCAGGGCGCAAGCAGCCAATCCCAAATTTTGTCTATCTGGATAGTCACGTATTCTATCCCCGTGGGTATTTCTCGAACTACCGGACGGTCGGTCAAGAGCGCATCAGAAATGTCTTATTGACAAGCCCCCTGAATGGCGAGGCACTACAGGAAATGTATGGGTCCCTGATATTACGTAGATGGCGCTTTATACACGGGACTCGACCTTGATAAATTTTGTTACGGTAAAAGTCCCTTGTATAAAGCGCTAAAGAATATCTAGTCCAACATCATTCAAACTGTACGACATGCCTCTCAGGATGACCATGAGGCCTATGTTTATGTTTACAGTAACCTATATTTGTTTATCTTATTTTTTGTTGTTGTACTAAGACTTCCATTTTTAATTAATCCCCTAGTTTCCCCGTCCGAAGCTCACTGCCCCAAAACAATTTTCAATCAACCCAGCACATCCCAATTGGTTTAGACATCCACATACACTGGCATGAGTTGGACCAAGAATAAATAATCTAAGAACCTTCGTCTTTGATCCCATAATGCACCAACTATAGATACCCGATAAAACTGAGAGGAGCTAGAGGTGATGCTGGAGCTAGACCTGCTGTAAGATTTGAGTTTGATATCCTTCTTCTTCCCTCTTCGCTGCTGCAGATACCAGGTGAAAAACCGTAGGATGCCTGCAGGGGTGGAGAACCCGACTTGCAGCGAGTGAGACGTGACGTCACAATTATAGATAACCAATCAGCTGTAAAGGTAACTCAGACGGGGTGCGTATTCTTCTGCGGACTTGTTCTGCGATACAGCTGTTTGTAGAGGTAACACATTATGATTTTCTGAGTAGGTCCTCCTCCGCTCGTTTTCATCGGGTAGGGGATCAGAATATATTTGACTTCGCATGGTCCTATTACAGAGAAAGGGAAACGGAGGTTCTTGCAGATTATTTATTCTTGGTTGGACCTTAAGTGAATTTGCTTTCCCCTCCCCTCACATATCCTTATCTATATCAAGAATCTTGTCTATATCAACGGCTGGCCCCACCCTTACTTTAACCACCTGTTTTTGTTTTAATTGCTTGCCTTTAACAAAACCTGCAGCTGCCGAAACTGGGGAAGTCGTTACCCCGACTGACAAACCCGACAATACCAGGCAACAACTGCGACCGTCAAAGCTGTCAAACGTTTAGGCTAAGGGAAAGTGATGCATTTGAACTGACAATCTCATGAAGGCGACTTTGGCAAATGCGATTTTGGGCGTCTAAGTTCTAACAGATTAATCCAATTAAAGATGCGGTCATGCAGTGAGAGAACTGAAGAAAGGAGGCGCTTGAGACACTGTCTAACTACACCATGCCTTATCGTCCAAACATTGTCCTGCAAACTATGTTTGCTTTTACCCACCTGTTCTTGAAACTCTGGTATTTAGAAGAAAGAATTACCTGGTCCTGAACAAATAGGGTTGCCTGGGCAGGTGAAATCTTCGCACTCGCAGAATTGTCCAGAATATCTTGGTTGGCACTGGCAACGTCGACACTGACAGGCGCCTTTGCCATTGCAGTCTTGATCCGTGATGGTAGAATTAGGTGGTCTACAGTTGCTTGTGTCACCAGACTGATCATCTTCCCTTTTATCGCACTCACAGCGATCGCCGTCATACTGATCTTGACACTCACAGGAACCACAAACGAGTGTTCCTTTCTCATTGCAGGACTGAGAATTCAGTTCTATCTGTTCACTGCAAGGACAAGTGCAAAGAGCGTCTACTGTTATTTCAACTTTTTCCTGAATACCCACTGGCTTGATGACAAACTTGTACTGCTTGAGATCACAGTGTTTGAGCTCGACCTCAACCTTGAAACTTACGACTTCGCCTTTCTTAATGCCACTGCAGTTCGAACCAGGCGTGTACTCGGTAGTGTAACATTTAACAAAATACTTGAGGTTGATGTCGGCCGGCTTATCATCTTGAAGCACGACGGATCCAGTAATCTTGGCGTATTCAGCCTTAACAACATCGACAATGTTGTCTGAATTCTCCGTCAGCATTGCAGCAACGGCACCAGATACGCGCTTGGCGAGCTTTTCGTAGACTGAGAGCTTGTCGGATGTAACGGCGAAGATGGTGTTGACGGTGGTCTGTGTAGCGACGTAATTGAGCTGTGCGATTGAGGGGTAGTCATGTTTGTTGATCCAGGTGTAGGTGTACTCTCCGTTTGGGTCTTTTTCGAGATGGCATGCAAGGTCGTTTGGTACAACGATACCTCCAAGTCTTCCATCACCAGCGACATGGTACTCGGCGTCGGTGGCAAGGATGATCAGTTTTCGCGCCGCATTACGCCATCCGATTTCGTCGAAACAAACCATGGCCTGAAATCAGACTAGATATTATTATTCAGCTCTTTTCTTCGTTCTTTAAAGTTCAACTGAAGACCTTACTGGACATTTACCGATTCACCACCCTATTAAACTTCTTTGCAATTTCGTGTGTTATTATGAGCGTGTTCCACCCTACTTGTCGTAGTTACTACGCTAGTCACCGTAGTTACTACGCTAGACTGGAACGCTTTTTTATTTTTTCGGTCAAATATCAGGCCCCGGGCTGATCGGACCAATCACGTTGCAGATATGCGTAGTTACTACGCTAACTACGCTCCCGAGCGTGGTAAGCGAATAGTTACTATTAGTTACTATTTTGAGAAGGTTAGAACGGTCAGCGTAGTAACTTTTCGTGAGGCTGGAACGGAAATAGTAACTAATAGTTACTATTGGTAGAGGGGTGGAACACGCTCTATGCGTTTCATTGATAGTTTACTCTTCTACTGCATCTCAGCCTTTAGTGCGTAAAAGGCCATTTGTTCATTCCTAAGGAACCCTGGAGCCAAATCTGTGTGAGATCACCGACAAATACTGAGCATTTTTAATGGTACAGGGAACAGCTGATTATTTTTATTCCCTTAAAAGGCACGCAGTTGCTCCACTCCAGTTCAACTTCCCCGGGAGAGTAAACTCATTTGCACTTACGCTCGCAATGTACCCATTACCAGGGACCCATAAATTTCCTGTAATGCCTCACCATTCAGGGGGCTTCTCAATAAGAGATTTCTGATGCGCTCTTGACCAACCGTCCGGTAGTTCGAGAAATATCCACGGGGATAGGATACACGACTATCCAGATAGACAAAATTTGGGATTGGCTGCTGGCGCCTTGAGGGAGGAGGCTCTTTGGCGCTCACGTCGAATGAGGCAAACAAGAACGCCGATTCGACCCAAGCGGAATTTTTGGAAAGTAGGAGAGGGTCGGGCAACATAGAAGCATAGGAAATGAAAAGCCCCGTGAATGGCGAGGCATTACAGGAAATGTATGGGTCCCTGCTATTACGCACATTCTTGACTAACATCGACAACAACCTTTTTCTCTGATTGGTTTGTACACTCCCTACCTTCGACTGAACTTATGGAGCGTGTTCCACCCTACTTACCGTAGATACTACGCATGACGTCAAGAATTTTGGCTTCTTGGCGTCAAGACTCGAACGCATTTTTAAATTTTCGGTAAAATATCACTCCACAGGGTAATCCGGCCAATCTTGTTACAGATATTTCGTAGCACGCTTACTACGCCCCCGAGCATGGTAAGCAAATAGTTAATATTAGTTACTACTATTTCGAGAAGGTTGGAACGGTCCGCGTAGTAACTTTTCTGGAACGGAATTATTAACTAATAGTTACTATTGTTAGAGGGGTGGAACATGCTCATGGTAAACGACATGAGAGGCGGAGGCTTAAAGTTTAACCGAAAAGGGCTAGGATAGGACAATCTAGTTACCCATCACTTATTCACTTAAATTGGCTTAAAGACCCGCTGAAAATGAGTTACTTCGTTGTTCCGCTATTCACGAATAATCGATTTTCAAATGGTGGAATTTTCGTATGATTATGCGCTTGTATTTTTGCTGTATGCCTTTCGAGTAAGATTTATAATTTTTTTTTGTTCAGGCATTAAGCAATCTTTACCAATCTCACCACTGCCCACCGAAAAGCCGCATTTGTTTTGAGGATGAAATTTCCCGCGTCATAGTAGAATTTACGCTGTGAGGACTGACGAAGATATTCTGGGCCTCATATTAACTAGAGCAGATAGTGGAAAATCAAAAAATCCCTTCGTAGAATCCAAATAATTCCGTGTATCCAATTAAATGACACACAAATAGGTTGCGTTTTCAGTTAAACTTTAACTGTGAAAAGACTCTCCATGGGAAGATTAGGTTTTGCTAGGGAGCAAAAATATGAAAACAACTGTGAAAGGAAAACTAAATATGAGGTCACGCAGTGAGCCACCTTCCGCGAGCTGATCACTGGCCACTGAAAAGCCGCGTTTGTTAATTAAAACAATCCCTTCACTCACTAAAAATAATGCAGTGTGGTCAGTTAAATGATACAAAAAATAAGTTGGCTTTTCAGTTAAACTTTTAAGCCAGGCTTCACCTTCCAGATTCCCAGACGTCCGAGGCTTCCGCATAGTGACCCGTATGGAAATAATTCAAGTCGTAAACGATCGTAAACGATCGTTTTTTTACGATCTTATTATGGGACATTCCGATCGTAAACGATCGTTTTTTTACGATTGGAAACAGTTGTTTACGATTGGAAACAGTCGTTTACGATTGAAAACAGTTGTTAACGATCGTATTTTTACGATCGGAAACGATCGTTTCCAATCGTAAACGATCGTATTTTTACGATCGTAAACGATCGTTTCCAATCGTAAACGATCGTTTTTTTACGATCGTATTATGGGACATTCCGATCGTAAACGATCGTTTTTTTACGATCGGAAACAGTTGTTAACGATCGTATTTTTACGATCGTAAAAAAACGATCGTTAACAACTGTTTCCAATCGTAAACGATCGTTTTTTCCCAATTGTATTATGGGACAATCCGATCGTGAACGATTGTTTTTTTATGATTGGAAAGAGTTGTTAACGATCGTATTTTTCCGATCGGAAACGGTTGTTCCCAATCGTATTTCCAGTATGATTATGGCAGATAATTCAAGCTGAAAAAAAAAAAACAATAGTAAACGATCGTTATTATCGAAAACAGTTATTTCTAAGATTTTTTTTGCAATACGAGCATTGGGCATATTTCCACACTGTATGTAGTCACTTCCATTTTTATAACTGAATTAAGAACTGATATTTCCAGATTTTTGTAAAATATGCTGTCATGAAGGCATTCCACTTTCAGCTGGTGAGGTCCTGAAAGATCTGCGACCATAAGAAGACATGAAGATTCCACTAAGCCACCCACTAGAGTAGAAAAGATATCATTCTCAGCCAGTTCTACATTTGTTCAATTGTTTGGACAAAACGAATAAAAACTAACGAAGGGAACATTTATCCGCAAGTCCGCAACACCCCGAAGAAATGTCACTCCCTGAGGCGGTCGCGGTCTGAGGCGGTCGGCGCTGATTGGCTTGTTGCAGAGCGCAGTCACAGGTCATGCTTTGCGTACGTGAGGTCAGCATACCTCTGGGAATTCATTGTATAGGAAGAAGGCATTTTCGGTATAACTTGTCAGCACCAAGTTATAGGGGTGAATAATGGTATACGTAACTTTTCAGAGTGGGTAGAATAATAGGGGTTAAGTGAAAAGGAAAGGTAATCAATTGGTTAGGTATGATCGCCTGGCAATGGTCGCTAGTGATCCGTTAACCTAACTACCTCAACCTAATCCTATTCTAACACTATCCCAACCCTACCCCTAGCTATACCAAACCTCCCAGCCACTAAAAACTAATCAACTTTCTTATCGTCTTGAAAATAAAAACAATTGCTTCCGATCGAAAACAGTTGAAAACGATCGGAAACAATTGAAAACGATCGTTAAATTACGATCGTAAAAAAACGATCGTAAAATTACGATCGTAAAAAAACGATCGTAAAATTACGATCGTAAACAACCGTTTACGATTGGGATTTTAGTTTCAGCTTTTAGTTAAACTATTTGGATTATGCAAAACTAAAAACTAATCAACTTTCTTATTGCCGTTGTTAGAAATCAGGTCTGTATTTATCGTCTTGAAAATAAAAACAATTGTTTCCGATCGAAAACAGTTGAAAACGATCGTAAACAATTGAAAACGATCGTTAAATTACGATCGTAAAAAAACGATCGTAAAATTACGATCGTAAACAATTGTTTACGATCGTTAAATTACGATCGTAAAAAAACGATCGTTAAATTACGATCGTAAAAAAACGATCGTAAAATTACGATCGTAAACAACCGTTTACGATCGTTAAATTACGATCGTAAAGAAACGATCGTAAAATTACGATCGTAAACAATTGTTTACGATCGTTAACAACTGTAAACAATTGTTAACAATTGTAAACGATCGTTAACAACTGTTTACGACTTAATTATTTCCATACGGGGAAGTCCAACACCCTGGACGTTTTTGGCCTGGCTTCACCTTCCAGATCCGTCTCGACGAAAACGGTTGTCTGGAATCCGGAAGAAAAATCTGGAAGGTGATTAAAGCCTGGCTTTTGGCCGTTTCTCTCGATGAGATATACGGAGGAATTTGCGTAACTAGCATTCCTAGACAGTGAACTCATCCGAAGCGATTTGTTTCCGGTTCGATCCGCGTGGAAAAACGCAAAAAAAAGGAATTATAAGTCTAACACTTCTAAAAACAAGCTGAAAAGTTATTTTTTATTCTGGATCTGAATACAGTTTATTACTTTGACTCTGCTAAGATATTATTTAATTTTGCATTCTCGGCTCTAGTAGTAACGTTCAGAATATGCACAGCTGTTCTGACAAGACAAAGTTCAACCGGACGCGAAAAATGTGAATTTAAAAAAAATTGTGTATTTCAGTAAAATGAAGCTCAGGAAACGTTGCATTCCAGATCCACTTCTGAAGAAAGCCCATTATTGCGTGTGACCAGGGACGCATAAATTTCCTGTAATGCCTCGCCATTCAGGGGGCTTGTCATCTCTTATGCTTATATGTTGCTATGTTGCCCGACCAACATCCTACTTTCCAAAAATTCCGCTTGGGTCGAATCGGCGTTCTGGTTTGCCATGTATAATCATGATCCTAAAGGGCCCATGATCATTTTTGCCCCAAGTGTTTTGATTACAGATGAATTTTTAGCCCCCTTAAAGTGCGCATCATCACAGCCAAATGCAAAAAAAAAATCTTTTTTTTTATCAAACGATACATTGTCGTGATTTCCAAGGGTCCGTCGTTATTCTTGTCTTAGGGGTTTTGCTTAAAAATGATCACAACAAACCCAGGAATTGGCAAATTCCTACATTCATCCTTTTATCAAGCCTTGCAAGTGCCATATGAGCTTCCGGCTCTTGTTTTTGTAATCTAGGAAAGATAAACAATAGTTGCGTTTTTGCAGATACCATGGTCTATGATACCAAGGTCAAAAGCCGTTTTTGCAGTTATCATGGTATCTGATACCAAGGTCAAAAGGCGTTTTTGCAGTTATCTTGGTATCTGACCAGTTACCGTGGTATCTGATATTCAGACCGTGGTAACTAATCGTGAAGAGTCATCTCACTTTCATCAATTTTTGTCAGTTGGTGGGAAAGAAGTTTTGCACTTCGTTTCTGCAATTGTCGTTTTTGCAGAGCAACCGTATGTCAGATACCACGGTAACTTCAAAAGCGACTATTTGCAGATCCAGTTACCGTAGTAACAGATACCATGGTGTCTGCAAAAACGCAACTAATAGCAAATTACTTGCCTGAACAAGAGCTTCGATGCTTCCTTCGGGGGCATCCACGTTTGTACTAACGTTGGTCACTCGCACCCTCTCCGTAAAAGTCTTTGCATCACTGGTTAGGCTTAGATGATGCTTGAACCCATAGGTCATGACGATTCCATTGCTTATTTCTTCTTTGGTGAGTGAGGCTTTTGCGTAGGGCTGGACCGTCTTATCAACAAACGACCCAAAGCCGAGCCTGAAATCTTTCGTAATATTCTTCATTTCGTGTGCAAGTTTCTCGCCTAGTTCTGTAAGCTTCTCCTTGTCATCCTTCATGGACTGGGATAGATCGAGAAGGACGTAAAGATCGACAGGATAGTCTTCCGGTTGCTTATACTCAATGAAAATTTCGATCGGCTGACGTTTACGCAGTTTCAGGTTCAGGTTCGAGGGGGAGGTGAATATTTGGTTGCCTTTAATGCTGGTGAGTTCGTTGCTTAGGTCAACAACTTGCTTGCAGTTGGAAAAAGACGCCGCGCATCGGCTCATCTTCTCATCCTCAGAACTGGCGAGGTTGAACTCCTCAGGGCGATCGGCACACCATCTACAGCCAGGTTGTTGTAAGCATTTGTCACATGACTTAATATCCTGACCACAGTCTACTTCACTAGCAGCTGTCGACTCGTCCCCTCTCATCTGTGCGGTAGTGGCACAAAATAATATGCACAAAAATATCACTGGCGTCATGGCTACTAATAGCAATTCAACACTCACATTAATACTGATAAGCTCGTTTTCTGTGCGGAGTCCGAATCCTTATCTTACCGGAACTCTTATTTCCGTAAAGCAAGTTACTTAATAATGGATTCCATCCTGACCACAGATACAACGGTTCCGGAGTGATTCAATCAGACATTAAGATATCATTTGCTGGCATCGTTATGAACTCAGCATATTCCAGAGAAATGGGAGCCTAAATGTTTTCGTCCATCTTTTAGAAACGATCACATTGACTGACTGTTTATTTACTCTTCATGTTTTTCAATCCAGAATCCGTTTCGTCAAATCCATGTAGGCTTTGTCAAACAAAAAAATCACTATAGTTTGAGTGCATTTATAGAATGTAAAACAGGTTTAATGATTTCGGTGTATTTTTAAATGTTTCAATTCATACCTCCAACCATCAGTTCTCCCACTTGCAAGCCAATCTGAGTTCTACCACCCGTCAGTGGTCTCGCCCATCAAATGAACTACTCTTCAATCGTCTATTCGTTTCTGGAAAAAGTGATTGATTAATTTAACTTTATAACCTGTGAAAGTTTAGAAAGAGAGACGCAAAAGTACCATACTGCTAAAAAACAACGTGAACTAATCAGGCGACATTAATGTTGAAAAAGGCCGCAGAGAACAGTAAACACAAATCAAGAATAAAACGAGCAATGACTCGACCAAACGAGCAATAGTTGCTTTTTTGTTCGGCTTCTGCCTTTCCCTTTTCCGCTTTAGCTTTTAGCCTTCTTCAGGCCTTTTTTGAACTTTTTCGAGTTTGTTTAAGTCGCCGTTATCACAAAGGATTTTTCGCTTGTCTTGGATAAAAATGTTCAACTTGAAAATCCATGAATGTCTCCTTACCAAGTTGACTCCAATTCATCTTTTATTTGATTTTGGGGTAAACTGTCAAAAGTTGCACGGCAAAAAGCAAAAAGGAGAGCGCAATTTGGGTCAGCTACCAAGTTTTCCTTTTCGCAAAAAGGCTAAGGAAAAGCCGAAGTCGGCGTTTGCCTCTTTGACAAAAACAGGAAATTATTAAACACTGCTAAGGACCATTGTAAGATATCGCAAAACAAGTAAAAAGCCATCGAAACGGCGAGTGAAAAGGCGAACAAAAACGCAACCAAAGACTCTTTTGGTGAATGAAAGAGTAAAACAGCATTCGCACCACGGACAGTTGATCAGGGACAATCAGTCCCAAGGACAATTTTTCACGACAAGGATATTTTGCTGTGTAAGGAAACAAGGATACATCCATTGGTGTTTGCCCAAACTTGGAATGTTTATTCGGTGTGGACAAGCAATTGGCTATCGCCAATCAGACAGCTCCTTAGATATGAACTCGACTTATGTGATCTTATAAGATTGCACTTTGAATTTTACCTGAAGACCAAAGACGAGCAAAATTTGAAGAGACGGATAGCGTATCCAGATATATTTGCGTGCCCAAGCGGATGATGTCAACTTGCCAGATTCTTCAGTAGAGACACAAAAAACGGCCTACTGTTAATTAGTAAACTCCAGCCCAATCTGAGGGACAAATTAACATCATCTTCTGTATCTATCCTCTTTTGCCTTTTCATCGAAACGAGTTTCTCGATAAAATTATTTCCTGCTATTTTGTACTTTCTCCATATTTTGTATTTCATTATTTTATTGTTTTCTTGTTAAGCTTTTGCGCTGCGACGAATTGTCCGTAGTACAAGTTATCTTTTTCCCGTTCAACTTCCACTATTTTATAAAAAATTTACAATGCAATTTCGAATCGTCCTTCTTTAAACCGAACTGCGACCAAATACTATTTTGGCGGTGGTCAGTTCAGGATTATTGAATGACTAAAGTAAGAGAGTCCTGGTAATCAGTAATCTTTGCTTTGAATCCAGATGATGCAAGTTATTTTCCGTGGCAGCATTTACATCACAGTTTCCCCCTATCCCCCTAAAATGCCAAGTGTAACCGGGTCAGAGCAAAATCAGCCCGGTCCATGAGATGACGTAACGGAGGGGCCTAGCTCACCTGCCCACGTGGCAAATCGCTAGACTGAAATAAAACCACTTTGGTATGAAATTTATCGAGCACTAACCTTGAGGTAGAAGTAAATTCCTGTTTGTTTCACCTAACTTCCTTATTTCACCTAACTTCCTTATAACACCTTTTGATGTTATGAGACGGAAAGCGATAGTTAGTTTTGTTGCAAGGTTAGAAGTCTCCGAAAACCCACTTTTAAAGGCAAGTCGCGAGAATGCGGAGTGCCGTTCCGGCCATTTCTATCGCCTTTTCCGTCGACTCTGCTTTTGCCCCGAGCCACCGAATGGATGAAATGATTGTATATATTTAGTTAAGAATAGTCCTAATTTAGCGTAATATGTGATGTGTAATGTCACGAAATAAATAAATTGATTGATTGAATATTCATTCGTTCTTCTTTCTTGAACTGTTGAAACGTACAATGTAGCCGCGTATAGCAGTATTCCGCAGACGGCTTGAGACTCGTATAATAGTCCCGATACCCCAGCAAAACAATTTGTAAGTCTAAGTGCCAACAGAACGCGAATTCGCGTTCGCCTGGGCGAATTCGACGTCGCGAGCGGAAAAAATTCGCGCCCCGCCGTTTCAACTCCAAGTCGAATTTGTTTCGCGCCGCGTGGCGGAAAAGATTCGCGTTATGTCGGCAATGTGGGAAAAGTTACCCAAAAGAATACTCAGAATTGACTCAAATCATATCTAAACCATGAAAAACGTTTTGTGGTACCGTTTCTGGCTCTTCGCTAGGCACACGGCGATTATTCATTTGCACTAGCATTTAGGTAGCGTTCCAGCGACGAAATATTAGTTACGATCGTTACTATTCTTGTTATTATTGCCCTTCCAGAGCCCGCCGTAATAAGTAAATTGGCTCCTCCCACTTATTATTTTCGTTCCACGACTGTTACGATCGCTACAATTTACTTATGATGGTCGCCAGCATCATAAGTGATGCTAACTATCGGTTCTGCAAGAACTCCCATAAGAGCGATGACGTATGTTCGCGTTGTTATTATTTTCGTTCCAGAGAGCGTGATAACTACGATAATACCGCGATCGCCCCTCCTCTTATCATCGTAACTTGTAATAACTTCAATGGAACGCTACCTTAGACGTAAAGGGTATTCATGGTGACGAAAGCTGTATTCAGTTACACCTTATATACACCCCCGACAGGTCCCCCGTTCACGGTTCACCATGACAAGCGAAGCCATTACAAAGGAGGGAACAGTGCAGACACAAACAGACGGTCAGATTTGCGGGCTGATTTTTTACAATTGAAAAGTTGATAAAACATCAACTTTTCTCTATACAAATATTTTTCCGAAAATCCTGGCAGAAATTCCAGTCCGCGATTCCCAAATCTTTATCGTTCGTGTTCGTCCACAAGAAGGCAAACTGAACGTGATTTCGTGGGTTTTCTGTGAATTCTTTGCGCACCATAGAGAGATTTCACCCTACCCGAAGAAAACGGATATTTCTACACCGTCATCGGCGGGAGAATAACAAAGAAAATTAACATTACGAGGTATAGGACTTTCAACTTTGAGACTAAAGTACCGGCCTTGTATAGCTGCTGTGAGTCAGAGAGTTGTTGTAATTTTGTCAACAAAGACGAAGCTCAACAAAGGCTGGCGTCCTATTGGTCGGTTATGACGCGCGTTTCAAGGAACGCGTCACAACCGACCAATAGGATGCGACTTCTTCTTTGCTTACACACTTTGAAGCCTTCAAACTCTCATAAAAACGAACATTAATTTGCAAAAGTTGTACTATTCCAACAAGAAGAAGCCAGATAACAATTACAACAATTCTCTGACTCACAGCAGCTATCCAAGGCCGGTAATTTGGTCTCAAAGTCGAAAGTCCTATGCTTCCTAATGTTAATTTTTTTTGTTATTCTCCCGTCCGTTTTCTTCAGGTAGGGTGCATTCTCTCTATGAAAGAACGCCAAGAAGTTGACGGTAGTTATCATCTGGGCCTAAGAACTGATTTCTGAGTTAATTCTGAGATCTCAGATTCTCAGGAATCACATGCAATCACTAAAGAAGTTCAGAAACCAAACAGATGAAAAAGAATTCTTTTAGAAAATTATAAATTTTGTGGTACCTTCACTTTACTTAGAATGGATGACACACTGTTGTTGGTCACTGCAGCTGTTATTCTAATTGCTTCGATAATAGCACTGAAACTCTTTGCTGGAAGTAAGTCAGGTGAATGTTCAGGCCCAAGATAAGCCTCATATAAACCAAACCCCTCATAAATCAGCATCTAAATAGCTTACTTTTGCTTGCCTTCTAGGAATTTGACTGTAGGCGTAGCCGTAGGCTACTGTATTTTAATAAAGTCTACAGGAGGGGTATCCAACCTCAGACAAGATTTCAAATTTCCAGAGAAGGCTTTCCTTCAGAATAATCCATCTGGCTTATAAAGGAACCAAGAAATATGCAAAAAACACTAGATTGAAGCTAATTGAATGGTTTACATATTGGATACATAAATGTTGCTTCAATACTTCTAGTTAAACGTATTTTTATTTTCGAACAAGATTGCTTCATTCCAACCTGACCTCAATTTACGTAAAAATGATGAAAAACAAAGAGTTGCAGTTTTTAAAACAGCTACTAAATGGACAAAAGGTACAGAATTTAGTATATTTTTGGACACATGACTTTGAAGAAAGTGATATTTTGCCTATTGATTGCCAGGATAACTTCTATCTTTCATTTCAACATTTTAGTGGGCCGCAGTCGAGGTTGTGTAAAAACGAGGTTGGATACCCCTCCTGTAATAATAAAAGTAAAAAACCCAAAGTCTAAAAAAGAGAAAGACCCAAAGACAAAGTTAAAAGCTAAACCTAGAAGTCGTATTTGATTTATCCCTGTCGAGCTGTCTCAGTACTGTCACTGTCAGCCAAATGCTATTTTATTTAACTTCATTTCTTTCTTTTGTTTTAAATAAAGTTCATTGGTGTTAGGGTAGAAAAGGGTAGGCCACAGTAGAGTATATAATAATAATTCCTGTTAACTGGTATTGATTGCTCACCATTTTTTGCCATAGATAGGTAGGCTAGCGTTCCCAGTGAGTTATTACAAGTTACAATCATAAGAGGAGGGGTGAGCCCTATATTGTGGTAGTAATAATGCTCTCTGGAATGAAAATAATAACAATGTGGACCTTCATCATCACTCTTATGAGAGCATCACTCTTACGGGATTTCCTGATGAATGGATAGTTCTTGTAACTTATGATGCTCGTAATCATCATAGGTAGCCTAAATAGTAACAATTGTTACAGTCATGGAACGAAAATAGTAGGGCTTATTTACTTATCACAGCAGTCTGGAACAGAAATAGTAACAAGAATAGTAACCATTGTAACTAATAAGAAGTTGCTGGAATGCTACCATAGATTACGTTTTTTAACAAAAAAGCCCATGTGTCAGACACAGAAACATGAAATCAGTGACAAAATTTTAATTGAGTAGAACACATTATTTTGTTTTTTTTAACAGTGATTGGCAGTCTATTGCTATACAGTGCTTTTCATAATAAAGTATCAATGTCAGTATCAGTAGGCCTAGTAAGGTGTCTACTCCTTAAAAGTCCATTCTCAAACATTTTCAGATTTTGCTTTATGCAAATCCACCGTTTGTTGTGGATCACCGTTCAGGCAAGATAAGATGTGGGGAGGAAGTTTGGAATCCGAGAATTTTCTAATCTAGGAATCCGAAGAATTTTTTATCCGAGAATTTTCGAATCCGATTTTGCAACTCATGGAAGGGAATACAAGTGCATTTGGTCTTACTGTTGTTACCCTTTGGTAAAATAAAAAGTAGGCTACAGGACACAGGTGTCAGAAAATAGAGATTTGACTTATTTTATTTTGAGAATGTCTTTAATTTTTCTGTTCTTTCTCTTAGGGAAAACTGAGGATGAAGCACAACCAGCTGTTCAAGAAGCTCGGCCCAGGCCTCAACAGAGAGCCCTTGCAGAAAGAGGGAATAGAGTCAGAATGCGAATGAATGGTTAGTAGGATTATACTGCCAGAAGTTTCATAACAGATAACACAAGGATGCGCTATTTCAACAGACAGCACTTGGGACGAAATCTGTTATCGTTACAAACGTTATGCATGAAATGTTGTGCAGAACAAGCATCGCTAGGAAGAGCCGAAACACCGCCAAAAAGCATCTACTGAATTTTCCGATATAATGACGACAAACAAAAAAGTCAGCAGATGCTTTTTTTCGGCTCTTCCTGGCAATGCTTGTTAGGCATAACACTTCGTGCATAACGTTTGTCGTGATAACAGATTACATCCCAAGTGTTGTCTGTTGAAAACGCGCATCCTTGTGTTGTCTGTTATGAAACTTCTGACAGTGTAGTAGGTTACATCTGCGTGTTGAGTTTTCTTAACCTTGGCTATTCATCTGACTATTGAACACAACTTTACTTACCCAAACTAAGGTTTAATATCTTCTTCCATAGAAGACGAACCTATCAGGGGAGGGGACATGAAAGATGATGAGACAGCCGAAGGCTTGCAACATTCTCCGTAAGAATAGCAAGTTTCAAGTAAATCAGTATAATCTCAGAGCATGGTGGCAGAAATTTTATGTAGTAATTTTCATATAGTATGAAAACTTTTACTTTGGCGCGTTGACCTTTCATGCTGAGCCATGCGAGCTTTGCGTCACGCTTGCCACGTCGCTACGTAGAGCTTGCGAGGCCAAGTATAACGAAACGCAAAAACAGAAACAGGCTCTATTCTTGAGCTGCGACACCGCATGCGCATCAGTTTTTTGTTGGAAGTTTTCGAGGAACAATTATCAAAATTGGCACAAGAGCGTTCTAGACTGTACAGTAAAAGTTCCCTGGAACCCGTAACAAAATATACACCAGTAGTGTACGCAGGTAAATTTGTGATAACATCGAGCTTCTTGCGCTCGTGTGACAGACATGAATGAATGAATGTATTCTCCAAATGCTGCGCAACGCAGGTGCAGCGCAGCTGTCTAGGTGACCTCCCCCCCGGTACCCCCCCCCCGTTTGCAAATATATAGGAATATTCCTTCAGCCCAAGCTGACTGCAAATCATATTTGACAGTCCAAAACGGATACGTCAGCTGCTATAGCTGTATATCTGTAATAAAATGCTCATAGCTATATAGCTCTAATAAAATGCAGCTGACGTATCTGTTTTGCACTGTCAAATATAATATATGGGAAATTAAAAAATTTTGTTAAAACTGCAGTTTTGACTGCAAGCACTTACGGATTCTCCCTAGAATCGCCAGTTAAATGTAAACGCGTGGCAACGACGCGCTGCTCGCTCGCCGCTATATATGTTTTTCACAAAAATAATATTTGATTTTCCGAATTTTATCAGCACATCTGGCTAGTCCGATAAGGGACTACTGACTGTGTGTGTGCGTGGGGCGGGGTCGCCGTTTATTTATTTTTTTGCCGGAATCCGCAGTGCAGACGCTTCACACCGATATGAATTCGAGCTTTATGCTCATCTAATCTTGCGATGGGGATAAGGTCTTTGAAGGACCCATCGTACCTTTACTACATATTAACCGTACAGCCCTAATCGTTGCGTCCGTTCCCATTCCCTAGATTTCGAATGTTCCTCTGTAAGGTTTGTTCAGTCTTAACAGCGCTGTACTGATACTTCCATTTTTCTTGTTTGGCGTTTTCGGCGTCGGTGTTTTCTTCCATTTTTCTTGTTTGGCGTTTTCGACGCGGATCGGAAGCTGATCGCTTCTGGTCAGCTAATTGGTTTTAAATGCCGCTGATGTAAGTTTGGCATCAAAACGAAGTGGGCTGCCGGAGGCTGAAAACGATGGAAACGTGTTGGTAATCTCTGAGAAATCCAGCGGAAGTGGCGTTTTTGATCGCCGATAAGTTCGGCGATAGCGTAGCCGTTTGACTTTTTGGTGTTTTTGACGTTCGCAGGAAGCCGATAGCCGTAGCTGTTTCTTCTAATTTCTGTTTTTGTGCTCAACGGCTAACGTCTATCGCCTAAATTCCTGTACATGGCCTATCGGCCTAGGACTCGCCGATAGGCGATGGACGTTGCCTCCAACTCCAACGGCTATCGGCTATCGAAAACAGTTAATAAGCACGAATCGGCAAACTTCCGTCGTCTACCGGGGAAATTTCATCGGCGATCAAAAACGCCACTAGGATTTCAACAGAGCCATTTAAGATGGAGCCGACGTCACCTACTTCATCCCCTCGCCATCTAGGTTTTTGTTTGGAATTCAGCGTCTCTCGTATTGTATTGCATCGTAGATGGCCCTCGTTGTCTATTTTCTGAATTAAATTAAAGTTAAATAATTTGTTTTTAGCCGGAAGACGCCAGCAGGCCGACGCTCAAGGGTCGGAGGAAGAGTTGTCGGGTAGTGACGTGGATGCTGGGCCTAGGGTAGAAATACCAGAGGGAATGAAAGTAGGAAAGAAGAAGATGGCTAAACTGGAGGCCAAAGCTGAAAAGAAGTCCATGAGAGAGGTACGTCTGCAGTCGACTTACGCCTCCCTCGATATTCTGTAGTAATGGTAGTTGGTCCTGAGCATACGGTAGTTTTGGTTTTTAGACGATTTGGGCCTATATTGTAGGCCTAAGGATCCGAATGGAAGACGAGGGTTAAAGGACACCTGAACAATGAAACCATACTTGAACACACCATGGAGAATGCATTTACAGACATGGCCACGGAGAGCATTCTTCTCCTGAGCGTGACGTCTTCAAAGTAGGGATGTTCGTTTCTGGAGGTTTGCACACGCAGACTCCAAGACAAAAAGCGCAATTCATTCAGATCTTGTGCAGCGCTGGCCGGATCGTGTTAGAATTTCTTCTAGATATACGTTTGGGCTTAACTGGTTAAAACATATTCCAGAAGAAAGGTTGATTGGAGACAGTTGTTTATTTCTAAGATTGTTCGGTACTGAATTAAGGACAGATGCAAATGGAGCAAAAATCATAGCTTGGAAACACTATTTCGTATTTTGATTGGGTTTTCTGCAGGCAGTGTTAACGGAAGTCATACAGATAGGGATGATACTTGGTACTCTTCATTCAGGTGTCCTTTAAAGGACCCGTCATACCAGTGTTACTGATTAACCCTGCGTTCCTTACCTGAAACTTAAATACGAATTTATGTAAAAATATCTTTCACAGCAACAGTTCCAAATTTGCGTTTCACGACAGCAAGCTAGTCAAACAAAAACTTTGTCGATTGAAACATTTGCAACAGATTTACGGATCTAAAAATATATAGGCTAAGAAGTTAAACACAATCAAAATTCGTGATTTTGAATAAAATAATACAAAATTCATCTCTGGTCTTGGGATTAAAGAGAGTCGCGAAGGATGGAACGGAGCTTTTCCTTCACCTTTCGCGTGCGCAATTTGTTGGTGTTAATTTGTTAACTTTCTGGGATATTTCCTGGGTGGGTCTACTTCTGGGAAAATGATGATTGGGTGGGGATAGATCACGGAACTTCGGGTCAGAAAGAAATTTTTTCCCGTTAATTATCATTCATGGGATTTCCAGGTGTTGTCTGTTGAAACCGCGCATCCTTGCGTTATATGTTATGAAACGTCTGACAGTGTAGTAGCCTAATAATAAGGAACACCAAGTCGAATGAATAGATTAACACTAATCGGCAGATTAAAATCTAACTTATAGGCTAGGCTGACGTATTTAAATCCGGTTATAGCTAAGTTTTACTAGTTCGATTCCTTGTTCGGTAATGAGGCCAAAGTTGCTGATACATGTCTGCTGCCCTTTCATGATCAACCATAAACACTTGAAAACACTGTTTCGGTTGTTCACGACTCTATTCGTGTCGGATACGGAAAAATATCCTAACAGAGGAAGGTATAACAGAAAAGCCCTTGGTAACTTGTATACTAGTTTTTGTTCTCCCTCTGTTTGTAACCTTTCTGGAATTTTCGGCATTCTGAGACGAAAAGATCTAAAACGTATCAGGGCTTTCTACTATTTCAAATATTGTAAATTTCTTTTGTACCTTCCTCGTCGCTACAGAAACTCCCGCATAACTGCAAACTTTTTACCGTCTGACCCTTGCGCAAAGCTATCCTCCATAGCTCAGGACGTCAACGTTTCTGCCGTAGACCATTTTTTCACTTTCCATCTGGGAAGGCGATTTTGTTGACCGGATTAGTCCCTTTTTTGTGTTTTGTTTGTTTGTTCCTGTGCATTTACTATGTTATCGAAAGCTCACTGTAATTTTTCCTTTCTTAATTTATACTGCGCTATTTCCTTCTCCTTGTTTAGTGCGTTAATAAAATTTCATCATCATCATAACAGGGCTCCATCCTCGAAACAGGGCTCGACTTGAATAAAACAGGGGCCTCAGAACCCCACGTGATTGGACGCCTGAAAAAGCATACAAAATTTGATTTCTTCGTATGGAAATAATTAAGTCGTAAACAGTTGTTAACGATCGTTTACAATTGTTAACAATTGTTTACAGTTGTTAACGATCGTAAACAATTGTTAACGATTGGAAACGGTTGTTTACGATCATAATTATACGATCGTTTTTTTACGATCGTAATTTAACGATCGTTTTCAATTGTTTCCGATCGTTTTCAACTGTTTTCGATCGGAAACGATTGTTTTTATTTTCAAGACGATAAATACAGACCTGATTTCTAACTACGGCAATAAAAAAGTTGATTAGTGTTTAGTTTTGCATAATCAAAATAGTTTAACAAAAAGCTGAAACTAAAATCCCAATCGTAAACGATCGGAAACAACTGTTTTCAATCATAATTTTACAACTGTTTACGATCGTTTTTAGTTGTTTTCGATCGTAAACAGTTGTTAACGATTGGAAACGGTTGTTTACGATCGTAATTTTACGATTGTTTTTTTACGATCGTAATTTTACGATTGTTTTTTTACGATCGTTTTTTTACGATCGTAATTTTACGATCGTTTTTTTACGATCGTAATTTAACAATCGTTTTCAATTGTTTCCGATCGTTTTCAACTGTTTTCGATCGGAAACAATTGTTTTTATTTTCAAGACGATAAATACAGACCTGATTTCTAACTACGGCAATAAGAAAGTTGATTAGTTTTTAGTTTTGCATAATTGTTTTTTCAAGTGTCATAAAACAACTGTTTACGATCGTTTTCAGTTGTTTCCGATCGGAAACAGTCGGTTTCAATCGGGAAAATTTGGTTCGGTTTTCAAGACCTGAAACAAGACCTGAATCTCAACAACGATAGAAGGGAAGTTAATTCTTTTTTTAATGTGCAAACGATCGAAAAGTTTAACAAAAACGGAGAATCTGAAATCCCGATCGTAAACAACTGTTTACGATCGTTTTAAGTTGTTTATTTATAATAAATAAATAAAAGCCGTGGAAATGCTTGAAGTTGAGAACTGTCATCCGTGTTTTTGCTACTTTCACTTTTTTTTGAAGCGCAAAATATTTCAAAAGCATCTTTCGTAGTCGAAGCCCCCTCTATGGTGCTAAACCTTCCTCTGGTGATTTTTAAGAGTGTTGCCGTTTAATCGATAATTTGGGAAACAAAAATATTTGCCTCTATATGCAACAACGCAAATATCCATCGATACTATCACAGAAAATGAAAGGTTAGTTGGGGTTGGAATACTTGGATAGGCTAGAAGTCGTTGCAGTTCAGGGCCAGGGACTAGGCTAGGGGTGGGGGTGCAGGGTAAGTTGAAACACCCAGTCGGGAAACACCCGTTCCCGATCGTGAAAATTCGATGGAAACAACAGTTCCTGGCCCTTAAATTACGATTGGAAACAACCGTTTCCGATCGTAAAAATACAATCGTTAACAACTGTTTCCAATCGTAAAAAAACAATCGTTTACGATCGGAATGTCCCATAATACAATTGGGAAAAAACGATCGTTTACGATCGTTTCCGATCGTAAAAATACGATCGTAAACAATTGTTTTCAATCGTAAACGACTGTTTCCAATCGTAAACAACTGTTTCCAATCGTAAACAACTGTTTCCAATCGTAAAAAAACGATCGTTTACGATCGGAATGTCCCATAATACAATTGTAAAAAAACGATCGTTTACGATCGTTTACGACTTGAATTATTTCCATACGTAACTCGCGGGATCACTAGAAAGCCGAATTCCCCCCCCCCCTAACTCCCCCAAAGTATTCTATGAACTTTCGCCCCTGAATTTTGAACCATAATTGTTTTATGTTCCTAGCAAATGATGCTACAATGCTAGCCAGGTCCGTATCCAGGAATTTATTGGGGGGGGGGGGTGCTCGCGGGTCGGACCAAAAAGTACAAAACAAACATAGACCATAGGTTAAAGCCTATAAAAAACGATTATTTTTGCATGTATCGGGGGGGGGGATTGAACCCCCCCCCTGGATACGGCCCTGATGCTATCCCCTTAGTCCAATTTCCGAGAGGCTTCTCCCGTCTCCGCTTTTGTTAATTAGAAACAAATTCGACAGGAGTTTCAACCTAGTTTTCTGAGGAGTTTTTAATCCTCCTCGAATTCAAGACGCGATTCCAAAGTTTAAATTCAGCCTTTCATGGTCAACCAGATCATGGCTCCTGCCTCAGTACCCGACGTGCCGGCGGGACGCCTGACAAAAAGCATACAAAATTTGATATCTTCTATGAACTTTCGCCCATGAATTTTGAAACATAATTGTTTTATGTTGTAAGCAAATAATGCTATAACGTTAGCTCCTTCGCATGCCCAATTTCCGAGAGGCTTCTCCCGTCTCCGCTATCGTTAATTGGAAACAAATTCGACAGGAGTCTCAGCTCGGAGCGTGTCCACAGTTCCACCCTTCTAACAATAGTAACCATTAACCGTTCCAACCTTCTCGAAACCGTAACTAATAGTAACTATTCGCTTACCACGCTTGGGAGCGTGGTAACTAAGAGTTTCTGTGACATGATTGGCTGGATTAGCCCGTTGCGTGAAATTTTGCTGTAAATAGAAAAACGCGTTCCATCCTCGACGCCAAGAAACCAGAATTCGCGACGTCATGCGTGGTAACTACGGTAAGTAGGGTGGAACACGCTCACTGTTTGTTCCCGATGTAAAATATCCGATTAGTCGTATGGGGTAGTACGAAAAAGTAGCATGCAGTAGTAACTGTTGCTACTATGTGCTACTACTATCCAACTGGATGCTATCGGATACTACCACGTAAGATTAAGCCAGTCGGAAGCATGTTTATCAAAGTATTCCGTACTACTACATATCACTAATCAAACTACTCCATACTACTACATACCATTCCATGCAACTACCATACTACTACACAGTCAAAGAATTTTTCATCGGGTTATTGTTGTCGCGCTAAGCGCCTTGATGACACAAGATTGGCACCGACTCTTCCTTTTAAAATTTAACTTCTTTACAACTTTTAACCTTCATTTAGCTTTTTCTTCAGAAATAGTTCTTTTTTTACTTTAAATAAATGGAAATATTTCGCAAATAAACCAGTATCGTGGAGCCCATTGTCTTCTAGCCCAAGTAATTGTTTATTGTTTCCATTTTTTAAGGCTGAAGAGAGAGAGAGGGAAGAGAGAAAAGAACGAGAAGCAAAAGAAGAAGAGACAAGGAGAAAACAGGAGGAGATGGAGAAAAAATTGGAAGAAGAAAAAGAGGTAAGTAACATTGGGCCACATATTCTATATATGCATGTTTTATTGGTTGTAGGCCCGTCACAGAAAGAAAGAAAGACAGAAGAGTAGAAAAAAAGAACAACAACTAAATCATCACAAACACCCAGAAATCTACACAATAATTTTACTTACCATTCGTGGTACAACAAAACAAATAAAAGTACAAATAAAATGGCTCAGAAAAACTAGTATTTCCCACTCTCAAAAGTGGAGGCTCGACGCAAAATATTTGAAAATTAAAACTTTTTAAAAAGTAGGAGAGGCAAAGCAAAAGAAAGAGCCCGAAACACAAGAGCTGCGTTCGTTTTCGTCGTTGTCGGTACCAAAAACGTCGTTTAATTTTTTTTTCATATTAGCGTTGTCTTTGGTACGTTCTATAAACGTCGTTTCACGAACGAAGTCGACACGAAAACGTTAATAGTCGAACTAACTTAATTTTTGCAACAGCAGCTATAATAAAGTACAAAAATGGATTTTAGCGTAAACGGCCCACTGTTTTTAAACTTGTTTTACAAGTTTAATTTGTTTTGTCGAGAATTTTGAAAATTCGCACTTAATTACTGAACCGAGATGTTGAAACTGACTTTCCGCCTCCGTTCATCGTTTCAAGAACGACGAATGAAACGGCGGTTCAACCGAACAAAGAAAACTCCTTAGTCTCGGCAGTTCAACGCCGTTCACGAACGACGTTATAAAGAAAACGCGTAGCCTACAGTAAAACGACGAACCGAACGACGAAAATGAATGCAGCTAAGATCAACTTTTGGCCTACCATGTCGTCCAGAATGAAAAACAAGTTTTCTCGAAGCTTTCGGCGAAGTTTGTGTGATTGACTTGCAAACTCGGCTCGGCCAAATAAGCGCTAAAAAGTCGAAGGTGCAAAACGAAACAATGGCGAAGGGCGATGATTTCTGAAGTTTGTGACGTGGAGCTAATGATCACATAAAAAGCACAATAAATTGAAGGGATCATTTAAAGTTTACCTGAAAAGCCAACTTATTTTTCGTATCAGTTAATAGTTGCGTTTTTTTTCTCTGGTTCCTGTTCCGTGTTCTGTGTTCACAGTTGTCTGTTTTTGGATAAAAAACGGTATTTTTGCTTACGCTGTTCCGTGTTTCGTGTTTTGTCGCTGTTCTGACGAAAACGCAAATTTAGGTTCCTGAGCATGTCTTAGGCGGGAAACCTGTTAAATTGCAAATTAAATTTCAAAACAACCATACTTTAGGTCCACGCTTATTCTCTTAACTTCTGCAAATTCCTTTTTTTTCTATCTGCGAATCTCTCTGCAATTTTCTATCTGAACAGTGATAGAACATGCTAGGAGAGCAAGTTCCGTGTTTTGCAAAACAGACAGCAGAACACAGAACACGGAACACGGAACAGCGTCAACAAACGGGAAAATGAAAAACAGCGTGTTCCGTGTTTTGGCAAAACGGGAAAAATACAAAACAGAGAGAAAACAGCAAACAGAACAGAGACAAAAAACGGAACTAATGGAATACACTGAATTATTTCGATTCTGCTAAGGGATTTTTTGTTTTTCACTATCTACTCTAGTAGTGATGTTCAGAATAGGCCTACTCTTGACGACTAACTCTTCATGCCGATGAAGAATCGCCGTGTAGGCTAGCGGAAGAGCCAGAAGCATCAACATAGCTGACCCAAAGAAACGCCGATAATTGTTTGACACAGAATTTGAGTCATCGTTCGGGCGACGTTTCTCGTTCTTCCCGAGGTTGACTGGCGTGTTTTGCACTTAGTCATGTTCAGGGACCCATAAATTTCTTTCACAGGGGGCTTGTCATTTTCAATGCTTCTATGTTGCTATGTTGACCGAACCAGTCCTACTTTCCAAAAATCCCACTTGGCTCGAATCTGCATTCTTGTTTGCCTCATTGGACGTGCGCGCCAAAGAGACTCCTCCCTCAAGGCGCCAGCAGCCAATCCCTAATTTGTCTATCTGGTCTTGAACGTGATTGGACCGTGGGTATTTCTCGGAACTATCCTCCGTGCGGTTAACATAGCATCAGAAACCTCTTACTGACAAGCCCCCTGTAAAGGAAATTTATGGGTCCCTGGTCATGTTCAGAATATCTACAGCCGTCATCACAACGCAAAATTGTACTATGACGCGGAAAATTTCTCAACAGAAACGCGACTTTTCAGTTGCCAGTGGTGAGCTTGTTGAAGACTGTTTAGGTGCCTGATCACAAATTTTCGTAGATCTAATTTGTCAAGCATGCAACTCAAGTACAAGCACACTGAGTTACCACAAATTCGACAGGGAAAGTCGACTGTTCGATAATCGATTATTTGTTAATAGCGGAGCAATGAAGTAACACATTTTCATCCGGTCTTCAAGGCTATTTAAAGTTTAACTGAAAAGCCAACACACTTATGTGTCATTTAATTGGATACACTGAATTATTTGGATTCTGCTAAGGGATTTTTTTGATTTTCCACTATCTGATCTAGTTATGAGGCTCAGAATATCTCCAGCCGTCCCCACAGCATAAATTCTACTATGACGCGGGAAATTTTAATCTCAACAAAAATGCGGCTTTTCAGTGGGCAGTGGTGAGATTGGTGAAGATTGCTTAGTGCCTGAACACAAAAAAAACTGATAAATCTTTCTTGTAAGGCATACAACAAATTAGAGGTACTACAAATCACACGGAAATTCCACTATTTGAAAATCGATTATTCCTGAATAGCGGAACAATCAAGTAACGTAATTTCAGCGGGTCTTCAAGCCAATTTAAGTGAATAAGTCATGGGTAACTAGATTGTCCTATCCTAGGCCTTTTCGGTTAAACTTTAAGTGGATATTTGATTGGTAACTAGATTGTCCTGTATCAGCCCTTTTCGGTTAAATCTTTGAGTGAAGTCGTGGGTAACTAGGCTGTCCTGCAGAGCAAAATAATACTAGGGAGTAGCGCCAAGACCTATGCTTTCCATGCTTCGCAAACGGGCCATACTTAGCGCTGCCCACTACGCTTGCGGCATTTAAAACGAGACAAACTTGCGGGCTTAAAAATCTCTACTAAAGCTAAGATGCGATCTGCACACATCAGGGAAACAGTGGAGGTTGTATCTTTTTTTGTTGCTGTCAGAATATGAATTTATTGGAGCCAGCGCTGGTGTACGACTGATTTGAGTTTCATTCACAGGGACGTTCACTATCGCTAGTGGTGCTAGTATCGCTGCTGTTCGAGTGTGTGTCACTCTTTCCAAGTCTTGGCGGTACTCCCAAGCGTTATTTTGCTCTGCTGTCCTGTTTAGTCCCTTTTCGGTTAAACTTTAAAAGTATAACCGAAAAGGGCTAGGATAGGACAATCTAGTTACCCATCACTTACTCACTTGAATTGGCTTGAAGACCCGCTGAAAATGATTTACTTCGTTGTTCCGCTATTCACGAATAATCGATTTTCAGATAGTGGAATTTCCGTGTGATTTGTAGTGCCTCTATGCGCTTGTATTTTTGCTGTATGCCTTACGGGAAAGATTTATCAGTTTTTTTGTGTTCAGTCACTAAGCAATCTTCACCAATCTCACCACTGTCCACTGAAAAGCCGCATTTGTGTTGAGATTAAAATTTCCCGCGTCATAGTATAATTTACGCTGTGGGGACGGCTGGAGATACTCTAAGCCTCATAACTAGAGCAGATAGCGGAAAATCAAAAAATCCCTTTGCAGAATCCAAATAATTCAGTGTATCCAATTAAATGACACACAAATGAGTTGGCTTTTCAGTTGAACTTTAAGGTTCGAGATTAGAAGCGTTCCTAGGAATTTCGAATTCCTCTCGCCGCCCTCGCTTCGTGTGGAGGAACTTGGAGATGTTTGATTGTTTGCATTCCTAGCATTTCTGAACAAGCTGGATAGCTTGGACGTGGGCAAAGCTGAGGAAGACGAACTTAGCGAATATTTAATTAGTTTTGTTTTGCGGCAATTTCCATGCACATTCGGGTTAGAGATGGGCGATTCCGATCACGAAGGAATTCGAGTCCGAATCCTTTGGGTCGGAGGTAGGTTAAAGCACAACTCTTACTAGAAATAATATTTTCCCTATGAAATGGATCAGAAAAAGATATTTTCGAAAATACCATTACTTTCCATCTGAAATTAGCCATTTTCTTGTTAGCGCCTGTCGACTATGTCCAGCCTTCCTGCTCTCCGACGCGGCGGCTGGGCGCAAAACATTTGAAAACTGATCGCGCCGTGGTCCAAAAGTGTGAAAACAAAGCAAATAAAAGAAGTAATAAACAAAAGCTTCTCAGATCCTTATGTGTGAAAGAGTTGTCAGCAGACCTTGATGATCCCGGCAGACGTTTCGCTGTGCGACGGGCAAACTCGGCAAGGCCAAAAAAGCGCTAAAATTTCGTAGGCACAAAACGAAACAATGGAGAAAGGTGGGGATTTTAGAAGCTTATAATTCTGTATGGGAGCTAGATATATTATAAAAAGCAGAATAAGCAAGAGGGGTCCTTTAAGAAAAATATCTACCGAGCGGGAGCGGGTTGATTAGATTAGATTATTTTATTGCTAAATTACATAATAACCCATCATGATAGGTAACCGCCCATGAGAAGACATAAATGCACTGGCACTGGGCGGCTACCACAAACTACTTCAACTTAACTTAAACAATAACTTAATTTCATTTCAGCAGTAATTAATCAATTTTTTTTTCATATAACACAGAAAAGAAAAAAGAAGAAGAAAGAGATAAAAATAAATAAAGGTAATAAAAAAAATTTAATAACTTATATCTTCATTCTCTGAATCGTGACTCCTCACCCCTCCAACAAAAATTTCTTTACTCTTTTTTTTTAAACAATTGTTGGTGGTCAGTCGCCTTAACACTATCTGGGAGTGAATTCCATACCGCCTGGCCCAAATGTTTAAGTAAAAGCCAGTTCGTCTACCACTCCTATACTCCGTCACCAGATTAGTAGCATTCCTTGTAAAATAATCATAAATCATTATTTTTTAATAATTCATAAATCATTATTTTTGTCACGGGTTTGGAAGTCGAATCCGACTTGGTAACCGGAAGGTTCGAATCCGTAAATACTATTTCAGCTGAAGCTGATTGGGAAACATATTTTAAGCCATGGCTCAACCGGAAAAGTCAGCTACGATGCTCGTCAGTGATATTTCGGTCCTTCTTGGCAAGGCTTACAACAGCCAAAGCCGTGGATAGTTTGTTAACAGTAGAGCCTAGTTTTACATTATTCAAATAGTTTTGAATACTGGAACACAAAGAGTAAATAATGCGAGGTGCGCCTTTAGACGACGACACGAGGTTTTTCGAATATACGAATCCGGCCAAACGGACGAATCCTAGATTCAGATTCACCCATCTCTGGTCTGCGGTCTGAATTTTCTTTGATTTGTTTTAGGAAGCAGAGCGAAAGGAAAGGGAGGAGAGAGAAAAGCGAGAACATGAAGAGTATCTAAAGATGAAAGCTGCATTTTCTGTAGAGGAGGAGGGCTGCGAAGGAACAGAAGAAGCGGACGAGAGGAATTTACTACAGGATTTTATCAGTTATATTAAGGTAAGGACGTCGTTTAGTCGCACCCTTTCATGGTCATAGCCTACTCGAACAAACCACGGACGACCAACAAGTGAAAGCGAAGCTAATAGACTTTGGCAGCGATATTTCGGCCCTTCTTGGCAAGGGGCAACATACAAAATTGGCAACGCACAAAATTGATACATTGGAGAAACGGAGACTGAACCTATGCCTCGAGATCGGTAAAAGACTTATTTCGCACCCCATCTACAATGAGTTTCTCCCTCCCCCAGACAACAATGTAAGCGAAAGGCGAGAACGAGCAGTCTCTACGAAGGTCCCAATATTCCAGCCAGTAGCGGCCAAACACAGCCGTTACCAAAATAGTTTTATATCAGAGATCGTGGAAATTTTAAATAACCTTTGACCATTGTACATATTTTTAAATGTATATGTTATATTGACGAATTTGTGCATGACAGTACTCACCAATTTTGGTTTTGTTACCGTGAAAGTGTGAGCGAATAAATTAGTGTTATATTTTGTTCTGTTCTGTATAAGGGTTCTCTTCTGGCTGTCGATCGTCAGGGACAACGTTGCGGAGTGGAAGAAACGAACCCCTCAACGTTGTCCCCGACGTTCGACAGCCAAACGAGGACCCTTGCCAACGTCGCTACCAAAGCATCGTAGCCATTGTTTAAATATATGTACCCCAGTCTGCTAGGGCTCAGGGAATATTTATCTAATAAACTGACAATTTGCATCTTTCCTTGCAAATTAACTTGGATCAATAACGTATTTATTATTGTTTATTATCCCTCGAAATATAGCCCAGAAAATAAATGAATAATCTTTCTTTTCTTTCCTAAATTATTTGTTTACGTTGATGCGTTGATCACTTGTCACGACTTGACTCCTCCTCCAAGGCGGGCCACTTGTCACTTGACTCCTTTCTCCAACTCATACCAGTCGGCGAAGCCCTGGCCTCGGAATACCTGACTTTGGGAAAAAATCACTGCTCTGCTCACTGCTCACTGCTCACAGGTCTTGTACAGGTTCAAGTTTAACCGAAAAGGCCTAAGACCCGACAATCTAGTTACACATCACTTATTCACTTAAATAGGCCTGAAAACCCGATAAAAATGCGTTATCTCGTTTGTGCGCTCTCCGCAGATAATGGATTTCATCGAATAAACTTTATCTTTCGGATTTGTGGTACTTCTATGCGCCTGTCCCTCTATGCTTGAAATATTTACCAACTGAAATATTCAGCCATTGCCGAAAAATCAGCGGCCGTATTCTATTCAAATATCATGCCGTATCCTTCAAATGCATGCATGTTTTAAAATTCAAAATCTTCGCGTCTGGATGAATGTTGGGTTGTCGGGCAAGCAGCGCACATTCTGAACTTCATTCGAGCCTCGGGTGAAAAATTCAAAATACCTCCTGCCAGCCTCTTTCAATATTTCTTGTACGATAAGCAACGGTGAAGACGGAAGAGGAGTAAACGTGTATCAACATCAGGTCAAAGCTAGAGTAAATACCTCTAGGTCCGCTCAGTTTTGTCGGGGTTTTCGTAGTCGCTGCATGCGACTAAAAGACAGAAGTTCTATCTGATTATTTGTTCTTGCTTGTACTTTGTTTCGCTGTTGAGGTCTCCATGGCTACGAAAGTTGGCGAACGACTTCGAGGCATGAATCCCTGCCTGTGGTGAATGGCAACGAGGTCTGGATCCAGAATGAATCCCAGTTCCTCCCCTGGCAACGGAATTCGGCGAATTTTAGGGTTGAAGTAACAATGTAACAAAAATAATACAGTGTAGGAAAATAAGTCATTGGCCTCTACAAAGTTTGTCTACACTGTCAGAAGTATGATAATAAAACAAGACAACAGATAACATATGTTTGCTTATCCATGGGTTAAACGTTATGATAATATATCTGTTATGACTATTTTATATGCTAATTTTTCTTTATCTTATCTGTACGTTATCTTTGACCCTTAAAAGAGTTATAACAGAAGCTGAAAGCTCGAAAAATAACAGTTAGTTCAGTTCAGTTCAGTTCAGTTCAGTTTTATTCATAAAAATAATACGCACCATTAACTCATTATGACCCCACCATAAGGCCTAACATAAGGCCTGGCAATGGGCGGGGCTTATTCTTTATTCATATAATCTTAAGGGAAACGAACCAAACAAGTCTACAAAAAGAATGATAGAAAGAAGAATAAAGACATGACAAACTGTCAAGAAAATCCGTTGACGGACGATCTTTCGTCAACAAAGCGCCCTTGCCTCCCCCCCCCCAAAAAAAAAAGGAAAAAAAGGAAAAAAAATAAATAAAGGAAAGAAATTATGTTTTTGACAAGAAAAAGGACTTGGCCTGTGACTTGAAAGCTGAAAGGGTAGACGCAACCCTTACCTCATCAGGTATTGAATTCCACACTCCCGGAGCAAAGTGTTTAATTATGAAAGAAGCTCTAGTTGTTTTACGCGGGGCACTCGCCAACTGCCGGGCATTCCGAGTAGAATACTCGTGGAAATCCCGATTTTGCGAAAACAAATTCTGAAAAGATGAATTCAAATGATCATTAAAATATTTATAAGTAAAAACTGCAACTTGGTAGTCTCTAATTGTGGAGACATCCATTATTTTATTAGAACTAAAACGCTCACTTTGATTCTTATGGGGGTCATGTGACGTGATTGCCCGGACCGCACTGTTCTGTAGATTTTGAACTTTCTTATAACAAGATACAAAATTGCTAGCCCACACGGAGCATCCATAAATCAAGTAAGGATGAAAAATGGCAGGGTTATAACGGTTATAACGGATTTCTTCTCATAATTCAAGCCTGGGATGCGCAAACATGCTGTTACCAAACTTCTGACAGCGTAAAAGATTGATTGATTAACTGGACGTCGTTGCGCGTAAAAGTAGCTAAATTTAGCAACCAGGCACCTTTAAAGCTTAACTGAAAAGCCAACTTATATTTGTTTCATATAACCGAATACACTGCAATATTTGGATTTTGTTAAGGGATTTTATTATTTTTCACTATTTGCTCTGGTATGACGTTCAGAATATCTACAACGGAAAATTATACTATGACGCGGAAAATTTGAATCTCAATACAAACGCGGCTTTTCAGTGGCCAGTGATCATCTTGCGGAAGGTAGCTTACTGCGTTAACACGTATTTTTCGTAAATCGTTTTCGTCAAGCATACAACACAGGTACAAGCGCACAGTGCTACGACAAATCCGACAGGGAAATTCCATTATATGAAAATCGATTATTCGTGAATAGCGGAGCAACGAAGTAACACATTTTCGTCCGGTCTTCAAGCCTCTTTAAGTGAACAAATGATGGGTAACTAGATTGTCCTATCTCAGCCCTTTTCGGTTAAACTGTAGAAGTGGAGTAGGGCTACTTCAAGACACGGGATTGCACCGTATTTTTTCTATTTCAGAATGTTAAAGTTGTGCCCTTGGATGACCTAGCTGCCCATTTCAAGCTGAAAACCGTGGATGCGATTAATCGGGTTGAACACCTTGTTTCAGAAGGAAGTGTAACAGGTAAGAACAAAGTAAAGTTGACTTGCCTGCCCTTTGCCGCTCTTGCTTATACACCGCCATGATATTTTTGTTTTTCAGCTGATACATTATACTTGACCTTTAGGCAATCTGCACAGGACAGCCGCTAGTTTATACAAACAACTCATATAAAAGTCAATCAGAGTACTAGAGATGGCTCTGAAGAATAGGGTTCTCCTGTGGCGGATAATTAAAAAATGTTAGGCATAGGAAGAGATTGTTGACGCTACTTACGTTGCGTGATAAGCAGCTTACCGAAAGATAGCCATTTCTAAAAAACTTTGTTCGGGAATGTTACGATGGCTGTATTTATATATGAAGGTGCACTCTCAACCTGATGTAATGGCGAGGGGTGTACTAGGTCGGATATAAGATGGTAAATGTCCAGGTATACAGTCATCGGGGCCAGGATGGCCTATAGGGCGTCAAGATGGCCTACTACACGTGCAGAACTTCACGGGTTCATTATGGATTCCCCTGGTCGATTCACACTATGGTTTGCAGACCGAACACACAACAGGCTATCAACCACCCATCATACACTAGGCCTTACAGGCCAGCCCACTAAGGAGCTTTAAACAAGACTCATAGAAGTGACCTATGGTCCGTAAAATAAAGAAAAGGTTTTATTCACTGAAGTACTTACAAAGTAATATATAACAACCTTTAAGTTAAAAAGAGTTGTTGTCCGGTCGGGCCCCCGGAAAGAAGTCGGAAGAAGGTGAGTCATGCACCTCGCATGAGTCACAGTAACCAAAGAGTTAATAGATAATACTTGAGTACGGTAAGGGGCCGCGACACTATAAAAGATTAAACGTCGTAAACGGAAAGGGAGTAACGTTGCCTAGCGGCAGCATAAGTAAAAAGTACGGAGTGCAGATGGCATCACCGTAACAGGAAGTCAGTGGAAGAGCTACACCCCTTAAAGGACACCTCGCACCACTTACTCTTCAACTTCCAGTATTTTAAAATAGTTGAATACTTTAAGACTAGGCTCTGCTTTCAACAAATTATCCAAGGCTTTGGCTGTTTTAAGCCTTTTTCGGTACTCTTTGACTTGTAGCGAAAACGGGGAAAAATTTACATATCGGTTTTTCTGATGGAAAAACTTCTCGCGGACAACCGTCGACAGCGTGATACGCATCGAAGGTAGCAAAACACGGCAAGTGAGAAAATCAACGAGGTTTTATTAGAGCGGTTACAATGTACCGTACGAAATTCGGGTCTCCGGGTTTAGAAATGGGTGGAGTCATTACATAAGTGGGTTGCGTTAGTGTTATAGGTAAGACAGGTCCTTTAAGGAAGAAAAACAGAATAACAGGGGACCTGCTACACCTCGTTTTTGGCTGCGGCGAAGCAGACTAAAATGGCGACTTGAGTGGTCAGAATAATTTTGCATTTATTTCCTTCACTCTCCTGCATTTATTAACCGAAGGATGGGTCGTAGCGTAATATTCTCGAACATTCAGACGGTGCGCATCCACGTTGTCGAAATTTTGATATTGTTGTAAGCCCTTTTATCGTCAGTTATCTAGCGTTCACGTTTGCAGTTACTACCTTTCGCCAGTGTCCAGCATCCCATTTCATGTAAAGTGAACGATCGCCTAAGCATTCAACTTATTGAACACACAGAAAACATTCAACACATCCTTTTTGCATTTTAGTTAAATGTTATAATGGTGAAACATATCATCATCATCATCAGAACACTTAAAATGGTCGAACATAAAAAATGTCGGATCTGCCAGAACATTCAACACAAGGATGCTCATCCACGTTTTAAACGTTTTTGAGAATTGAGGCATTCAAATTCAGCACATAGATGCCCATTTTTGTGTGAAAGGTTATGATGGTGAAACATAACTCTTAAAGGTAACTATTCCTTGAGCCCAAGCTGACTTAGACTTATCTACTATATAAATATATAACTCTTAAAGTTTAACTGAAAAGCCAACTTATTTTTGTGTCATTTAGTTGAATACACTGAATTATTCGGATTCTGCAAAGGGATTTTTTGTTTCCCACTACCTGCTCTAGTTATGGCGTTCAGAATATCTGCGGCCGTCCCCACAGCGAAAATTCTACTATGACGCGGGAAATTTTTTATCTAAACACAAACAAGGCTTTTCAGTGGGCAGTGGCGATATTGGTGAAGATTGCTTAGTGCCTGAACAAAAAAAGGTCATAAATCTTTCTTGTAAGGCATACAACAAATAAGAGGTACCACAAATCACACGGAAATTCCACTATTTGAAAATCGATTATTTCTGAGTAGCGGAACAACCAAGTAACGCATTTTCAGCGGGTCTTCAAGCCAATTTAAGTGAATAAGTGATGCGTAACTAGATTGTCCTATCCCAGTCCTTTTCGGTTAAACTTTAAAGGACCGGTCACACCTATTAAGGCAAATGCAACCTTCTTCCGTAACAGCATTGAGTAGTTCTTCAACCCGAAGACCCGAATTCCATATGTTACATCCTGAACCCGCCAACGACACCTCACTAATCTTTGCACTTGCCGCGATTCACTAGTTTCTATACGCATTATGCTCCCGAACGAGTGTTCGCGCATCATGCTTTTGATGCGTAAAACCGGTTTTCTGAATTATGCCGAGATGTTGCTTCAAGTCAATGGGTCTGGGAAAAGGCTTAAAACAGGCAAGGCCGTGGATAATTTGTTAAAAGCAGAGCCTAGCCTAGCTTGTTCTTTTTTATTTATTTTTTGGTATCGGTATATGGTCTCATTCTCCACTCTCCATTTTTTCTCTTGTTTTTGTTTTCATAAGTTAGCACAGTCCCGCTTTTGTTGTGCTATGGAAAAAATAATGTTTATCTTCAATAAAACTGTTCTACTACTACTACTACGGTATTCAGATAGTTTTGAATCTTTGAACGTAAACAGTGAATAGAGTTGTGCTTTAAGAGGGTCGAACATAAATATTATCGGGATCCGACAGAATCTTCAACACATGGATTCTCAACCATCTAATTAATGTTATTTGAGTTGTCGTAAGCCCTTTGATCACCATGGATCCAGCGGTCACGTTTGCAGTGATTCATCTCTTTCGCCAGTGTCCAGCATCCCAAATCTTACATAGTGTAAACAAAAAGGCTGTAGTTCCCTTTGGTAATAGGTTCTTGACAGAGACGGATCAGGACTTTCAAGTAAGGTGGGACGCTTCAGGCGTGACCTGGAACGCTTTCATTGTCCTCGGTCCGGTTATTTCTAGTTCCGATTCTTGCGGTGTGTCCCAGACCGTGGAGGATGGACAGGTTTGAGGAAAACTGTCGTAGTTTCAAATTCTAATTTTGCTTTGGATTGAAGTTGAATTGTTTGAGGATCCCAGATGTCAATAATGGGATACTATTGGGTGTTTGTTTTCTAATAAGAAGGGAGACGCTGTGTCCACGCTAATTTCAATACACACTTTTTTCTATCTGTGCAACAGCCCAACGTTAGGCAGCTACCCACTACACTACATATTTGACAGATGGCTCTTACAGTGTTACTCTAATGACAGTTGAGTTTCTACTGAGAACAAGAGAAGTGCGTTTTTTGGACTCGAATTAAAACCTCGGCCTTTTTTTAAATAAAAAAAAGAAATTGAAATTTGAAGTTACAGAAATTTATACAGATAGGCCTACGTACGGCATCGTAAGTTGTGAAACGAAGATCTTCGGGCGTGACGACATAATTATTCGTCACGACATACCCGATAAAATTTTTCAGAGAATTAGTCGTATGGGGTTGTACGAAAAAGGAGCATGCAGTAGTAATTGTTGCCACTGCATGCGTAACAAGTGCCATATGAGCTCGTAGCTCTTGTTTTGTATGTTTTATTCCATGTGGCCAGGTTTAATATGCTATCGGGATGAGGCGGGAGCCGAAGAAAATTATTTAGTAGAATTGGCAATAATAAAATAAAAATTAGAAAATTTTGTGTTTAATGTATTTAATGTAATTAACTTTGCTTACAATATCCAAACCGTTCAACGAGGGCATTTAGGCGCTTTTGAAATTCCCAAAAATGCCCGGAACTTGGCTCTCTCAATCGCGTTCGACTGCCAGATGGGGGAACAATGTTCTAAGCAAGACCGTATAAAAGAAGTATGAACTCGCAAAAGGTGATCTGAAAGTATTCCTTGTCGACACAGCAGCTTCAGAGAGCTAATTAACTCTCCGAAGCATCATTTCCTATCCAGTGCGTCACAAAATTATAACAATAATTGAATAATTGTTACAACAATGCTTCCGCCTCTATAAGATGATTTTCAGGTCAAATTATAGGTCAAGTTCGTTGTTGGGGTGGACCGTGTACTACATTGAAATAACAGAACCTTTCGCGTCGTTTATCAAGTCTTTATCGAAGATCTCCCCTTTTGGAAGACTACTCGTATTTCGCAGTATTTTATTATCTTGTAAAAGACTCCGTGTCATTCCAGAGCTTGGAGCTCTTTTGATTAGCCCAGCTCGGACTCTTTTTGTTACCTTATATCGCTGGTTATTGGCCACATTAGTTAATTGCTGCTTTCAGGTCGTTTTCTTTTGAACCTTTCTGTCCTAAGCTAGCCTATAAAAAGGGAGGTCCAGACGGATATTTAATGACGTCTTTCAGGGTTAGAAGGATTCGAACAGTAGTGAATGCCATCTAACAGTGCAAAATCTAGGAACATTTTACGATCTCTACATATACCACCCGCTCTTTTGAGGAATATTGCCGTTCAGTTCAGTTCTTTTTGTAAATGTGAAAAAAAGTGAGAAAAAAAACTAAACAACAACCCCTACTGGTAACCAAACGAACGAGTGTCTTTAAACATCAAAACAAACAAAAATCAGTTGAATAATTTGTTCTTGCCGCTGACCGTCTCTGCGTTTGCTGCGGACGTCGCCCGAGATAAGACACTCACTCATCTCTATTTCACCATCTCATCACTTATCACTTTTCAGCCAAGTCAACTTGGCTACCACTACGTCAAAGCGATCCGCCCATCCTGACGGTTTTGGCCGAGTTTTCGCAAATTTACTGCGTTTCTTACTTTTGGGGGATTCCGCATGGGCCATTTTTCGTTCCTTTTTTTTATTTATGTTGGCCTATGATATAGAGGTTTCATTGAATAGAAACAGCAGTTATTCCTTGGAAACTCTTTTGGGGCGTGTAAGGTCATCTACTGCCGCTGGTTAGTTTTTACCTGACACTGTGCCAAATGGGGAATCGGCGTGATCTGAAAAAGCCGTCTTTGATAGGTTTTGCCGGGATCACGTTAGAAATAGAAGGGGGTCGAGATGTGACCCATCCTCTATTTTTCCTGTGGAGAAAACAAAAGAAGTATTTTGAGGTGATATTTTTGGCTACTCAGCAGCGTTAAAGGTTAAAGGACTTGCCTTATCTCTAATCCTAACGCGACCTACTACCCGGAGACCCGAATTGGGTACGGTACATTCTAACCCCTAACAAAACCTCGCTGATTTTCTCATTTGCAGTGTTTTGCTATCTTTAATGGGTATCAGGTTGTCAACAGGTCTGCGAGATGGTTTTCCATCAGAAAAACCGGTTATGCAAATTTTTCCCTGTTTTCGCTGTAAGTCAATGGGTCTCGAAAAAGGCTTAAAACAGTAAAAGCCGTGTGTAATTAGTTGAAAGCAGAGCCTGGTTATAAAGTATTCAACTATTTAAAATACTGGAAGCTGATGAGTAAATAGTGCGAGGGGTCCTTCAAACGAATGCTCGTCAATCCCATTTTGCGTTACGTTGGACTGTCACGGGACATGCGGGAACAGTCCCGAAACTCCGGGCCGAAAGAGATTGTATTTCACCTTGCCTCCCTGTACAACACATCGATTTTTCCGTTAAACCACTGAGGACACCATTATGTATCTTTCAGCCGATCTGTACGTTGCCTAGCTTTTCGTCACATGAAAGCAGCTGGTTAACACACAAAAGCATTTCCCAGTAGACCACGTATCGGGCTTTACGGTGAACGGAGTCCTAGAGTCTAGAACTCCGTGCCTGGTCCAACATTTGTGCCTAGGCTATAGATGTGAACGGGAATGCTAGGCAGCACCTGCCTCAAGCAAAGATGTCCTGGCACGTGCCCAGCTTATTTAGAGTCTAGAACTCCGTACCCGGTCCAGCCAGGCATAGCTGTGAACGGGAATGCTAGGCACGTGCCCTAAGCAAAGATGCCCTGGCACGTGCCCAGCTTAGCTAGAGTCTAGAACTCCGTACCTGGTCATTATGTTGTGCCTAGGCATAGGTGTGAACTGGAATGCTAGGCATATGACCCAAGTACATCTCCCTGGCACGTGCCCAGCTTAGTGGGATTTGAATCCTTCCTCTCTTTTTGCTTATGAGTCGTTTTTATGTCCTAGTTCTGGGTTAATTATGCTTATTAGACCGATGGCCGTTTACCTACGAACTTTCAAGACTAGCCTACGCTAAAATGAACTAGCCAACCACCTGCGTCTGAGGTTGAGCATTGAAAATTTTGAGAAAAACCCCTTAGAAAAAGTCTCGCGAGAGCAGAAACTTGCTGGCACACGCTCAGAAAGCGGGACTCGACTCCGGTGTCATTTATGCCTCGTCTTTGAGGGGGGGGGGGGTAAAAGCTGATCCTGGAGGATGCCTTGCTTTTGATCTTAGGAATTTAATATTACCTCTTCTGCGCTAGCTATCGTGTATCTCGTAGGCTTCAGGAGTTTAAAAGGCAATCGGGATAAAATTTCAAACCAGTTGACAGCTTTGATAGCTTCCTTGGTTAGACGAATTTGAAGTTTCGTTCAGATCCAAAAGGTAGCAGTAGGCTATTAGTTCGTTCCAATTTTCGCGACGGAAGATGTTTGAAGAATTGATGTTTTACAAGAATGGCTTGCACGACCCTTCGACTGAATGCACATGAACATAATTGTCGTTTGCGTAACTCACTGGTTACTTGAGAAAATCGTTATAACGAGGCGAAAACATTGTCGGTAAAAAAAAATCTTCGAAGTAAACGTTCATGGTGGGTATTTCTGCCCAAAGTATATCTCCAACATTCTGTCAAATAAAGGCAGTAAGGTAGACTTCTTAAAGACATTGAATAGGGTCAGATATGCCGTTTTATGCCCACAAAACGCTGGTAAGTTAACGCAGAAACCTTTTAGTGCCTATTACGTCTACGTTTTATGGTTTATTTATGGCACTTCCCGTTACCGACAGCGATTATATTTTACCGCCTTGCGGCGCACGTTTTATAACGTTTCTGAAGCCAATTCGTTAGCTCCTGGACCCCCCTCCTCCGAGCAAACTATCGTTATTTTACGGCTAAAATATTTTTTTGTGAAATACTTGGTTGATATATGGAAAATGTGGAGAAACCATTACAGTTTAACCGAAAAAGGCTGAGATAGGACAATCTAGTTACCTTATTCATTATTACCCTTATTCACTTAAATTGGCTTGAAGACCCGATGCAAATACGTTGCTCCGCTATTCACGAATATTCGACTTTCGAATAGTGGACTTTCCCTGTCGGATTTGTGGTACCTCTATGCGCTTGTACCTGCGTTGAATGCTTGACGAATGAAAAGCCACGTTTGTGTTGAGATACAAATTTTCCGCGCGTCATAGTAGAATTCGCATTGTGGGGACACCCGTAGATAGTATGAACGTCACTACTAGAGCAGATAGTGGAAAATCAAAAATCGCTTAACAGAATCCAAATAATTCAGTGTATTCAGTTAAAGTAGTTGATTCATGTGGGCCGAGAAGGTGGGAGCCACTATAATTTTACGATGTGTCGAATATTTACGAACACATTGTTACCATTGTTTTCTCCAAAATCTTCATGGTATGCAAGGTTATCCACAAATTACTTTCACTCTTGAAAACAAGGTCGTCAACTCGCCATTACTCATTAAATATTCACTGATCTCCAGACGTTGGTCAGAAGTATACTAAATTCTTCGAGAAGATCGAGGGGCGTGAATATGTGAAAGTAAATGCCTGAGAAAGCTTTGCAAAAAAAACTCAATGATGACGTGGGGAAAACATATTCAGATAGGCTTAGTTTTGCTTTTTTTTAGTCAGTAGTTTCTTTTCAGATGCCAATAATATAGCTTAATTTTCAAGGCTAAAAATTGTTCTACCTTTTTCCAAAAGAAATCGTCGTAATCCCAGGATGACTGAACGCAATAAGGCTTCTGAGTAAACTTGTATTATGGGTAGTAATCTACTACGCTGATTAGAAGTTCATAACAGATAAACAATGATGCGCAGTTTCGATAGATAGATAACACTTAGGGTATTATATTTGACAAAGCAAAATGGGTAAGTCATCTACATTTTATTGAAGCTATATTTCGGCCCTTCTTGGCAAGCGTCCTCTTCAGGCTCAAGCCGCTCAAGCTGGAAAATGAACTTGTAGAAAAACATTTAAAGATTCTTCCTTAAATATCTGATTTTGTGAACTTCTTGCCGGAAAACTGCTTGGAGTTAAAGCTGGTGCTGTGATTTTAAATGTTCTTCTACATGTTCATTTTCCAGCTTGAGTGGCTTGAGCCTGACCCTTGCCGAGAAGGGCCGAAATATAGCTTCAATAAAATGTAGCTGACTTATCCGTTTTGCTTTGTCAAATATGATTCGCAGTCAGCTTGGGCTGAAGGAATATCGAGCCTACTTAGTGTATTAGTTTTTAAGTTTTCAAAAGTTACGCATTAAAACGTTATGCATACAAGAAAAGCCAAAACACTGCCGGAAAATAATCACCTGGCCTTTTCGTTTGCCAACATGATATCGGAAAAGTCAGCAGATTTCGATGTTTATTCGACTCTTTCTGGCAATGCTTGTTCAAGGTTTGCAAACTCACAACAGATAACATCCCAAGTGTTACCTGTTGAAACTGCGCATCCCTGTGTTCTGTGGTGAAACTTCTGACAGTGCGATGTCCTCACAACAAATTTTATCCCATTCCTTTCGATTCTTTTCTATCTGCTTAAAAAAATCTTCGCTATTCATTAGGAAGTAACCTCCGTCCGAAATACCCTAGGCCTCGTAACCTCATTACCCTCTACTTTTCTTCATTAGTTTTTTTCTTGGTATGAATGGTTCTTAATCTGGGGAGCTTCCGAGTCTTGCTCTGCGATAAAAATCCGGGAAATTAGATTGCGTTCGGGAAGTTGGAAGTATTCTCATCTGATAGTTCCAAGAATCCTAACAAAATAGCCAATTGAGGGATACAGTTTTATTTCGAGAAAAAAAACTATTTTCCGGAAAATCGACACGTATTCGTGAGACCAGTCAGTGTCTGTAAGTCCTCCATTTCAGGGGATCCCGAATGTTGTGACGGGATACCAAAGACTCAGTTATTTGTTTTGGATCCCGAACGTTAGAGGACGAAAAAGGAGGTAGTGTTACTGCTGCAGTTATATTTTTACCATTATTGTTGGTGACGGGCTGTTCAAGGTTCGTCCCGGCTGTTCAAGGTTACGTTTAAGGCGAAGAATTTCTGAATTATACGTGCTACTCGCGGATGTCTGTGGTAAACTTTCATTCCATCAGACTTGCTGTTGTAAAAATCATTAGGAATGGGTTATATTTTCTGTGGTAAAATCATACGTGACCAATTGTAGCATTTGTTTCCGTCCCATGACTGTTGACAAAGAAAAAGAGACGTTTAAGGAGAGACATTTGTGCTATAATGGAAACTGAACACGCTCTTTGAATTCCTACTAATTGGCAACTTATGATATGTCATATAATTTTTTGTTTGTTTTTTTCTACAAGATGATGTAAAAATAATCTCTGTTGCAATTTGATTCTTGTCAAACCTTAGATTGAGTGTGGGCTACTGTTGCTTAAACTATCGCAACCAAGAACAAATAAACTGATGGAACTTATGTCTTTAGTCCCATGCAGCGACTATGAATACCCCGACAAAACTGAGCGGACCTAGAGGTATTTACCTTAGCTTTGAGCTGATGTTGAAACCCGTTTACCGATCTTCCGCCTTCGCCGTTGCTATCGTATACAAAATAGTGAAGGAGGCTGGCAGGAGGCGCGATTCCGTGTGCTGACCCGCTCTGGAGCGCGTCCATAGAACCAATCAGCTTTGATTTCCTCAGCAGCGGGTTCACAGCGATTTAGCTATTTGTAGAGGTAATGAAACGTGATGTGGCGCGAAGCTAATAACCTCCGCTCGCTCGTAGCGGACAGGGTATGGGGAAATATTCGATCCGCATAGTCATATTACAGAGATAGGGAGACGGAGGTTCTGTCAGATTACTTGATCTCGACACATCCTCATGATGTGTTTGATGCCTGAAGTCTGATCTCGCCCTGACAGAAGTTCATTGGGTTGCGTGAATCAAGCTCTGAAGATTAGATAGGGATTACGAAGTCCATGCTTGGATACGGACTTTATATTTGACGTTTCATCTGTATCGGGGATCCCCGAGGCAAACAAATCAGAAAAGTCCCGAGTGATGTGGCGTAGGAAAAGCAGGGGAATCAGCTGTATTGTTCTCTCGATGAATGGGTCCCTGATTAACATTGTATGAGAGGGGGAGAGTCGGAAGTTGGCCTGCCGCTTTCTTTTCTTGTCGCTTATGTTTTTTGCTTTCGTTCTGCTGGATTGACCAAAATGAAAGACACTCTTGCCTACGTCTACTTTAATCGGTACCGGTTTGACGTATGGTTCTTTATATTTATGTCTTAGAGTCGTGAAGCAGCGTTTTCGCGGCCGTCAAAAAAAGCCAACGTTGCCGCAGTTTGTCTTTATATTGTAACCATGTATTTGATAGCTGGTAGGCTATCTACTACCCCAGCAAGATCAGTCATACACAAATCCTCAGTTTTCGGGTATGGTGCCCCAAGGTCTGGGCATGTCCCGAGGCATGGACATGGTGCTCATAAATTTGGGCACCATATGCCCTGCAGCAAGGGCAGGGTACGCCCATAAATGCCCCTGCAGCAAGGGCAGGGTACCCCAGGGGTACCCGTATAAAAGTATGTTCGAATAGCTGATTTCCCGTTCACGATTCTCAGTTCAACAGATTTTCATGGGGGTACCGTTCTTTTCCTGCAGAGCATGGTGCCCCAACGTATGAGACCATGCCCATACGTTGGGACACCATGCCGAAAAAATGTGGATTTGTGTATGACTGAGCGAGATAGCTTCAGGAGGTCTTGTCTCTGGTTATAATATATGTGTGTTATGTATTATGTGTAGTACATCAGTAAACGAAGGATATCCCGTACACTTGCTCTATATGAATAGCCCGATAGACATACAACATAGTATATCTATTTTTACATCAATTTATTACATACAAAACATTATTGTCGCATTAAAGCATAAATAACAAGAGCTGTAAGCTCATATGGCACTTGCAAGGCTTGGTAAAAGGATGAAAGTAGGAATTTGCCAATTAGTGGGTTTGTTGTGATCATTAGTAAGCAAAACCCTTGAGATAAAAACTACGACGGACCCTTGAAAATCACGAGAATGTATCGTTTGGTAAGTTTTTTGCACTTGAATGTGACGATGTGCATTTTAAGGGCGCTAGAAATTCATCTGTGGTCAAAACCCAAAAATGATCCTGGGCCCTTAAGGATCATGAGTAGCCTATATGTTTTGATCAAAAATATTTTTTTTACTTTTCGGTTAAGATGCGCACTTTAAGGGTGCTAGAAAGTCATTTCAAAGCAAAACCCTTGAGGTAAAAATGGTCATGGGCTCATGGGGATCATGAAAATGTAGATTTTGATTTAAAGTATTTTTTTTGTACTTTGCGGTGAAGATCAGTACTTCAAGGGATAGTCGGATCTGGGAAGTAACAAATTCTAAGCCAATCTTGTCAAGTCTCTAATGTTCAAGCCAAGTTTCATCGTTCTAGCACATCTGGAAGTACCTTAAATCGCGATCACCGGAATTCCGGACCCCCTCCAACTCCCCCCGGAGTGCCCGAATCAGATCCGGTTCTGTCACAGATGTATCCTGGGCTTACGCTTGTTCTTCCCACCATGTGTCATCCCAATCGCTACACTCCAAGCGTGTCACAAAATTTACCCCCCCCCCCACATTGATCGGATCCTGTCCGCACTTGAAATGGGGCATCTGAGACATGAGTTCTTTCCGAAGATCAAGTTTCATTCATATCTGATCACCCGTCCAAAAGCTGGACATTTCTCAAGATTCCGGATTCCCCCTCCCTCGACTCCCCCCCCCCCGACGATTGTCAGATCGAAGAAACGACTGTTGGTAAGTTAAAGCTATCGTGTCCCTGATATGCCTCCCAAGTTTCATCGTCCTAGCGCGTGTGCAAGCATTTTAACTCGAGATCCGGAATCCCGGAACCCTCCCTCCAATCCCCCCCCACAGTGCTCGGATCCGGTCCAGTCTTGTCAACTACGTATCTGGAGCTTGTGCTTATTCTGCCCACCAAGTTTCGTCCTGATCCGTCCACTCTGAGCATGTCACACGATTTCCAGTTCCCCCCTCCAACTCCCCCCAGAGTCATCGGTGACGTGTGACCTCTGAGACACGAGGTCTTTCCAAATATCAATTTTCATTAAGATCCGATTCCCCGTTCAAAAGTTAGACATACGTCAATATTCCGGATTCTCCCTCCCTCCACTCCCCCCACGGTGGTCGGATGGGGGAAGTAACTATTTCCAAATTAGTATAGTCTGGTCCTTGATGTGCCTGCCAAGTTTCATCGTCCTAGCACTAAGCATCTTAACTTGGGATCACCGGAATTCCGGAACCCTCCCTCCAACTCCCCCCACAGGCTCGGATCCTGTCCGGTCTTGTCAATTACGTATCTGGGGCTTGTGCTTATCCTTCCCACCAAGTTTCATCCCGATTCGTCCATTCTGAAAATGTCACACGATTTCTGGTTCCCCCCTCCAACTCCCCCCAAAGTATTGGATCCGTTCCGGACTTGACACGTGACATCTGAGACACGAGGTCTTTCCAAATATCAAGTTTCATTAAGATCCGATTCCCCATTCAAAAGTTAGACATACGTCAATATTCCGGACCCCCCCCCCCCCTCCACTCCCCCCACGGTGGTCGGATCGGGGAAATGACTATTTCCAAGTTAGTTTGGTCGGGTCCCTAATATGCCTGCCAAGTTTCATCGTCCTAGCACATCTGGAAGTGCCCTAACTCGAGATGAGTGGACAGACCGACCGACCGACCGAAAAGTGATCGGTATCTGGCACTTGAGCGAAGCTTCAAGTGCCATAAATAGGAAACAACATGAAAGTTCATACTCTATTATTTTATCATACTCTTTAAAACCTTTCAAACCTTTCATTGTAGTGCCGTTAGGAGACTTAAAACTGACTCGGGAAATGAAAATGGATGGAACGATTGGGAGGTGCAGTGAAGCAGTAACATAGATGAGACGGACCTTTAAATTCGAAGACCGAACGCGGGCTTGCAGATTTGCAGGCTTTGGTAAACTAATCGTTTGGTTCTTTGCAGCTTTCGGTAAATTATAGCTTGTCTTTGTCCGGACGCGAATTTTGGTCAGAGTAGTAGAGGTGACGTCAATAGAATTGTAAATTCCAGGCTCAGTCTAATTTGCACCTACAACTTTCACTTAGTGCTTTGAATAGTAGAATAAAAACAAGTCTTTTGACAGAATATTGATATATTGATTAGTAAAGAGTGTTATATTGTTTTATTACATTGCTCATGGTTTGTCCCCTGAGTAACGACTGTTTGTTAGTCGCCCCGTCTTGATAAAAAGAAATGTCTTGTTGTAGGGGAGCTTGCTTGCTAGTTGTAGCAAGTTGTATTTTGTTGTATTTTGTAGATGCTATTTTCTGGCCATCGAGCTTTTTCTCCGTCACAAAGCAATTAACGATGATTTGTTTCCTAATGTTTGAAAATAAAATCAATCTGGAAAGGCAAAACGTGGAACAAAAAGATCTTATTCGGTGAAAATTGAAAAACAAAGAAAAGATTTTCGTGTCCTTGGTGCTTTAAGATGTCGTTATTTGTATCTCCTGCCCACGAGGTTTTGCTTAAATTTATTCAGTGTAACAGAAAGTGTTTTTGTATTTATCTTCGGAAACTTGCTGATGAATGTGGGCAAAAAGCGGTCGTACTTTGTTTCGTAGTTTTGAATCTCTGATAGCGGCCTATTCCGTGGATTTATTATTGTATCTGAGCTTTCCCTTTACCGGATCTAATCGCTTAGAAAAGGAAAGCGTCCGAAAATTTAACCGTAATGAGTGTGGTTGTAGAAACGATTTTAACATTAAAGCGTTTGCGTGAAAACCTCACTATCGTATGAGAAGTGTCCCCCATATAATTTATTTATTTATTTTCAGCAGAGTTGCCACATAAAAAAAAAGTGTAGAGAGTAACTTCTGGCCAAAACAGAGAGTGAATTTGGTGTGAAACGTCACAACGTGGAATGGTAATTTTGGTCCAAATCACTGCCTCAAAAATAACACAATCTGGATACTCTCTGAAATAGAGTGAATTTTCTGTCATACCAAGAACAAATGACCCAAGTCGCTAGACCCGGTACAAATAATCTCTTTATTTCTAGGTGTAATGGACGACCGAGGAAAGTTTATCTATATAGGTCAAGAAGAGCTGGAATCGGTAGCAAAGTTCATCAGGCAAAGAGGTCGCGTTTCTCTGACGGAACTAGTTCAAGAGTCAAACAAGCTGATAAACTTAGAACCAGATATCACTGCGCTAGAAAGCATTGCCGAAGTTAAGTGATTGTCAATTTTTTTTCGGAATTGGTTTGATTAAAAAAATATATTTTTGGAGATGTGGCGCTGGCGGTTTTGAATTTCCGAAGTTGGAATTAAGCTAATTCACAAAGGGGTCACTACCTCCACGCGGCAGTTCGTCCACACCTCAGTTCACCCTACACGTTACTACGCCCACGTTTTCCGCCAGTTTATCGACACTCAATATTCCAGATTCCCACTCCCTCTACTCCCCCCACGTTGGTCGGATCGGAAACTGATTAATTTTTAGCTAGTTTGATTGAGTCCCTGACACGCCTGTCACGTTTCATCGTCCTAGCACATCTTGACGTACCCTAACCAATATATCTACTGAAGTTGTCAACCCCTTTAAACTTTCCAACTGTTATATAACCCGCAACCACCTACTCTTTTCCCATAGACCAACCCCTCCGACCTTCGATTACACTAGCTCTCTCTCTTACACTCATTGATTAGGCGCTGTACTTTGACCAAGAACAAAAAATCAGTAAGAACTTCTATCTTTAGTCGCATGCAGCGACTATGAAAACCCCGACAAATCTGAGCTGACCTGGAGGTATTTACTCTAGCTTTGAGCTGATGTTGATGCCCGTTCACTCGTCTTCCGTCTTCACCGTTGCCTATCGCACAAGAAATATCGAAAGAGGCGAGCAGGAGGCGTATTCCGCGCGCTGATCCTCTCTGGAGTGCGTAAATAGAACCAATCAGCGTTGACTTCTAGATTTTCTCTTTAGCAACTTAATCGGCGATCTAGCTATTTGTAGAGGTAACGAAACGTGATGTGGCGCGAAGCCGCTCATTTGCATCGGGAGTCGGTCGTATTTTGCTCGACTCAGCATGTTTGTATGACCGAGATAGGGAGACAGTAGTTCTGTCTCGTTATTTGTTCTTGCCCTAACTCGCAATCATGGGACCGACCGACGGAAAAGCGATCGGTCGAAGGGTAAGTGCCATAAAAAGAAGACTTGGCTCTGCTATTAAGCTGCGAAATTAACGATGCATCTTAGGGGGGACTGATCGTGATAGTCCATGAAATACTGAAATCGTCGGGAACATTTTGAATTCCTAATTTATGGAATGAATCTGGTTCACTAGACATTCCTTCGGTTGACAGATTAAGGTTCAGGTTCTTTTTAAAAATAAACTCAATAACAAAAGGTCCAGAGCCCGGCTGAGAAGACAGATTCGTAATGCAAGGGATTGAAATCCTAAATGAGGCTTGTCGTGTTTTTTTTCCATTCATCAGTGACACTTTAGGCGTGTTCTCGCCGTTCCCCTAGGACTCCTCGGGGTATTTAAGGGAACGGCGAGAATAGAGGGAGTCACTCCACGCGGACTCTGCGTACGGAAAACAGCGAGAACATGGGGTGTGCTTCCAGAATTTATTTTGTTCGAACAAAAATATGTAATTGACGCAATTAGTCTGGATCCGCTTTATTTTTTTTTTGTTTATTCTGATTGGTTTTAATTCATTTTCAATTGCACAACACCAGCAAAAATTTATTCCCCTCCGAATCTGAAAGGGAGTCCTTTTTGTTGATCGGCGCATTCCCTGTCAGTGGGGACTCGCGAGAATACGGGGAGTGAGTCCCTGGGACGAACAAAAACGCGGAGACTCCTCAAGTGGAGTCTTCGGGGAACGGCGAAAATACGCCTCTTTTTCAATAAAATTGTACTTTACCTTCCATCGGTTTGTGAATGTGGTGAGTAACTAGACTGCCTTATTATAGCCCAATTCGGTTAAACTTGAAGACACATAGATTAGTTATAGTACGATGGTTTCTAAGTATGGGGTACTGATCTCTTTCTCTATTCCACTGTAATTGGGCATCCAAAAATCCCGACTACCAAATGTTTTTGTATCCTATTTGCCGGTTAATCTACGACACATGAATGCCCAAAGGACGGCTCAGACGGCGTTCGTAAAGTCGTTCGCAAAGTTCGTAAAGTTCCTCCGCTAACCCGCGTTAGCGAAAGATTTGTTGGTCAATCCTAGAAACCGAATTAGTACGGTACATACTATCTCTCTGCAACCAAGACAGAAAAAAAAAATGTGAATTAACCTGCCGCGTGGCGGGAATTCCTACAAAAGAGGTCAGAAGAGTTCGTGTCACCTCGGTAATGCAAAGGAAACTAGAGATGATTGCTTGGGATCAGGCGGTGGAATCGTTTCATCTTCTATATGGAAAAGGAAAAGAGAATGCATTTCCCTACTTTTATTAAATAATCTTTGATGGCCCACGCCAGATTTGTTAGGTAACATCTCCTGTCCAATGTGTGGAGATGAGAATGAAAGTGTAAAGCATGTCGTGTGTGAATGTGGAAGATTAAGAGAGTTGAGAAATGAAGTGTTTGGAGAATGCGTGAGGGTGTTTGATGAGGAATGGATGTGTAGTATGATTGATAGCCGTCAGTTTGATGTGAGGAGGCTGGCAAGATTCCTCAGGGTGGCTTTTCAACACCGGAAACTATGCCTCGAGTTACTGTATAGATCGTTGTTTTTTTTTGTGCAATTAAATCTTCTATCTATCTATAGATGTGTTGAAATAAATGGATCAGCAACGATCCTTGACAGCGAGGTTTCGGCTCTCCTTGGCAAAGATCCTCGCCAGGCTGATGCTGGACTGGAAGAGGGTGCCAGGTTGCAGCTAGGTTTCAGTGTTGAGTTAAATGATAGCAGGTTTATTTCTTTTCCAGTCCATTTCGATTTCTTAGTCCGCTGTTGCATGCGACTCAATTTACCAAACGATGGCGACAAGCTAAAACCTTTAACGCCAAGTGTATTAATAAAAAAAAAAAGTAATACTGTTGCAGTTTAATTTATTTATTTATCATTACAGTTGGCGTTAAGCTTTAACTTGTCGCTTTCATTTCATCATTTGGGTAACGTGACTTGCAGAAATCGAAATGGACTAGAAAAGAAACAAACCTAAAAGAAACAGTCTAGTTACACTTCAATTATTTGCTGAAACGGGTCTGAAAATCCGATAAAAATGCGTTGCTTTGTTTTTCCGTTATCCACAAATAATAAATTTCGTTGAATGAACTCTTTCGGATGTGCGGTACCTCTGTGTGCATATCCCTCTACGCTTGAAATACTTACCAACTATAGCAATGCTAGCCATTGCCCAGAAAATAAAATAAAAATGTCAGATTCCTGCATGATGACTTTTGCGAGCTAAGCATCTTTAACCCTGGGAATGCAGGCCTTTTTTTAAACTAATTCTCCGCTCCTGGATTAATTTCGGGTTGTCGTGCAAGCAGCGCATATTCTGAACGTTATAAGTAGATCCTCGGGTGAAAAAATACAAAAATCTCTTAGATGGGTTGAAATAATTCACTGGATTCAAATATCAAGTGCAAAAAAAGCTGCCTTTTCAGTTGCATTGAATAGGCAGACTATACTCTATGTGACCAAGTCCAATACACGCCAGTGGTCCTCAGGAAGAACGAGAGAACGTCGCCCTAACGACTCACACTCAACAAACCAAATCCTGTGTCAAACAATCACAGCGATCGTTTGGGACAGCTGTGGTGCCGCTACCTGCTCTTCTACTAGGTACGCGGCGATTTTTGCGTCGCAAGGAGAGTAGTCATCAAGAATATTTCAGTTACGCCAAGAACAAATAATCTGAAGAACTTCTGTCTTGAGTCCCATGCCGCAACTATGTATACTCCGACAAAACTGAGCGGAGCTAGAGGTATTTGCTCTAGCTTTGAGCGGATGTTAATGCCCGTTTACTCATGTTCCGTCTTCGCCGTTGCATATCGCAGAAAAAATAGTGAAGGAGGCTTGCAGGAGGCGTACTCCGCGCGCTGACCCGCGGAGCGCGTCCATAGAACCAATTAGCTTTGACTCCTACTTTTCCTCACCGGCGGGTTCACAGCGATTTAGCTATTTGTTGAGGTAACGCGATGTGGCGCGAAGCTACTAACCTCCGCTCGTTTGTAGCGGACAGGGTACGGGGAAATGTTCGACTCCGGATAGTCATACGACAGCGATAGGGAGATGGAGCTTCTGTCAGATTATTTGTTCTTGGTTACACTGAAAAGGCAGACTATTTCAGTTACATTGCAAAGGCAGAAAAGGCAAACACTGCAACCTACAACCGGCACCATCTCTTAATCAAGCAACAGCCTACCGAATACCCTTGCCAAGAAGGGCCGAAACGTCTCTGTTGAAGATTGTAGCCTAGCAATTATTTTAATATATATATCTTTGACGTTATCAAAGAAATGTGGCGTGAGCCATGAAATGTCAGTAAAACGATGTATCTATCCAACTCCTTTTAATAAAAGCACGGATATTATTATCTTTTTCTCTTCTCTTTCTTCTCACAGAAGATGAAACGATTCCACCGTCAGTAAAATGATATCTATCTATCTATATAACTCCTTGAAGAAAAGCAGGGTAATTTATTCTATTTTCCTCTTATCCTTCTCCTTATAGGAGATAAAACGCGAGAAAACGATCCCATCGTTTGATCCGGGGCAACCATATCTAGTTTCCCTCCCTTTACCGAGGTGACAAGAGCTCTACTAACCTCTTCTGTTGGAATTTCCCCCAGTGGCAGCTTCATTCACTTTTTGTATCTGTCTCGGTCGCAGAGAGATTCTGAAACGTACTAATTCGGTTTCTAGGATTGGCCTACAAATCTTTCGCTAAAGTATATTCAAGGTGGCCGTAAATTAACCGGTGGGGGGCTTTGTGCTTTCCACATTTTGTGACAAAAAGAATGCAGAAACATTTTGGTAGTCGGAATTCCTGGAAGCCTAATTATAGGGAAAGTCGTATTCTCTCTCAGATAGGGATATCTTGTAACCTACTCGTTTGGTTTCTAGGATTGGCCTGCAAATCTTACGCGAAAGTACATTCAAGGTGGCCGTAAATTAGCCGGTGGGGGGCTTTGTGCTTTCCACATTTTGTGGCAAAAAGAATGCAGAAACATTTTGGTAGTCGGAATTCCTCGAAGCCTAATTACAGGGAAAGTCGTATTCTGATTTGATTAGATGTTCGATATAGGGGTAACGAGATACGCTGAATTCGTTTTTGAGCTTTGTTATTTTGCCGGACATGTAGTTCCCGAATTCGGCAGAAACCGGGAATTTGGCAGAAGTAAGCCAAGGCAGGAAGTTTCGATCAGTTTTGTCAAAACAGGTATGACATATAGGGGTAAACACACATGCTGAATCCATATCTGAGCTTGGTTTTCATATGATTAGCTATTTGGCCTTAATCGGTTTCTGAATTTTTGCATTAAAAATGTTCAAGGAGTCTGGCGAAGACTTGATCTGGAGAAGACAGGACCCAATTGTCTGGAGCAGATATTAAATTTTTGATGGGATCCCATCGAAACCTTCGGTCTTTTTAAAAAGGCTATCAAAAATCGCATGCTCACTATCAATTATATTTCCGCTCTTCAGTTTTATTTTTTGGCTTTTTAATATTGGTTAAAGGGTTAAAACATAGCTGTTTTCTTATAATGTAATATAGGCTTCTTGTCGCAATATCGTTTGTTTTTGTATACCACTTGCAGGTCTGGTACTTAAAATTCCATTTCATTAAAGTTCTACCAACCTAAAAAAGTCGAGATGTGAAATTCTATAATGAAGCCGACTTTTCCGCTTCGATAATGTTCAGCTTAGAATAACTCATGGGCTGTTGATCTCTGCAGACCAAGAACAATCACAAGAAGCTTCTAGAAACACGAGATTATCCATCGATGTGTCTGACATCTAATGCCCAGTCTAAAAGTTACCTCTCAGACATGTCGACGAGGCTTATGGGTAAGTAAGAAACATTCTGCAGTTCCTTGACTAAGACAGTTAGAGAGGAAATATTGAGATATATTGTGAGGTTTCACCGAAGTCAACTCGGATACGTCATTAAGTCAATTAACGTGGTGCAGCACTATATTTTGACGGACACTGCTTCGACTGTGATTGAGGCATGGATAAATAAGTTTGAAAATATCTTGAACAGAGCACAACGCTTTGAACACGCTAGATATGTATGTAATGATGGGACTTATACAAGATACTTTTACCATGATTTTTACCGTTTCTGTCTGTAAATTCCATGGCATAAGAAAAATATCTAACTACCATGCGACATGGGATTAGTGTTGGGCGATATTCGATACGATAATCGAAATATCGATATTATTGAAGAATATCGATATTTCGATAGTGACTTTTCAAATATCGATATTTTCGATATTTACATTACGACCAGCAACAGGTCTGCTATTCGGGATTTTCAGAATAAAAGCACGAATCTCGGCACGAATTTGGATTTCAAAATTGAAACAAAACCAATTCTTTTATGGCACTTGCAGCTTCGCTCAAGTGCCATATACCGATCACTTTTCGGTCGGTCGGTCTGTCAGGCCACTCATCTCGAGTTAGGGTACTTCCAGAAGTGCTAGGACGATGAAACTTGGCAGGCTTATTAGGGACCCGACCAAACTAACTTGGAAATAGTCACTTCCCCGGTCCGACCACCGTGGGGGAGTGGAGGGAGAGGGAATCCGGAATATTGACGTATTTACTACTTTTGAACGGGGAATCGGATCTGAATGAAACTTGATATTTGGAAAGACCTCGTGTCTCAGATGTCACACTTCAAGTCCGGAATGGATCCGGTGACTTTGGGGGGGAGTTAGAGGGGGGGGAACCGGAAATCGTGTGACATGTTCAGAGTTGACGGATCGGGATGAAACTTTGTGGGAAGAATAAGCACAAGCCCTAGATACATAGCTGACAAGACCGGATCGGATCCGAGCACTGTGGGGGGAGTTCGAGGGAGGGTTCCGGAATTCCGGTGATCCCGACTACAGATGCTTACTTAAGCACAAGCCCTAAATACATAGCTGACAAGAACGGACCGAATCCGAGCACTGTGGGGAGTTGGAGGGAGGGTTCCGAAATTCCGGTGATCCCGACTTAAGATGCTTACACATGTGCTAGGATGATGGAACTTGGCAGGCATATTAGGGATCCGACCAAACTAACTTGGAAATAGTCACTTCCCCGATCCGACCACCGTGGGGGGAGTGAAGGGAGGGGATATCTGGAATGTTGACGTATATATAACTTTTGAACGGGGAATCGGATCTTAATGAAACTTGATATTTGGAAAGACTTCGTGTCTCAGATGTCACACTTCAAGTCCGGAATGGATCCGGTAACTTTGGGGGGAGTTGGAGGGGGGAACCGGAAATTGTGTGACATGTTCAGAGTTGACGGATCGGGATGAAACTTGGTGGGAAGAACAAGCACAAGCCCTAGATACATAGTTGACAAGACCGGACCGGATCCGAGTACTATGGGGGGAGTTGGAGGGAGGGTTCCGGAGATCCTGACTTAAGATGCTTACACATGTGCTAGGACGATGAAACGTGGCAGGCATATCAGGGACTTTACGATTTTCACTTAAGGACAGTCGTTTCTCCGATTTACCATCGTGGGGGAAGTGGAGGGAGGGGGAATCCGGAATCTTGAGGTTGTCCAACTTATTGGACATGCTACTCTTCCTTATTGGGAATGTTGGATTTCGGTCTTTTTGTTGGTTTTCGGTTTTCGTTCTTACTATTAGTTTTTTTCGTAAAAAAATGTAGCGGTATAAACAGTTTCAAGTTTGTCAAATATCGGTATTCGATAATCGAAATGTCGATTATCGAATTTGAAAATATCGAAATATCGATATTTCGATAATCCTCAATATCGCCCAACACTACATGGGATGTGAACTGTTTAGATTATATTTGCCTCAGAGTAAAATAACACTAGGGAGTAGCGCCAAAAACTATGCTTTCCATGCGTCGCAACGGGTCATACTCCTAGCGCCGCCCACTACGCTTGTGGCATTTAAAGCGAAACAATTTGCGAAGTGTATAAATTTCTATTAAAGCTAAGATGCGGTCCGCACACATCGAGGAAAAGGGGGGGGGGTATCTTTTTTTTGCTGTGTTCATAATATAAAACTATCAGAGCCAGCGCTGGTGCGCGACTGAATGAGTTTGACAAGGGACGTTCTCTATCGCTAGTGGTGCTAGTATCGCTGCTATTCGAGTGTGAGTCACTTTTTTTCAAGTCTTGGACAGAGCAAAATAACACTAGGGAGTAGCGCCAAGACATGACAAAAAGTAACACACACTTGGATAGCAGCGACACTAACACCACTAGTGATAGAGAACGTCCCTACTGAAAATCAATTTGTTGTACACCGGTGCTGGCTCCGATGACTTCAGATTCTAAACACAGCAAAAGAAAACAACAAACTCCCCTGTTTCCTCGATTTGTGCAGACCGCATCTTAGCTGGGCTACAAAATTCCTATCCCGCAAGTTTGTCTCGCTTTGAATATCCCGAGCGTAGTGGGCAGCGCTACGAGAAGGGCCCGTTTCTGGTAAATGGAAAGCATAGGTCTTAGCGCTACTCCCTAGTGTTATTTTACTCTGGTCTTGGCGCTACTCCTAGTGTTACTTTGCTGTGATTTGCCTCGAGCAAGATCACTGTTGCTGTAATCCGTTACTAACTGGCGATTGTAGTGGTTCGCAAACTATGTTCACAAGCCGCGCGTTAGCTCGATTGGTTAGAGCGTCGGTATATGGAGCCGAATGTTGCGGGTTCAACTCCCGCTCGAGGAGAATTTTTAATTTTCAGCTCACTACAACAAATCTAAAAAGCTTGTAGGCTATATGCAAACAGAGGTGTCACGGATGAGGCGGGAATATAATCTGCTACCGCGGGTGCCCCCTAGCCCCAGGATTAAACGGGAGACCGGAAACAAGCGGATCTGTGTATAAAAACAGTGAATCTTTCTTAAAACCTATGACTTTTTGTTTAAAACAGTTGATTTTTTCTTTAAAAAAGCCTCCTTGAAAACCATCGATTTTCTCTTAAAAACAGTCGGTTTATTTCTGAAATAGTCGGTAATAATGGCCAACCAAGCCCCCTCCCCCAACCATTTTGTCTTGTAACGTTTCTGTCTGCAGGTGTCCGTAATTTTCACATGTATCGTTGTGTCCAAGCTGTTGTAGCATCGATCTGTATTTCTGTTCGTGGGGGTTCGTCTGTATTTCTGAACGTGGGGCAACACGTTAATTTATTCATTCGTTCACAATGTATTCTTTGCAAAATACTTTAATGAATTCCCTCCTTTCTGGTTATTTTATTTATGTTTATTTATTTCTTGTCTGCACTCGCAGTAGAGATACACTGTCGCTTATGTTGACGTCGTATCAACAAGTCAGTCTAATTCATTCCAGCAGCTTTTCGTCACATTCTGATCGAATTATCGATCCTGTGAGAGAGCAAAAGAAATTCAAGGAAACTAAGAGCACACACGTATCTTAATTTAAGATGTGACTATAATTTAAAGTTTAACCGAAAAGGACTTGGATAGGACAATCTAGTTACCCATCACTTATTCACTTAAATTGGCTTGAAAGACCCGTTGAAAATGCGTTACTTGGTTGTTCCGCTATTCAGGAATAATCAATTTTCAAATAGTGGAATTTCCGTGTGATTTGTGGTACCTCTAATTTGTTGTATGCCTTACAAGAAAGATTTATGACTTTTTTTTCTCAGGCATTAAGCAATCTTAACCAATATCGCCACTGCCCACTGAAAAGCCTTGTTTGTGTTTAGAGAAAAATTTCCCGCGTCATAGTAGAATTTTCACTTTGGGGACGGCCGCAGATATTCTGAATGTCATAACTAGAGCAGATAGTGGAAAACAAAAAATCTCTTTGCAGAATCCAAATAATTCAGTGTATTCAACTAAATGACACAAAAATAAGTTGGCTTTTCAGTTAAACTTTAAAGGAGAAGTCTTACCTAGACATCACTGCTTCACTCTGCGTCCTCCCGTTTCCCTTTCCAAGATTTCAAAATTTGTGTCATCTTTGACAGTGTAAAACGGACACGTCAGCTGAATTTATTGGAGCTATATTTTGACCCTTCTTGGCAAGGTGCCTCTTCAGGCTCAAGCCGTTCAAACTGGAAAATGAACTTGCGAAAAAATATGGCTCTAATAAAATTCAGCTGACGGATCCGTTTTGCTTTGGTTCTTCACAAGTTCTTTTTCCAGTTTGAGCGGCTTGAGCCTGAAGAGGACCCTTGCCAAGCAGGGCCGAAATATAGCTCTAATAAAATTCAGCTGACGTATCTTTTTTGAACTGTCAAATACAATTCGCAGTCAGCTTGGACTGAAGAGTATTTATTTCCGTCATTTTTTCAACTCTAACGGTGCTATGCTGATTCTTGCATTTTCCATGTTTGGCTGCTTTCGATGCGGACCACATTCTGGCTTATTGCTTTTGAAGAATCAGAAATACCAAAGGGGTCGAAGTACCATGTCAAATACCATCATAACCTAAGGAGGCCGAGCGAAGCCAAATATAGGGTTTGCAATTCTTTCGAGAAACACAGCCGAGTTTCAAAGGAGTCACGTATGTTATGACATTGGAATAGAAATAGTATCTATTGCGACTTAAAGGTTCAAGGATTAAATATTTTTATGAAAAACTTTGTATTAGCCTACATCAAACCTGAGGACTGAAAAGGGACGAGGCCTCATGCCGACAATCGCCTGCATACACAATCATACACTGTAAAAAGTTTCTCCGAATAAGGATGCAGTATTCGCTACTGGGATTAATCTTATCTCTATTGGGATAAGATTAATCCGAATTAGGAATAATCTTATCTCAATAAAGACAAGATTAATCCAAGTAGCAAATACTGCAAGTATTTTTTTTACAGTGTAGGTTCCAGGTATTAACACTGGACCTATTTATTATGAATGTCGAAGAAAGTGCATTTAGGCGGCAGACGAGACTGCGGACACAAGTGAAACTATTGTCATGAGGACGAAGGCGTGGGAGGCGAAAGTTGATATTCTTTGAGCGGGAAATGAACATAATCTGCTACCCTAGGTGCCCACTAGCCCAAGGATATAACATGGAACCTTTAAGATAGAAGAGAAGATAAGGGAGGGCCGGTTCAGCCGTAGTCAATCCAGAAGTCTCTGATCAAGCTGATTCATACATCCCAGAGGATCGGGGGTTCATGTCCAACCAAGCATGGGTCTTCTAGCCGAGATGGATTATTGCCTTTCTCTGGGTTTACTCAAAAGGAAGGGATACAGCGCCATGAAGTTGGGGCTAGAGACTAAGTTGGGACTGGAGCTTGTCACTCTGAAAGTTTGGTTCCAGCTCCGATGTAATATTCTGCCAATCCTCCGTTTGAAGAACTTTTTGATAGAAGGAAAAGCGGGTCGGACCTCCGCCCTCTTAAAGCATGGAGAGAGAGAATTTGGCAAGCTTCCTCCTAGTGTGCCAGGCGCTTTTGCATTTCAGGTTTATTGTTGAGCGTGGTTTTGTTTTGCATCCATGTATCCTGGAATATATAGGCGTATTGTCGCCGTTCCCCGAGGACTCCTCGGGGACTCAGAAGGAACGGCGATAATAGAGGGACGCGTACAGAAAACAGCGAGAATACGGGGAATGCTTCCAAAACGGATTTTGTTCTTAAAGAAAATATGCAGTTGACAAAATTAGTCTGGATCCACGTAATTTTTGGTTTTGTTTATTCTGATTATTTTTAATTAGTTTTACATCGCATCAACATCAGCAAAAATTGATTCCCCTCCGAATCTGAAAGAGAGTCCTTTTTGATGGTGGTTATGATAATCGGAGCATTCCCCGCCCGTACGGACTCGCGAGAATACGGGGAGTGAGTCCCCGGGACAAACAGAAACGCGGGGTCTCCTCAAGTGGAGTCCTCGAGGAACGGCGACACTAATAGAGGTGGAGATAGGCAAGGTACTGGTCCCTGCTTTTACCGAACATGTGATAATGAAGAGAGTATGCGGTACATTTGGAGTTTGTTTTTGGGAGGAGGTGAAAGATTTAAGAAAGGAAGTGTTTGGTCGGAGGGTTAGAAGGAAAGGGATTTGTTTTCAAGTATGGGAGCTGTCTGTTTTGGTGACCTCCGAAGAATGAATAGGGTCCACCGTGTATTGTCTCTATAAATGTTAATTTCTGTTTTACTGTTTCTTTGTTCGTGTGTATTATGTGAGGTTTATACTTTTTATTATTTTTCCCGCCGTGGCCCATGGGATTTATTGGAAATAAATTCATTCATTCATAACTGAATGAATAATTCGTTCATTATGTTAACATTATTTTGTGTGGGTTTTGCTAAATCTTTGTTTATATGCCAGTTTGCTGAATTTATCGTATTCATTCATTAATTCACTACGCTGACGCTGCGAATACATGATTAGGAATTCCCCGGGTGGATTTTTGCACTTGCGTCATCAAGTTGACAAATTTCAATTTCTTTGTGTGGAATTGATTATGCTGCGGAAAATACTGGCAGGAGTTTCAGTCCGCAACCGCCCCGATCCTGATTGCCAGGGCGAAAGAAGATACTATAGGCGCGTTCATCGCACTCGTATGTTCCACCCTATTTACCGTAGTTACTACGCTAGTCCCCGTAGTTACTGCGCTTCTTGACGTCAAGACTGGAACGCTTTTTTTCTTTTTTCGGTCAAATATCATGCCGCCGGCTGCTCTGACCAATCACGTTACAGAGATCCGTAGTTACTACGCTCCCAAGCGTGGAAAGCAAATAGCTACTATTATATATTATCGCCCTTCCTGAGGGTGATAGCGGAAAAATTTGGCCCGCGGGTGGCATGATAGGCTGATATCGCCCGAGCGCAGCGAGGGTGATATCTGCCTATCATGCTGCCCAAGGGCCAAATTTTCCGCTATCGCCCGAAGAAAAGCAAGGGCGATAATGATTATAACACTAGTACATTTGTTTTAATTTTCTGGTATTGCCCTGATGTTAAAAATAAAAAAGTTGGTCAGCATGATAGGCAGATATCACCCTCGCTGCGCTCGGGCGATATCAGCCTGTCATGCCACCCGCGGGCCAAATTTTTCCGCTATCGCCCGAAGAAAAGCAAGGGTGATAATGATTATAACACTAGTACATTTGTTTTAATTTTCTGGTATTGCCCTGATGTTAAAAATAAAAAAGTTACAGCCGGGCGATAGCAAAATAAATGTCGCCCGGGCGATATTTATTTTATATATTTATACAAATTATGATGTTCCGCGTAGCTTCTACCCTCCGCTTGTTCGCATCGGGCAGGGTATCGAGAATATATTTGACTCCGCATGGTCGTGTTACAGAGATAGAAAGGCGGAGGTTCTTGTGAGTATTTGTTCTTGCTGTCTGGTGTTTCCTCTATGTATTTTTTTGTCTCACCGTGTACCGATGACTGAGAGTAAAAACCAGATTCCAGTCCGAAAAGGGGTTATTAGGGTGCAGCCACCAGTGAATCCATGGAGAGAACTTCGGTGACAAAGAACGCAGCTTCTAGATACTCCACTGGCAATAGCACAGAGAAAAATAACACCAGGGAGCCATGACTTGAAAAAAGTGACACACTTTTGAATAGAAGCAACACTGGCACCACTAGCGATCCTATTGAAACTCAATCAATCATTCACCAGCGCTGCGGCTCTGCTGATAACGCCTTGTTCCGAATACAGTAAAAAAAAAATAAAAAATAAAGATACAAGCTCCAAGATACAATTTCCTTAGCCCGGAAGATTGTCTTGCTTTGAAACCCGCGAGCGTATTGGATGGCGCCACTAGTAAGGCCAATTTCAGATGCATGGAAAGCATAGGTCTTGGTGCTACTCCCCAGTGTTATTTTGCTCTGCAGTCGTAAGACAGGTCGTGCTCTCATTGGTTGGTAATCACACAGAAAATGGGGGTTACGACACGTTACGATGGTTACCAGTAGATGACGATTGTCAGTGGAAACCCCGCTTATGTTAAAGGAAAAGCAGCTAGAAACTCTCGGGCACAGAAAAATACGGGCTTTTGGTTTAAAACATCAAGTTTTCGCAGACCGTTATTTATTTGATTATGAATCACAATTCGTGAAAATACGTACACCACCATTGAAAAAAAAGTAAAAAAAAACATTTGAAAAAAAACGTGAAAAGTTAATAAAACACCGAAATTAGGCTAGTTTCTGACAGTTACGTTCAGCAAAGATAAAGAAATCCGTGACAGGAGTTCAGTAAACTGAAGATGTCAGACAAACTCTCTTGCAAATAAGAACCAGTGGTGTATTTACCATCGAGCGTTCTTTCGACGATTTCCAGTTACAGGATCCATTTCCAGTAATTTCGGTCCCTTTCGGCACCGGAAGATCATTCAAGGGGCAACATCTGAGGTGGGCAACACTTAGATTTCCAAGAGGGCCTGGCAGCCATCCATAAAAAGCACATCTGCCAGAAAGGCAAGTTGACCTGAAGCAAGAGTGGCCCATTATATGTGCATATTCTTCATACAATAGACTTTCTGGATAATTCTCGAGCTTATTTTACATGCTGGTAAGCACTTCTGTTTCTGGTCTGTCCTGTGGTAGATTTAGATATGGAAATTGTAAAGGAGACCTGGAACGATGGCGTTGCCCATCCGTAGGTTCTCGTGAAGTTATGCCTGAAGTTATTATTTGGTCTTTAGTTTGCCGCTGATTTCGAATTTCCCGCCAAAGTTGAGCCACACTACGAAAATCCCATCGACAGTCTTGTCAAACTTTAACTCCAATGTGAGCCACACAAGCCTTATTTGTCGCAAAAATGGACTTGTTGGCCACACGGACGATCATAGAAACACACACAGCCAGGGTTGCCACATCAGAAAACTTCGAGAGTGACTTTTTGCCCAAAACAGAGAGTGAGTTGGGAGTGAAATAATATTTTCATGAAAAACCTGAAATGGTCACTTTTGGTGAGCTTTTGGTCGCAATCACCGCTACAAAAGTACACATCTTAATTTCATTTTCATGATACAACATGAAATAGTCACTTCTGGTCGGAATCACTGCTGCAAAGTTGACACATCCGGACATTTTCCGAAAAAGAGTGAATTTCATGTCATACTTTAGTCAAGAGTAACAGAAACAAAATATAGTGACAATTCACACTATCGTGAGACATATGGCAACCCTGCTCACAGCCCCTGCATTCGATCTCGAAAAACGCCTTATAACTCTTTCCGTCGAGTATAGTAATTTTCACAGACAAATTCAAAAACCAAAATTGTTTTTTCCCGATACTTCCATCGATCTTGGTCTCGCATCGATTCGTCTTCCCGTCAGCCAGTGTATTTAGTGTCGAATTTTCACGCCTTTTGAGTCGATTGGTCGTTTATCTAAAAGAAAGGAACGATTAGCTTTCTAGAAACTGTGAAGAAAATGTTTATCGTTTTGCTTTAACATTAATGCCATTACATTTTCATTCATCATACATGATGAATGAAAATGTTATTCATTCATCATACATCATACAACCATGAAGTTTGGAAGGCACTAAAGGGTATGCGAGGGGGATCTGCACCAGGAACCGACGGTATCCCCACGAACCTTTGGAAGTTAGTTCGAGTTTCGGTGTTACAAATAATCACAATTCTGTTTTCTTCAATGATTAATGTGGCCCACTGGCCTGAGCAATGGACAACATCTGTGGTTCTTCCGCTTTTCAAGAAATGTGATAGGCATCAGCATAAAAATAATATATTATTGGTAAACATGAGGAACATTATGAAAGATTACTTTTAATAGAAGAGAGCTTAAAATAGTGAAAGAATTTGTATATCCAGGTTTTAAGTTTTCAACTACGGGGAAGTGGGGTGCCCGGTTGGATAGTATAGCAGCGAAAGGCCAGAAAGCTTCGTGGATGGCAATTAAAAGTATGACAAATTGTTTAGGCCCAAGAGCGATGAAAATTCAGAGAGTAATCTTTAAAGTTTAACCGTAAAGGGCTAGGATAGGACAATCTAGTTACTCATCACTTATTCACTTAAATTGGCTTGAAGACCCGCTGAAAATGACTTACTTCGTTGTTCCGCTATTCACGAATAATCGATTTTCAAATAGTGGAATTTTCGTGTGATTTGTGGTGCCTCCATGCGCTTGTATTTTTGTTTATGCCTTACGAGAAAGATTTATCATTTTTTTTTGTTCAGGCACTAAGCAATCTTCATCAATTTCACCACTGCCCACTGAAAAGCCGCATTTGTTTTGAGGTTAAAATTTCCCGCGTCATAGTAGAATTTACGCTGTGAGGACGGCTGGAGATATTCTGAGCTTCATAACTAGAGCAGATAGTGGAAAATCAAAAAATTCCCTTAGCAGAATCCAAATAATTCAGTGTATCCAATTAAATGACACACACATAAGTTGGCTTTTCAGTTAAACTTTAATACAAAAATAAGCCCAATTTTAGCATATGCAGCGGAAGTGTGGGGAAATGAAAAGGGGGAGTAGATTGAGCGGGTGCAGCTAAGTCACTATAAAAGGTTGATCGGGGTAAGTGGAAAGTCTAACGGATTAGCACTAAGAGGTTACCCAGGTACTCACTGTGATTGTTCTTACTCTGAAGCTTTACATAGAAAATGACTAAAAAAGCGTTTTTAAAGACATGTGTCTCTGCCGTCAAACTCGCCTGGTTTCCTCCCATTGATCAGGTGACCGCTCCCGCTAGCAGAAACGCAACAATTGCCGAGTATTGGAAGTCTTACGTAAAAGCTTGTTTTTGAACTTGGTTTGAGTTCGGAAACAACATTCATTTTCAATCCGTTTAATACTTGAAATCCTGTCTCAACCTTGAACCACAACAGAGATACAATTTTTATGAATCGAAAACTGAAGGTTAGTTGATCATTAAGAACTTTGTTTGATACGGAATTTCAACTTTAACTTACTCAGAATGTCTTCGACTAATGTCCCTTGCTATAAAGCACGTCTCGTTAGTTTCAATCTGTCTTAATTTAAATGACATAGGGCAAATAAGCTTTGTTTGCAAAGTAATTACAAGAAGTTCAGCTCAGCCAACTCAAAGCAGAAGTTGGGTGAAAAAAGAAGAACTCGAAATGCGGTTTTCCTTTCAATGCACAAGTCCACTTTAAAAGTTCGGAAACATATTCAGCCTTCTTCGAAAACAAGTTGTTCATAGCAATCTTTAGGGTTTCTTAGAAATTCGTTGTCACAACGAATAGCAAATGACCTTTGCTCCCTTCTTCATTTTTCAGTCGTGTTTGCAATAGCGAGCAGGAGCAGTATTGGCACTGGTCGCAGGATTCTGCGATTTGTCAGAGGTTTTCGAATTCTTCCCAGATTCGCAGCTGTGTAAATCTGTCACAGGAAATTGCACTTCTACCAAACATGTCTCAAATTCTGCAATTTCAAAGCATTTTAGCCAATTTCAAGGCAACCCTTAAAAGGATTTACTTATTTCACGAGTATTAGCTCTCTTATAAGAGCAAATCGAAACCTTAGATTTCTAAGAGCTCTTCACTGACACTGGAAAATATAACCGATTTTTGGGGCGCGGGAATGTCACAGGTTGCTCCTTATTCGGCCTTTGCTGGGGCAGTCCAAATTAAATGAGGCGTTGAAGTCTTAATGTTTTTGTTTTTACGAAAATCGTTGTGCCTATCCTTCAAAACCCGAGATCCTGGAATACTGAATCCTCTATAACTTTTCAGATTTTACTTGAAACTTATTGAAAATTTGTTATGATGTCCATTTTGTGGTCCACTACGTGAACTTCGTCTAGGGAATTAACTTCGCCGAGCTTGACCACAAAAGATGTTTTTCCGCTGGAAGAAAATCGGTCTATAGCAGATCATTTTCATATGGTTCATAGTGGATCGGTCCTGGTTAATACCGGATCATTAATGATCCACTATAACCCACCGAAATTGGTCATAAGCTTGGGAATTTTTATGTTTAATCTCAGTTCGTTTGATCGTACCCGCAAACTATTTTTCTTCTTTGATCATTTGTCACCTCTTTTATAACCAAATGGTGTGATTTATCGATTTTTGTTTGGCTGTCAACTGTTGATAAAGAAAAAGGTAGCTGAGAGGGGTCAGTTTTTGACTTAATTGCGCTTAATTAAAAAAGCTTAACTGCGACGTTTTTCGTTCTAAATCTAATGTTAATAAGAGGAAAAGAAATTTACCGCTCGAGGTTAGATATATGCTTTCATTTCAGTGATTTTTCAACCAATTTGCATTCTTAAAAATTTTTGCGTATTCTTTTGCCAATTTTGAATTATTTGACGAAAAAAGTGATATTTACCACTTTAAGTAAAGGAAATCAAGAAAAAAAAAATCATGTTTTCTTTTTTCTTTTGGAACGTATTAGTGTGTTTTGATTGGGCATTATGGCAAGACATGTCTAGTTCCTAGCAGAAATAACTGAATAAGACGGTGAAGGGATTAACAATATAAAAAGAGATAAATATTTGGTAGTAGGCTATCGACGTCTTTAATAACATGTTCCCATTTTGTAATTTCTAGCTAAAAATATGCCAAATGTAAGAAATGTTTACATTTCTGTACTTATAGCCCCATTCCGAGATACGGCGGAGTATACAAAATGAGGAAAGAAAAAAAAATAATGTACAAGATAAAGAAAGAAAAGGCACGAACGATCCAGCTATGATTGCGAATAAGGGGAAAGGAGGTTGGAGTGTCGGTCCGGAACCAGCTTCAACCCCCCTCCCCCACAAACCCCGCCCGGTACCCCCCCCCCCCCCCCGGCGAAAAACCGCAAGTACCTACACACAGTCAAGAGTCCCTTACAGGAAATGTCTTTTTCGTGCCGATGAGCATATGGGAATAAAAATGTTTGGCCAAATGTTGGCCAGCCAGCCGTGGTCACGTGGGAAACTACTTGAGTGCCTGCAGTAACAAGACCAAAGGTTTCGATGGGATCCCAAAAATTCAATATTTGATCCAGACAATTAGATTTTGTCGTCGCCAATCCAGTCTTCGCCAGACTCCTTGAACTCTTAAAATTTAGAAACAGATTAAGGCCAAATAGCTAATCATCTGAGAAAACCAAGCTCAGGTATGGATTCAGCACGAGTGTTTACCCCTATAAGTCATATCCATTTTGACGGAACATTCGAAACGATCCCGCCTTACTTCTGCCACTTTTCCGGTTTCGGCGAAAATCAGGAACTACTTGTCCGGCAAAAAAATAAAAGCTCAAAAACGAATTCAGCGTATCTCCTTACCCCTATATCTAACATCTAATCAACTTCAAAGACAAATTTAACTTATAACAAATTTCCCGGTCTCAGCCGGATTCCGGACAAACTATATGTCCGGCTAAAAAATGATTGTCGGAAGAGTTCCCACAGAAGGAGGAAAGAGGAACATAAATGAGATTATAAGCCCGAATGACGCCCATAAACAGGGCAATCGGAGTGTTCGCGGAAACCATGCATGGCAAGCGAATAACAGAAGTGGTAGCTCAAGGGGTTGATCAAGGGGTACACGCGGAGACCATGCAGCTAGTAGTTCTAGGGGTTCTCCAGGTGGTGTACGGGGAAACCATGCAAATACTAGTGCTAGCGCGAGGGGAGCCCCAAACGGTGGACGTGGTGATTCGGATCCGGGCAGAGTCTCCGAAACCCTAGGCCGCGTAGCCCTTTTCAGACTGACGAATAGGAGAATGGCCATATACAGAAAATTCGGTTAAAGTCATGGAACATTCAAGGATTGGCGAGTAAAAGAAATGAGTGCCTTAGTAGTAGCACATTAGAGTGTGAAATTACTGGTTTTGTGGAGACTTGGTTATCAGAAGAAGAAAATATTGCAGTACCAGGGTACAGTGTATTTAGAACAGAAAGGAAAAAGTCAAAGAATAATCGATGTTTCGGAGGAGTTATGGTACTGGTAAAAAATGATGCGTTCCGTAGTTGTGTAAGAGTACCTAGTTCGTCTGAGAATTTAATATGGTTGAGAATCCGATGTATGGGAGGTGAAACTCTTCTTGTGCGATGCGTTTATTGCGCCCCCCAAAATAGCTGTTATGTGAAAGAGGATACGTGGACGATATTGGAGGAGGATTTAGGGCGGTTGCGAGGGGAATATACGGGAGATTATTTTGTGTTGATGGGGGATTTTAACGGTTATACTTCGGCAGTACCAGAACTATCGGTTGAATTTTTTTCAGGTGGTGATTTTGCGTATTTGAATATCCCAGATGCGTATAAGATCCCGAGAAGAAGCCAGGACGAGAAAAGAAAAGTCGATGCTTGGGGTAAGAGGCTACTGGCACTGTGCGGTGAGTTTGGCTTGGCAATTGGGAACGGGAGATTTGGGTTGGATGCAGACCGGGGCGAGTTCACTTGCACTTCAGGGGTAAGTTTTAGCGTTATTGATTATATTTTGGTAGACACTAAACTCGCACCTGCATCCCTTAATGTTGAAATTGATCATAGGTCAGAATCAGACCATTTTCCGGTTAGTTTGAGTATTACGTTTTTGAATAAGGCTCCCCCGTGTCCGAGGAAAGTATCCCAGTGGCGGGAACAAAGGCAGAAACCCCCACCGAGAATAAAGAGTGATTGGACAAAAGACGAGGTAAACACAATCCAAGAAATACTAACGACAGAAGAAATGGAAAGTTCTATTTGTAGAATAAAGCAAAGTATAGTTGCTCGACAAGAAACAACTGACGTAATTTCATCAGTATTAACAACAACACTTAGGGAAAACCTAGAAGGGCCGCTTTCTAAACAGACGCTTAAGCCAACAGGGTTTTTCGATGCTGATTGTGAAGCAGAAAGAAAGAACCTTGCAAGAGTCCTGGCAAAGGTGAAAACTGCGGACACGGAAACCCGGAAAATCGAATGGCTTAGTAAATACCGCGAAGAAAGAAAAAGGTATAAGTCTCATATAAAGAAAAAGAAAAAACTGTTTGAGCTAAAACAACAAGCAGAAGTTGCTAAGGCTTTTAAGAGTACGAACAAAAAAGAATTTTGGAAAAAAATTCGCGAACCCGGCACGAAAAATAAAACCGAGAACGAGACCCCAGAACCCGAGGAATGGCCTGCCTACTTCGAGTCATTGCAACATGATTTCGCACAGAATTCTACTCTACTGGTCCCTGATTACGAGGAAATGGCAGCGGAAATAGGAATAATCGCCGAAAGTCACACGGAGTACCCCCTAAACCAAGAAGATTACTTGTTATGTGATCCTGTTCGGAAGGAGGAGTTAGAACTAGCACTAAGGAATTCATCAGGTGGGTCAGCTCCAGGGCCCGACGGCCTTCCTCTACGTTTGTATAAAGTTGCGACATCTATATTACTCCCAGTTCTTCTGGGAATTTTTAATCTAGTCCTTAGCACACAGAAGTGGCCGGAGGCTTGGAAAACGTCCCTTATTTTCCCTCTTTATAAAAAAGGGAACCCGCGTGCGTTTGAAAATTATAGGCCAATTAGTTTAATGGATAGTTTAGGAAAAATTTTGGAAAAGATTATAGATAAGAGATTAAGTCAATGGTTGGACCAAAGAAAAGTTATTAGAGAGGAGCAAGGAGGTTTTCGGAAGGGGTATTCGACGTCGGATAGGTTATTTATTTTAATTGCTTTGATGAATAAATATTGTAAAGGAAAAGGGAAGTTATACATAGCTTTCCTAGACCTTAGCAGAGCATTTGATAATGTGGATCGAGTGATATTGTTTAAGATATTGGTAAAATTAGGCCTTCCCCTATTATTTATAAGGATGATATTATGTATGTATTGCGAAACTAAAAACTTCGTAAAGGTGGCGGGGAAAGGTATATCGAGGATGTTTTTCAATATAAAAGGAGTGAGGCAGGGAAGCGCACTTTCCCCGAAATTATTCGCGATATTTGTTAATGATATAGTTTCTTTTTTGGAAAGTAGGTGGGCACCAACAGTACGGCTTGGTGAGAAAGTTCTCTCGCTGCTCATGTTCGCAGATGACATCGCACTAGTCGGTAAAACAGCAGCTGAATTACAGATATTGCTGGATCTAACAGGGGTATATTTGGAGGAAAAGAAATTGCAGCTCAATATCAAGAAGACTGAAGTAATAGTTTTTGGACGCCAGCCAAAAGGGGAACAGCAAGAGAGTTTCTTCTTCAAGGGACAACAGATTAAGATTGTCACGGAAGCTAAATATCTTGGTTTTCATCTTTCTTCGAACGGTAGCTGGAAAAAACACATTTCAGTAGCAGCCTCAAGAGCCAAAGCAGCATTGTTTACTTTGTATAGAAACAACCTACTCACCGGGATTGGCGACCTCAAGCTGCACAAACAACTGTTTTGTTCGAAAATTGAATCAATAGTTCATTACGGAGCCGAAATATGGGGGTACGAAAGCGGAAAAAACCTAGAAACGCTACAGCTTCAATATTACAAGAGGATATACGGGTTACATATCACCACGCACAGCCTGGTTATAAGAGGCGATCTTGGATTATTTTCAATGCGAAGTAAGAGGGAAGTCCATATCATCAAATATTGGTTAAAGCTACTGGATTACCCCAACCACAGGCTGGAATCATCTGCATATAATGGACTACTAGAAATTGGGACAAAGAAAGCTTGGCCTTTCCAGGTTAAAAAGTTATTGGATAAAAATGGATTTTCGTACATATGGAATATGGGTCGTGGACCAGGAAAGGAACGGAACAAATTCCTGGGAGAATTTAAAGCGAGGCTAAAAGACCAGGAAACCCAGCAGTGGTGGCTGGACATTAAGTCATCTAAAAGTCTACAATTTTATAGTCAAGTGAAGGAAACGTATGGTGAGGAATATTATTTTAAGTTGGATATCCCCAAAAGGTTTATGAAGGTTTGGTTGCAGGTGCGAGCAAATTGTCTACTTTCGGGAAAGTATGGGAAAGAAAGAGGAATCCGGAAATGCATAGGTCTTGCCCGGTTTGTGGGGAAGGTGAGTCTGGGCTTGGCCATATTCTCCTGCGGTGTCGTAGCCTCTCACATTTGAGGGGAAGTATCTTTGAAAAGGGGAATGATGGCTTTCTCCCTGGGATTTTGAAATCAACGTCGCCGAGGTATATGATCGCAGTAGGGAATTTTGTTGGAAGGGCTTTAGAGTTTAGTAAGATTGATGAAAGAGATAGAGAAAGTGCGCCGTAGAAATTATAGTAGTGTTGAATGAATGTTGGTTGTATTTATGTATGTTGATTGTTACTGTATATGGCCATACGGCTTTCAAATACAGATTATCTTATCTTATCTTATACGGATTCAGCATCTCTTCTTACCCCCAAATCGGACATCTAATTAATCAACTAGAAATTAATACAACTTTTGCTTTTAACAAATTTTCCAGTTATGGCCGGATTCCGGTTGAATTACTTGTCCGGGTAGAAAATGGTTTTCATATTCGTGTTCAGCATGTCTTCTTACCCCTTAATCGACTATATCATTAGCCGTTTAAAAAGATTTTGTTTGTTCTTTAGTTTGAACCCTCTCCCCCACCCCTAAATGTAGGACTACAGAGCCCATCTACGAACTCGACCTTTCCCTTGACCCAAGGGATCCAACCACCAGGTTTCGTCAAAATATCTCATTCCCTTCGAGAGTTATCGTGCTCGCAGACAGACGGACAATTTTTGCGATGTCATAGGTATCCCTCCACTTACGTTTTGGGATCCCAAAAACTGAAGTTTAAACATGTTTTTCTAATTCCTACCTATATGCACTGGCGGGTCAAGGGGGAGGAGATCCCCCGGAGTTCTTGGTATTTTTTTCGCCGGATGGGGAAGTCACCAGTTTTGTTCGCCTTGACCCATTGTATGTACACGAAATTCAGCCGTGTTGCCTACACCTGTCGCAGACCTATGACCTCATCGTCTTCACTAGATCTACGTTGCGTGGGCAACGTGAAGTATTGCAGCAACCTTTGTTCGGTGATGTCGTGTGATGATCAACAAAACCAAAGTGTTGCGAGAGCAGCGCCTTGGTATTGTTACTTCGCTATCGGTTAAATGCTGAAGTTGTCAACCCATCGAAGTATTCAAAATGCTATGTTCCAAAAATATTTTTTTGAACCGACGACAGAATCCGTAATCACACGTAATCAGCGTTAAAAAAAGAAAACAGAATATCGTTTGTAGAGACTAAATTGACTATGCAGCCAGTTGAACTTTATCCTTTTCAATCGTAGACATCGTGTCGGATGAAAACTTGGAACATTATCTTATGTAACCTAGTTGGTATTATAAAACTGTCCGTAACTTTCCCGTATCAAAATACCCATAGATCTCTACTATTGTTGCCAAACTACGTCATTGTTGTACATTGTCATTTGTATCCGTTGCGAAAACACTTGATTCTTGGTTACAGTGGACATACCATGGAGACGAATTTTCATACACTCAGAATTAAAGAGATCAAATAAATTGTCCACTAATTTGCACAAGTTACTAGCCCCTCATGAAAATGACAATGCTGTAGTAACTTATTAGTTGCGTTTTTGATCCGAATTCTCCTCGCGATTCTCCTCCGAATTCTCCTATTTGGCGTGTTTAGACTATTCAGATGAAACGAATTCTCCTCAGATGAAACGAAAGAAAGGAGAATTCGTTTCATTCTGAATAGTCTAAACTTGCCAAATAGGAGAATTCGGAGGAGAATCGCGAGGAGAATTCGGATCAAAAACGCAACTATTCTTACTTTAAACGTGATAGACATGGAACCAAATCGTTCTTATCGTAAAAAAACCCTGGAAACAAATAATTGGTACACCGACTAGTAAAAGTTGCAAACCACTCATCACCGAAGATTTATAGTCTAACAGGCAATTGTTACTTGCAACTACCTGACATGGCTCAGAATTTGCATAAGACTTTTTTCCTTTCAGTGCGTATACTACTATACTCCTTCCCACTTAAGTAGTCAACCCCTGAAAACTTTCAAATTGGTATACCTCATGAAGGAATTTTCGTACAAAAAGACTGATATGATACAAAATGATGATACAAAATGTGCGAACTTTGGTAGCAGCCGACAGTCTGTCGTGCCGAAGGACGCGTCATTTCATTAAGTTTTAGGCTTGGGAATTTAGGGTTTTAGCCAAATTAAGAGCTAAAATGTGTATGAAAAGTAGAAAACTGTTCGAAAGTTTTGACGTAAATAACAAGAGCTGCGAGCTCATATGGCACTTGTTCCGGCAGTAGAAGGTAAAAGAAAGTGGATAAGAACTTCACACAATACACCCGCCATCCAAAAATACGGTTCGGGCCTACTAATAGGATAGGTTAACTCACTCAAGTCTGAACGTTCCGGCATACCCACGTGGGGTAAATGACTGTTCTATTATAACCTCCAAGTTTCTCACTTCCCGTGAAATTCGCCAAGGTTAAACCCTTGCCGTTGTCTAGGAATAAGGTGATATCGGAGGACTAGGAAAAAGAAAAAACACGACAAAACTGAAGTGTTTCTCTCTCAACAAATCATATCATGTTCTCAAACCTAACAACAGGAGGTGCATTTGTGGCAAGGGCTGACAGTTTCTGTCTTTACACTTGGTGTGTTCTATGTTCGTAAGAAGAGGCTTAACATACGAGTGATGTCTAGTCGCTGGTGATCGAGTCTCTGTGGCAATCGGTATGTGATATCTTCGATGCCTGAATTTCGGCAACTCTTTTAGATTTGCTGTTGGAGTTCTGGATTGAAGAAAATGAAAAATAATTAAAATCAAAAGGCACAATCAGTCAACGTGATCGTTTCTCAAAAATGGACGCCAACATTTAAAGCACAACTCTTGCTTATTCTGTCTGTTATAATAGAAAGAAAGAAAGAAAGTTTATTTGAGCCCTACGGCCATACACAACATGATGTATTGATACAACACTGCACAGAACACATACTCAATATAAAACAATACTTATTTACTTCCACTCGGGCTCGACTGAGCTTCTCTCGCCTTTTCCACATATCGTGCCATTTTGCATATGGTTCCAGGCTTCGAAGACCTCAGGATATCAGAAAGAAGCACCAACCGATGGTCCCCCCAAATTTCATCCCTTAGACTTTCAAGCTCCTGGCACTCCATGAGGATATGGGCTAAATTATTATCCTCATTTCCGCAATACCCACACTTACCATTTGTACCCTTATTTTTTTTAAATCTTTGTTCCCTATGTACTGGAAGGCAATTTCCCCTCAACTGAATCCATGATTTTAAATATTTAAAAGGTAAATTTAACTTAAAATAATATTCTTCCCCAAAAATGTCTTTTACTTTACTATATTCTTTCTGTGTTTCCGACGAACGTACTAAACAGCCCCACTCTTGTATCTCTTGATCTTTCAATCTCTGCATAATTTCTGGAAGGCATTGTGTGTTTCACTCCCTTCTGGAATTATAAGCTTCTGAAATTCCCACCTTTCCTACGAATACTTAGTGCTTTTTTGGCTTCACCGAGTTTGCCCGTTCCACTATCACAAAGTTTGCCAGAATCTTCAGAGTCCACTGACAACTCTTGTCCACACAAGGGTATGACAATCTTAGGTTTTTGGCTTCTTTTAGTTGCTTAGTTTTCCTAATTTTTACCACGGCGCGATTAGTGTTCAAATATTTCGCGCCCAGCCGCCGCGTCGGAGAGCAAGAAGGCTGGATAGAATCAACAAGCGCTAACAAGAAATTCGCTAAAATCAGGTGGAAAAAAATTGTATTTTTGAAAAAAAATCTGATCCTGTCGCAGTGAAAAGATCATTTCTAGTAAGAATTATGTTTTAAGCATGCGTTTTTTTTTTTGAAAATACTGAGGACACGACGGTGCCTGCAGCTGATATCTTAAGCCTGAGTGATTCACCTCGGAACCTCCGTCTTTGTGGATAGTATGCCATCCATAATGAAGTAATCTGTATATACTTTGATTACGGAATTGAGAGTTCTGGTAAGATAAGGATTCCATTGCACCTCCGCACGTAAAACGAGCTTTTATAAGTATTATTCTGCCAATAATGAAACACTCGAGTGTTGCTACAGTAGCCGTGACGTCAGTGATATTTTTGTGCATGTTATTTTGTTCCGCTACTGCGCAGATGAGAGGGGACGAGTCGAGAGCTACTAGTGATGTAGACTGAGGTCAGGATGTTAAGTCATGTGATGAATGCTTGCAACAACCTGGCTGTAACTGGTGTGCCGACCGTCCCGAGGACCTTATCTCCAATGCTTCTGAGAATAATAAGACGAGACGATGCGCGGCTACCTTTGCCAACTGCCAGGAAGTGGTTAACATAACCAATAGCAGAAAGACCACTCAGGGTAATCAGATATTCACCTCCCCCTCGAATATCAACCTGAAACTGCGTAAACATCAGCCGATGAATATTTCCATTAAGTACAAGCAACCGGAAGACTACCCCGTCGATCTTTACGTCCTGCTAGATCTCTCCCAGTCCATGAAAGATGACAAAGAGAAGCTTGCAGAGCTGGGCGAGAAACTTGCAGAGGAAATGGAGAACATAACGAAAGATTTCAGGCTCGGCTTTGGGTCCTTTGTTGACAAGACGGTCCAGCCCTACGCAAAAGCTTCACTCAGCCCAAACGAAATCGCCAAGGGTATCGTCATGACCTATGGATTCAAGCATCATCTAAGCCTCACCAGTGATGCGAAGACTTTTACAGAGAGGGTGAGAGTGACCAGTGTTAGTACAGACTTGGATGACCCTCAAGGAAGCATCGAAGCTCTTGTTCAGGAAAGTTAATGGTTATTGCAAATGTTTCTTAGGTCACAGAAAAAAGATATAGTATAGTCTCGTGTTTGGCAATGAGTAAATTTTACTCTGATGGAAAATATGGTGGAAAAACAGGAAAAATACAAAACTGATTCACGTCATGATCATTTAGCCTTGCGTTTATTTATTAAAGGACAAGGTAACTTGGGTAACATAGTAACCTATGTTAATGATTATTGCCGATTTCGTTATGATATTTGCCGCTGATGTCTCCTATAGATTTGGTTCAAGGGTTCATTATAAATAAGTGAGTGACCTTTCACGCACTGGGGGCTCAAGTGCTGTAGAAGAGTAAAACTATTATAAACAAGAGCTGTAAGCTCATATAGCGCTTGCAAGGTTGCAAGCATACTTAGTACCTAAGTGTATCAGGTAAGATTTGTGCTTTGTTGAGGCACAGACGGTTATGGGCCTTCCAGATTCATGCAAATGTCTTGCATAGTCAAAAATATGCCATGTACTTTACCGTTAAAATGCATACTCTAAGGGAGCTAGGAATCGATTTTGAAAGCAAAAGCACTGGTACATTAATGATCATGGGTCCTTTGGTCATGAAAGTGCATCATTTGCTCGAAAGTTTTTTGTTTTTTTTTGCGGCCAGGGTGCGTACTTTAAGGGACTAGAACTGAACTTGTTATCAAAATACTTGCAGCACAGATGACACGGGTCCTTGGGGATCTTAATAATGTATTGTTTCTTAAAGAAAAAAAAAATCCACTTTGCGGTAGCAATGGCGTCTTAAATATTTTGGAAAGTCTCTAAGCTGTAAGCAAAACCCTTGAGGCAAAAATGATCATGGGCGCTTGCGCATTTCGAAAATATATCTTTTGGTCAGTAGTATTTTTTTTTTTTCACTTTTTAGTTAAGATACGAACTTCAAGGGGGCTAAAAATTCATTTGTAAGCATAATGCTTGAGGTACAAATGATCATGGACTCTTGGAGATTATGAAAGTGTACCGTTAGGTCACAAACACGTCTCTTGTCAGTTTTCAAGTTTCCTTCAGATCCGACCAACCGTTCAAAAGTTATGCATGATACAAAATTCTAGTAATCCGGATTCCAGTTCCCTGTGCGCTCCCCCAAAGATGACTGGATCGGGGAAGTGACTGCTTCCAAGTCAATCTGATCGGATCCCTAAGACACCTGCCGAATTTCATCGTCCAAGTGCATCTTTAAGTACCTTAATTCGCCATTCGGTCCGTTTCTATCGAAAATTTATTTACAACTTGTACAATTGTTCTTCTGACCAAGCTTCATCTGACCCCTACACTCTAAGCCTGTTCCGAGATTTACGGCCCCCTCCAATCCCTACCCCCAGAGTTATCAGATCCGGTCCGGACAGGGAATGGGACATCTGCTACCCGAGCTCTTTCCAGCTGTCAAGTTTCATTTGTGTCCGATGCCCCATTCGAAAGTTATGCTTGCCTCAAGATCCCAAATATCCCCTCTCTTCTCTCCCCCCTTGATGGTCGGATCGGGGGAATGACTACTCTTAAGTCAATCTAGTCGGGTCCCTGCAATGATATGCCTGCAAAGTTGTATCGTCCTAGCAAATCTGGGTGTAGCTTACCTCAACCCGTGATAAGTGACCGTGCACTGTTCTTGCCCTTGGCAAAGAACACTTGGTTGCAAGAACAAAAACTTGTTTATTCTTTCTTGTGAATATCATACACACAAATATACTACACACTTCCCCCTGCTTGAAAAAATCAGGCGGCCGACGGTTACGTTCCGATCTACGCGGTGGTACAAGATCGGTCTCCGTCGAAGATGTAGGCGGAGGTTGAGGCGGGGCCGCGGGCGGAGTTTTCCTAGTGGTGGATTCGAACCACTCACATTCTCCACTCTGATCAGACTGAGGTCTACTCTTAATCTGATCTATATGGCGCTTCCAAATTTTTCCCGAGTCAACTTTCACCAAAAACATAACCGATGTGATTCTTTTGTGAATAGTCCCAGGCAGCCACTTGCTTTGGTGGTGGGCTTGGAAATCAAGCACATACACGGACTGACCCTCTGTAAATGTACGCTTAGGCTGGCGTACTTCTCCCGAAAAATCAAACGACACGGGTTTTTCTTTTATCATATCAATTCTAGATCTCAAATTACGACCGAGAAATAGCTGTGCGGGCGTCAGATGACCGTCGATGGGCGTAATACGGTAACCCATCAGTAGGCGATCCAGTGAAGCGTAAATGGGCAACTGCTCATTGTCCAGAGCCTTCAACTTATTTTTGACAATCTGGACTGCCTTTTCTGCTCTCCCATTCGAATTTGGATGGAAAGGTGCGGTCAAAATGTGCTCGAAACCGTTCATTCGCGCAAAATTACGAAATTCGCTTGACGTAAACTGCGGGCCGTTGTCCGTTACCACCTGACGGGGAATTCCAAAATACGAAAAAATATTCCGTAGAACGCATACACTCTTTTCTGTAGTGGTAGAAGACATAGCACGTACATCAATCCAATTCGAATACGCGTCACAAATAATCATAAACATCAAACCGCGAAACGGACCTGCGAAATCAACATGTATGCGATCCCAAGCATTGTAGGGCTTAGGCCAAGGCTGGATAAACACTGGTGGCTTAGAGCCGTTGCTCGCACAACTAACGCAACTGGAAACATACAACTCAATATCAGCGTCAATTGACGGCCAATAAACATACAGCCGGGCCAAACTTTTCATTTTTACCATGCCCGGGTGGCAACCGTGTAACTCACACAAAACAGAACGCCGGAATTTGTGCGGTACAATAACGCGAATTCCACGAAATAAAGCATCATTCTCGATGGTTAACTCATTCCGAATACGATGATACGGTACATAATCACGCGACAAACAATCAGAGTTCTTGGGCCAACCGTTGATTACATAATCTTTGACCTTTGACAATACCGGACACTCATTCGTGGCTTGAACAACTTCGGACAACTGCACTGGTAAAAAGTCCAACTGCTTCAAAAACAGACTGTCTTCCGTACTGTGTTCAAACGGAACGTCGACCGACAACCTTGAGAAAGCATCAGCATTTTGGTGCTTCCCTGACGGTCTAAACCTTATCTCGTAATCGAAAGCAGATAACTGGACTGCCCAACGCTGTAAACGCGAACTGGTTAAAGTGGGCAACCCAGATTTCTCTCCGAAAATGACAGAGAGTGGCTTGTTATCAGTGTACAAGACAAACTTACGCGCGAACAAATAAACGTGCAACTTTTTAAGGGCGAAAACAATGCTCAACCCCTCCCTCTCAATTTGGGAATAATTTTTTTCAGCCGGTGACAAGGAACGCGACGCGAACAATATGGGCTTCTCTTTCCCGTCGGGAAACACATGGGACATTACACAGCCCACGCCCCTCGGTGACGCGTCACATGCGACCGTAACTGGAGGATTCGGTTCAAAATACACGAGTAAGTTATCCGAACTCAACACACCCTTCAACTTTTTAAAAGCGGTGTCACATTCTTCGGACCAAACAAACTTGACATTCTTGCGCAGCAACTCATTTAGCGGATAACAGATTTTTGACATATTTGGCAAGAACGACCGATAATAGTTCACGAGTCCAAGAAATGACGCAAGAGTGTCTTTGTCCTCGGGAACCGGCATTTCCCGAATAGCCTGTAACTTACTTGGTGTTGGGCGAATACCGTCCTTATCCACGATAAATCCAAAATATTCAACACTATCCTGCATGAAGTGACACTTATCCTTGTTCAGCTTCAGGCCTTCACTTTCGAATTTTGCAAACACTGCTCTGAGATTGCGCAAATGATCTTCATCGTCCTTCCCTGACACAATAAGATCATCCCAAATATGAGCAGTAAACTTTAAACCGCTCACTACAGAATCAATCACTTCTTGAAAAATGGCTCCTGACGATGACACTCCAAACGGCAATCTCTTTAACTTGTAGAGTCCATTTTGCGTATTTATCGTGCACAAATCCTGCGATTTCTGATCAAGCTCCAGCTGGGTGTAGGCTCCTATCATGTCCAGCTTTGTAAATTTCCGTCCACCAATGATAGAGCTAAGCGCATCTTGGGGTTTCGGAATCGGGTACTGATGCTCTTTAACTACTCTGTTGACTGTAACTTTATAGTCTCCACAAAGTCTCACGTCTCCGTTAGCTTTCATAACAGGGACTATGGGCGTCCCCCACTGAGAGTAGCTAACTTTTTCAATCACGTCCATTTTTTCCAGTTTCTCTAATTCTGCAGCGATTTTCTCACGAAGGGCATATGGTACTTGCCTGGCTTTGAAAAAGATCGGCTTTGCATCATCTTGAATGGCAAGGCTTACTTTTACTCCTTTCAGCTTTCCCAGTGTACCATCCAGTAAAGAGCTGTACTCCTTTAATAAGTTCGCGAGAGTGTCTCCTCCGATGACTTTCACTGCTTGCCAGTCCAACTTTAAAGTCGTTAACCAATTGCGTCCCAATAACGGCAAGCCGAAACCTTCATTTACGATAACTATCGGTAACGATTGAACTTGGCCGTTATGCCTGACACTGACAAAAATTTCACCCAGAGTCTTTAGTTCATGTCCGGAGTACGTTCTCAGTGTCTTGTGACAGGGTTGTAGCGCAATATGCTTCCAAAAGCGATCGTATGCACTGCGATTCGCTACTGTTACCGCGGATCCTGTGTCGATCTCGAACTTTACATTCTTCTCCCCCACAGAGAGCTCTAACGTGAATTCATCATTTTTCGCCGATTTAACATTGAACACGGGATATGACGAATTTACAGACTGGTCAGGATCAGGATCTTCGGTAATCTGTCTAACAGGTGGTTTCTTCTTGTTCATCTTCGTATTAAGGGGCTTAGCGACATTCCCCTTTTGTTTGCACATTCTTGCTATGTGCCCAGTCTTACGGCAAATATTGCAGTCCTTTTCCGCAAAAAAACAGTCCTTTGGTAAATGATTTGTTTTACCACATCTGAAACAGGCATTTTGCTGAGTGCTCCTTTCAATCTTGTGAACGGATTGTTCACTCATTTTGCCTACTTCGGTTTGAGCGGATTCCATGCTTGCAGCAATGTTCAATGCACTTTTAGCGTCCAAAGTCTCTTCGGTTAACAATTTCCGCTGCATTGCTGATGAACTCAAGCCACATACAAACTGATCGCGAAGGGCATCATCGAGAAAATTGCCAAATTCGCAACTTTTTGCAAGCCCTCTCAAAGCGCTCAAATAATCAGCAACTGTCTCATTGGGCTCCTGATTACGCTTTCGAAACTTGAAACGTTCCGCAATGATAATTTTCTTCGGGCTGAGATGTTCACTAACAATCTCAACTAGCTCCTTAAATGTCTTTTCACTTGGTTTTGCGGGCGAAACTAAATTCTTCACTAAATTGTACGTTTGCATGCCGCATGCTGTAAGAAAGATCGCTTTTTTCTTTGAAGCGTCTGATATTCCGTTAGCGATAAAGTACTGTTCTATCATTTCAACGTAATCACTAAAGTCATTTCCGATTACGTATTCGTTGAGTATTCCGATGGCGGTACTCATGATTAGTTCGTATTTATCACTAATTGTCACAGCGCAAAGTTCTTAACTCCTCGTCGCCATTTGCACTGTTCTTGCCCTTGGCAAAGAACACTTGGTTGCAAGAACAAAAACTTGTTTATTCTCTCTTGTGAATATCATACACGACTAACACGACTACGGACTAAAAGCAACTACGGCACTCAGATCCCATTCATTTATGTCGACACCCCGAGGCAATACGCGCTAGCGGTGGGGCGCTGAGCCAAACACAATACAATGTAGTTAAATATACTACAGACCGGATCCGATCCGGTTAAGTCAACGATGTATCTGTGATCTGTGCATATTCTTCCCATCAAGCTTCCTCCCGATCTCTCCACTCTAAGCGTGTGACGATATTTCCAGTACACCCTCTCCCCCCCAGAGTTGTCGGATCCGGTCCGGACGCAAAACAGGGCATGTGAGGCATGTAGCCTATTCTTTCAACTTATCAAGTTTCATTTTGATCCAATCATTCGTTCTACAGTTACGGATGCCTCAATATTCCGGATTCCCCCTCCCCCCCCCCCCAAACGATGGTCGAAGCGGGGAAGTGACTATTTCCAAGAATATTTGGTCGGGTCCCTGATAAGCCTGCCAAGTTTCATTGTTGTAGCACGTCTGGAAGTACCCTAACTCGCGATCACCAGACCGACCGACCGACCGACAGACCGACGGAGAAGTGATCGGTATATGGAACTTGGCCGGAAGGCAAGTGCCATAGAAACACATATAATAGCACACACATTTCAAAGAAGGTTAAAAAAGAACTCTGCTACTGAATTGGTGAATAAAGCAAAGGTAGACGTCCATTTAGTATTTCTTTTGAACTTTAAAGAACGAAGAAAAGATAATAATATCTACTCTAATTTCAGGCCATGGTGTGTGCTAAAGAAATTGGATGGTGTAATGCGTCGCGAAAACTGATCATCCTTGCAACCGACGCCGACTACCATGTCGCTGGTGATGGAAGACTTGGAGGTATCGTTCTACCAAACGACCTTGCATGTCATCTCGAACAAGACCCGAATGGAGAGTACACCTACACCTGGGTCAACAAACATGACTACCCCTCAATCGCACAGCTTAATTACGTCGCTTCACTGACCACCGTCAACACCATATTCGCCGTTACATCTGACAAGCTCTCAGTCTACGAAAAGCTCGCTGAGAAAGTAACGGGTGCTTTTGTTGCAACGCTGACGGAGAATTCAGACAACATTGTCGATGTTGTTAAGGCTGAATACGCCAAGGTTACTGGGTCCGTGATGCTTCAAGATGATAAGCCGGCCGACATCAGCCTTAAGTACTTTGTTCAATGTTACACTAAAGAGTACACGTCTGGTTCGAACTGCAGTGGCATTCAGGAAGGCGACGTCGTACAATTCAAGGTTGAGGTCGAGCTGAAACATTGTGATTTCAAGCAGTATAAGTTCGTCATCAAGCCAGTGGGTATTCAAGAAAAAATTGAAATAACGGTAGACGCTCTTTGCACTTGTCCATGCAGTGAACAGAATGAACTGAATCTAGAGTCCTGCAATGGAAAAGGAACACTCGTTTGTGGTTCCTGCGAATGTCAAGATCAATATGACGGCGATCGCTGTGAGTGCGATAAAACGGAAGATGATCTGTATGGCGACAGAAGCAACTGTAGACCACCTAAACCTATCAGCACGGATCAAGACTGCAATGGCAAAGGCGTCTGTCAGTGTCGACGCTGCCAGTGCGGACCAAGATATTATGGACAATTCTGCGAGTGCGACGATTCTTCCTGCCCAGGCAACCCTGTTTGTTCCGGACCAGGCAAGTCAGTCTTCCTAAATCCCAAAGTTTGCAGAACAGGTGGGAAAAAGCAAACATAGTTTGCAGGACAATGACTGTACGATAAGGCACGGTTTATGTAGACAGTGTATCGAGAGCCTCCTTTCTTCAGCGCTCTCCGACCGCATCTTTAAATGAACAAAAACTTCGACGCCCAAAACCGCGTTTGCTAAATTCGCCTCCAGGGGATTGTCAGTTCAAATGTACAATTGGGTCAATCACTTTCCCTTAACATCGAAATTGGTTATTGACGGCTTTGATCGTCGCAGTTGTAGCCTGGTCTCAGGGTTTGTCTGCCGCGGTATCGACTTTCTTGGTTTTGGCAGCTGCAGAAAAGGCAAGAAAGAAACAGGTAGTTATTCTAAGGGTGGAGACAAGAAATTAAAACAAAAAAGGTAGTTAGTCTAAGGGTGAGGCCAGCCGCTGATGGAGACAATGATATATGAGGGGAAATCTAATCACATATGAGTCCAACTCATGCCTTATGTGTGGATTTCTAGACCAAAGTGTGAGTCGTTTAATGTTGGGCTGTGCTGACTTGATTGAATGGAGAATTAACGTGTGTTGAGTAAGTGAGCTTGGGACCCGGAAACTAGAGGGATTAAAGAAAATCGAAAGGCTTAGTAATAGAACAAAAAATCTAAGAAAAAGAAATGTACAGGTTCCTCATAGTTATCCTGCCATAGACTTTGAAGTGATGTAAGACTAGACATTACGTAGATGGCACTTTAGAAAGGACTTCCGGTTCAGGTTCATTTATTCTTTTCGCTAACTGAATGAATGAATGAAGGGTTTATTATAAAAGAACTAGGATCTTGGATGCCCAGAGGTGAATCTGTAAGGGACTAATTATCCTCAAACAAAACATCAATAACAACAAAAACTTCGAAAAAAATAAAGAAAAAAGGAACGAAAGAAAGAAAGGAGCTTGACTTACCCGGTCTGGGACCCCCACCAAACCCCCCAAAAAAACCTTTTCAATCAGAATCACTGCTAACTATCTAAAACAAAAAACTAACAAAAAAAACAACAACACACAAAAATTATCAAATACTACACACATAAATTATCAAGTACTCGCGGCAGAGGGCAAAGCAGGAGTGGCATAAATGACACTTGAACCGTGAGTGCCACTTGTATCGTGATAGATTTATCACCGTCCAAGATCCATGTATTAAGCGCCATCTACGTAATATACAGTTATTCGTGACATGGGGATGCGTACTGATGTGATGAACGTGCTTCCGCATACGTGGGATCACTTTCCCAGAGGCCTGCTTCCATACAACTATTGTAGTGATTTGCGAACTATGTTCACAAGCTTCTCTGTAGCTGAGTCGGTAGAGCAGTCGCCTGGTAGGCGAAGGGGCCTGGGTTCAAATCCCGGCTGGGGAGCATTTTTATATTTCAACTCACTTGGACTTCCTCTGTCTTAGCTGTAGAATAGCCAGTGGACTTCCCAACGTCTAATACATAGATTACAACGTACAAAACTTTCAATCTCTTCCAGCTCAAGGACAATGCAAATGCGGTAACTGCAAATGTGAGCCAGGCTGGACTGGGGATAAGTGCGATTGCATGGAAAGCACTGACACTTGTCGACAAAGTCCTGGTGCTGAAATCTGCAGCGGGAAAGGAAAATGCGACTGTCATGGTAAATGTGTCTGCAGTACCAGCGCTGAGGGTCACCACAGCGGCCGCTTCTGCGAAATCTGTCCGACGTGCAACGATGCACAGTGCAACCAATACAGTCGGTGCGCATACTGTGCCGCTTTCAGAAAATCTCCAGAAGAAGGGAACGATTGCTCAGGATGTGATGAGTCCCAGTTCAGCGTCGTCGAGCTTGGTGACACCCAGGTAGACGAAAAGGAATGCATGCTCAACGACCTGGAGAAATGCGCCTATAGATTTGCTTACAATACGAAAACTAATAAAACTCGTGTGTCTGACATTCTAGAATGCCCCAAAGCTCCACCCGTGGCAGTCATTGCCGGAAGCGTTGTGGGGTTAACTATCCTCATCGGCCTCTTGTTTCTAACCCTCTGGCGTGTACGTAAACATTTACAAGACAAAAGGGAACAAACCAAGATCTTGAATGAGAAAGTGAGTGCAAAGTGGACGAATGAGGGACGGAAGGACGGAACCGCGTTTGTTGAGGGACTTGATACTTTCCTTCCAGATGTCTATCAACGAGCCGGGCTCCGACTACACGAGGGCCCAACTACCAATTTCCAAAACCGTGCCGATATTTATTAAACAGTTTTTTGGATATATGGCGTTTCCCCTTATATATTTGTGCGGTTTGTGCGGAATTCGCTTATGCCGTTAAATTGTGCCGTTAAGTGCCGCATGGTCGTATTACAGACAAAGGGAGACGGAGGTTCTGGTACCTCTTTGTTCCAGGTAAGAGATAGCCAATAGCAAAGTAACGGCCAATAGCAAACAGCAAATCAAACTAACCCCTATGTAGCGTGCCATGGAGCTCGCATGTAACGGGCCATGGACCTTTGTAAGGGTAGACACTTATTCTGGTCATTTTTTTGTTATTTAATTTGTATATTTATTTATAGATTAAATGAAGGACCAATTAGGGCCATTCGCAAAGATGCAAAAAAACAACATCAAATACCAATAGCAAAAAGAAGGTAGAGAAACACAAGCAAAAAAAATGGTGCACGAACATCAAGTTTGTTGTGTGTAGGTCTCACCAGACCAAGTCCGCCAAAGCGGCAGAGACAGGTGAAAAAGCGGCCTCGAAAGCACCAGAAGAGCGGACTGTCCGAAGCATGTTTCCTTGTCTGGACAGAGAGGGGTCGTTTCATATGTAGGTTACGTGGTATGATTTTTCTTTACATAAGTTGCGTTTTTGCTGATACCATGGTATCTGATATACGGTCTAAAGTCGTTTTTGCAGTTATCGTGGTATCTGATACCACGTTCAAAAGACATTTTTGCAGTTGTCGTGGTATCTGGCCAGTTACCGTGGTAACAGATATTCAGATATCACGGTCTGACCGTGGTATCTGGTCGTGGTATCTGGAAAACGCATCTCACTTTCATCGAATTTTGTCCAACTAGTGAGAAAGAACTTCAGCACTTAGCGATGTAACTGGATATCAGTTTTTATTTTGGGATGACTTCGAAAAGTGCAATTTCGGCAATAGTCGTTTTTGCAGAGGACAGTAAATCAGATAGCACAGGAACTGCAAAAAAACGACTAATTGCAAATCCAGTTACCGTGGTAACAGATACCGTGGTATCCGCAAAAACGCAACTATAATCTTCCCAACTCCTCAACGATACAGTTTCATGCTCCCGAAGGGCAACCGCCGGCAAGCATACTAAAACCAGGAAGGGCAGATTCGCTTTGGTCAGTTTTTTTGGTCAGATTTTTTGGTCAGATTCGCGATTATCAAGCTGCTGTTTTTGCGTATCGATGTTGGAATGATGTATGTCCTGCAGTTTTTACCGACTTTTTTTCGCGTAAATCGTTCACTCCACAGGTATGCGACTAGACTATTTTATTGTTGAGTACCGAGACACCACACGTGCAGGTTTCGGAATTAGGTATTTAGCTCCGGCTATTTGGAATGATATCCCGGGCTGGCATTCGGGAGGCTGAACACATTGGGTAATTTAAAGTAAAACTTAAAAAACATTTATTGGGAGGGGGAGATAATTTTCTTTTTTTTTGTTCTTTTTTAGATTTTGGTATTAAAGGTTAATTGAGTGAGAGTGTTCTTGTCCTTTTTTTCTTTTTTTTTATTGAAATTTGTTAAATGTTGAGGATCAGAGGATTGCAGCCGTCCATCATCAGGCTCTTTGAGCCTTCCCCGGGCGGTTGTGTGTTTATATAGTTTATTTTATAATTAGTAGCAAATAAAGCAAGTCAAGTCAAGGCAAACTAAAACAAGGAAAGATGCACCAGAATTTCAGGATACGAAAAAATGGAAAGCTGCACCGTTCCTTTCCTCAGTTTGGTATTCGTTGAGGGGTCGGCAACTTTTCAAGCCAACTCAACTTTTCGGCAGCTCAACTATTTCCTAGTTTTAGTATCCTGTCGGTAGACAACTAAAATCCTTCTAATCCAGTAAGGGATCTGCAACTAATCAAATTTAAAGCTCAACCATTCTTTTCTCGGTTTAGAACTTTGTCACGGCTGGTCACTGGGCAATAAAAACCGTAAGACTTCCGTGAGGGGTAGGACACTGTATCTTTCCTCGTTTTAGTATCTTGTCGCTAGGAAACTAAATTCCTCTGGAGTCCAGTGGGGGGTCAACACCTAGCCATACTTACCCCTATAAAATGAGGAAAGAAATGGTGAACTTTGAATATTTAAGTTGTCGACCCCTCAAAGAATACTAAACAGAGTTCATCATTTCTTTCCTCGTAATTCTTCGTAATGGTGGACTTGAAATGTGTTAGTTGCTGACCTCTCACTGTACTCTGAGGATTTTAGTTGCCTGCAGGCAGGATCCACGAGGAAAGAAAAGGTGAACTTTTAATATGTAAGTTGCCGACCCCTCACAGGATACTAAACAGAGGAAAAGCACAGTGCAGCTTTCCTGTTTTCGTATCCTGGAATTCTGCGCATCTTTCCTCGTTTAGTTTGCGTTTCGTGCTTTCGTGGTTTACCCTTCCTTTCCTTCCCTGCTTTTCGTCGAACCTCATTAGTTGCGTTTTTGCAAATACCATGGTATCTGATATACGCTCTAAAGTCATTTTTGCAGTTATCGTGGTATCTGGCCAGTTACCGTGGTAACTGATATTCAGATATCACGGTCCGACCGTGGTATCTTGTCGTGGTATCTGAAAAGTCGTCTCACTTTCATCAAATTTTGTCAAATTGGTGAGAAAGAAGTTCAGCACTTAGTGATTAACTGGATATCAGTTTTTCGTTTGGGATGACTTCGAAAAGTGCAATTTCGGCAATAGTCATTTTTGCAGAGGGCCGTATATCAGATACCACGGTATCTGCAAAAACGACTAATTGCAGATCCAGTTACCGTGGTAACAGATACCATGGTGTCTGCGAAAACGCAACTATTTATTCATCCGTAATCTTAGAACCAAAATTTTCATCCATCCGCAAAGAACAACTACACTGTAAAAAGTTTCTCCGAATAAGGATGCAGTATTTGCTAGGGATTAATCTTATCTCTACTTGGATAAGATTAATCCGACCCATCCGCAAAGAACAACTAGATTCAGATTCAAATTACTAATTTTCTTCACAGGCTCAGAGAAACAAAATCATTCACAGAACAACAAAGTTTTCACCCACCCAAAACAAACAAAACTCATTCATCCGCTCAGAAAAAAATTAATCGAACTTACTTAATATGATCTGTTGGTGACGCTGGAGTTGTTACCTTCTCTCTTCCTACACGAAATTCCACAGCAACCACATAGAAGGCGGCCAAATGCTCTATGAAGGAAATGAAATGCTTTGATTCAAACAGTTTTCACACATAAATTGGAATGCCATCCTTAGAACGTCAGATGCAACTCGGAGAAGATGCGATTAAAAAGTTTCAACTCATTTCGGGAACAGAGAACTTCCAGAGAGGTGCTGTGTTTAATGACTGCATTGCCTGAGGAATTTAGGGAAGCAGCAGATTAGCCTATGCATTCCAAAAGGCAGAAGAGACAGAAGCCAAGAACTCGGAGGGATCCCAAATTATAAGATGAATGAATGAATGGTTTTATTTACCCATTTTAAACACAAAGTTTGATAAATGGTGTAGAACAAGGATAAAGAGAAAGAAGAAAAAAATAATAAAACTAAGCAAAAAAAAAATTAGCTTAGTTCAGAAATGCCTGGTACAGGCTTTGATAGGAGATGTACCAGGTTTTGTGACCAGCAAGTAGGGAATCGAGCGTTGTCCGATTTTGGCCAGATCCGTCTGAAATCTTGGACTTCGATAGTTTTACATTTGTATCTTACTTATAAAGTTAAATTTAATTACATTTGTATCTTACAACTTATGTTTGTATAATCTAGTTGAATACACTCTACTATTTGGATTCTGCTAAGGGATTTTTTGATTTTCCACTATCTGCACTGGCAGTGACGTTCGGAATATCTACGGGGCTACATATCACGAGACAAGTTTTCACGAGAAAAGTCTATCACGAGAAAAAAATTTCTAGACAAAATTTCACGAGACAAGTCAGTCATTTGGCAGTTTTTCACAAGAAAAATTACCAGGAGAAAAATTTTCACGAGGCAAGTCGTCTCGAGAAAAATTCCCGTGAGGCAAGTGCGGCATAAAGACTTTGTATTGAATTTTATTTGAACTATACACACACACAAAACTGAACTATAACATAAATCAGGAAATTAAAATGGAAATAGATCAAATGCAGCTTGACTGGCGTTTATGGAGACTTCTCGAAGGGCTTCTTTGTAGGCTTTCTTGATAGGCATACTCGTCGAACTGTCAATTTTTCTCTTCGCTAACTCTCGTACTTTGTCGTCGACAGTCGCTGCGGGGTTACTTATGTGGTTATGGTCAGCCTTGGAAGTTAGAGTAAACTTTCCATTACATTCTTTTCCTCGTACTGGACAGCCTTTGTCAGAGCATCTGTAGAAGGTGCTTTCTGCAGATGTTGAAAGCCGAATGAACTTGTAGCCACTAGTATGGAGTGCAGTCCCGCCTCTTGCAGTTTTCACCATTTCGAACTGGATTTGGGTTGACATTCTATTCACAAAATCAAAACTTCGTACTTTCCTAATCTGCACCCTCTACTATATATACGTTAGCTAACTTTAAGCTGATTGTCTTAATCCTACTTTTCTTAATCCGGGTTGTCTCGTGAGAGGGTTGCCTAATGAATACTTGCCTCTCTAAGATTTTTCTAATGCTCGATTGCCTCGTGCGGACTTGCCTAGTGAGACTTGTCAAAAGCCGATTGTCTCATGAAAACTTTTCTCGTGATATGCTCCCATCTACGGTCGTCTCCACAACGCAAATTCTACTATGATTTGAGTCTGAACACAAACGCGGCTTTTCAGTGGGCAATGATCATCTTGCTTACTGCGTGAACAGTTATTTTTCGTAAATCGTTTTTGTCAAGCATACAACAAAGGTACAAAGGCACAAAGGTATCACAAGTCCGACATGGAAATTCCTCTATATGAAAACTAATTATTCGTGAATAGCTGAGTAACGAAGTAACGCATTTTCATCGGGTCTTCAAGTCTTTTAAAGTTTAACTGAAAAGCCAACTTATTTGTGTGTCATTTAATTGGATACACTGAATTATTTGTATTCTGCAAAGGGATTTTTTGATTTTCCACCATCTGCTCTAGTTATGAGAGCTCAGTCACACTTGGCTCATTTCCTGGCTTTTTGGGTTGCAAAAGTAGAGAAAAGAAAAGGAACAGGATACATCTCATTTTGAATGTTGTCGTTTTAAATTCAGGATATCAGTTAGAGCAAAACAGCGTGTATAGTTATGTTACAGGGAGCTTAATTGACCCCTAATTGCAGTCTGCTCATTATCCCCAAGCTGCCACAAAGCCCATCAAATCTCACGTCCCCGAGGGATTTTCAGTTGTTTGTCGAACAGGCCGGTTTTTGAGCCCAGTCTGACTGGGCTCTGAGGCTCAGAATATCTCCGTCCGTCCCCAGAGCGTAAATTCTACTAGGACGCGGGAAATTTTAATCTCAACATAAATGCGGCTTTTCAGTGGGCAGTGGTGAGATTGGTGAAGATTGTTTAGTGACTGAACAAAAAAAAAAAATGATAAATCTTTCTCGTAACGCATACAACAAAAATACAAGCAAATAGAGGCACCACAAATCACACAGAAATTCCACTATTTGAAAATCGATTATTCGTGAATAGCGGAACAACGAAGTAACTCATTTTCAGCGGGTCTTCAAGCCAATTTAAGTGAATAAGTGATGGGTAACTAGATTATTATATCCTAGCCCTTTTCGGTTAAACTTTAAGTGAATAAGTGATGGGTCACTAGACTGTCCTATCTCGGCACTATTCGGGTTAAACTTTAAAGTTTAACTGAAAAGCCAACTTATTTTTGTGTCATTTAGTTGAATACACTGAGTTAATTAGATTCTGCAAAGGGATTTTTTTGTTTTCCACTATCTGCACTAGTTATGACGTTCAGAATGTCTGCGGCTGTCCCCACAGCGAAAATTCTACTATGACGCGAGAAATGTTTATCTAAACACAAACAAGGCTTTTCAGTGGGCAGTGGCGATATTGGTCAAGATTGCTTAGTGCCTGAACAAAAAAAAGTCATAAATCTTTCTTGTAAGGCATACAACAAATTAGAGGTACCACAAATCACACGGAAATTCCACTATTTGAAAATCGATTATTCCTGAATACCGGAACAACCAAGTAACGCATTTTCAGCGGGTCTTCAAGCCAATTTAAGTGAATAAGTGATGGGTAAATTCTAACACAACTACATCAGAGGAAACGACGCGGACTTGAAAAAGCAAAGGATGGCCAGAGGAACGATACGAACCATCTAAATTCAAATTTGAAACCTTATATCCGGTGACAAATCCGTGTGACCACAAGTCCACAATGTATACGTATGATTTATTGCTCTACCGTTTGCCAAAACTTTTATTCTATAGTAATAAAATGATCGGCTTTTTCTCAAACTGCATATTCCGTCCAGCCCTGTAGAGTTTAGTATGTATTCCTTCTACTCGAAGTGACTGGAAAACTTGTTTGGCGTTACTAATCCGATTTACTTTCAGATAAAGATGGAAATAATACAAGGGGAATGATGCAATTAACTGGGACAAACGAACCCTAATTCGGTTTGGAAGTCTAGGACTCCCATCACGATGCATTGTAGTTATCCCAAGCGACAGAAGCTCATGGAAAACAAACAAACAAGCTAAGCCGCAGACTTGAAGGAGTTAAAGCCGACGAGTGTTCCCAGGCCCCATTTAGTTGTTATTCCCAACCAAGGTGGAAGCAGCTATAGGAATTAGTTCAGTGTATTACCGTTAGACTGTGTGTGTTGTATCGTCACTTTGATGTACATCGTGCCTGATAGCTGAAAATGCAGCAGTAATTATTACTACTTATTTTTAACCCATCAGCTGGCCAAAGCCAAAACGATGGTAATACAGCATTTTTAGAAAACATTTCAGTCCGGACTAGAACTTCTTCCGTCATGAATGCAGCATTAGTGGTCTAAAATACTACGGAAAATGCTACGAAGTTGCAGCCTTTCTGTGAAATTTTTCTGAAAATGTTAGGTATAGGCTACGCAGTCGCGATAATCCGATTTTAGTGGTCATGAACAGTCCACTCTTGCGATCGGGGTAGCCAGTTTTTGGTTTTCGACGTTTTTACTTGGGTCCATAACTCGTGAACCATGACAGGTATCAAATTCAAGCTTGGTTTACCTGTGGGCATTGGGTTCTAGTTTTACCTTTTGGGGTCCCAACCCCGCATTCACCTGCTTCAGGGACAATCGGGACCTGACTGCCCAGCGACATACGATCATAACTTGACTACCGTTGGAGTTATGACGTTGAAATTTCCTGTACTTAGAGAACTCAGTCTTGGGAAGAACAGGGGCATCACGTATGGGGGGAGGACGCCCCCCATTATTGTCGTCCGACCGGTCGGTAAGAAAATAACCGAGTCGGCGCGCCGCGATTTTTCGTAAAAACAGTTGATTTTTCAATAAAAACAGTTGGTTTTTCTGAAAATGAGTCAATTTTTCGTCAAAACGGTAAATATTTTTTTTTAAACAGTCGGTGTTTCTAAAAATCAGTCGATTTTTCGTCAAAACTGTCGTTTTGTTCTGAAAGCAGTCGTTTTTCTGCAAAAACAGTCGGGAAAAATTACCAGCCAATCGGTTAATACCCCCCCCCCCCAAACATTTTGGCTAGTAACGCCTCTGGGGAAGCTAATTCTAGAATTGCACCTACTTCCTTCCTGTTCGAGGGCAACTGGGCCCAAATTGCCCAGAGTTATAAAGTCGTAACCTGGCAACGGCTGGAGTTAGCACGATGAAATAGCCTGTACTTACAGATCATAGAATTGGGAAGATTCTTTTGGAGCTATACCCCACCACCCACCCTCTGCGTCCATGGGAAACAGAGCTCAGATTGCCCATCGGTAAAGTTCGTGAACCGTTCGAGGTACCAAATTTGAATTTGGAACAGTTGATGATAGTAATAGTCACAGTCATCCTCCCCCCATTTGTCCCCGAAACATACGGTTCTCTAGTAAAAGACAAAAGTGCTCCTTGCCGAACCCCATACTTTCCGCTTACAACTGACCCACTCAGTGCTTAAGACATAAACAGTGAGTTTAATTTCATTTTAATACAAATATTCCCTCTCGTGAAGAGGAGATAGGACAAATTTAAGGCGTTTTTCTGTGACATGCATATGTTGTCACGTACGAAGAAGCGCCCTCAGACCGCAAGTTAGAATTCGTGGAAACGCAGTTTCAGTTTTTGAGAGTTATTTAAATGCCTTAAAACAAAATTGACGTCCAGATAAAATTTCGGAAAAAAGATGACACAAAAATACGATGTGTCATACGTGTCAACGTGGCAAGTAAACAAGAAATAAATTAAATTGAATTTAGAAGTCCAGGTAGTAATCCCAGGCTTTCTGGCTATTGCAGTGGTTTGGGAGATATTTTCACAGGCTATTCAGTAGATCAGTGGCTCAACCGGCCAAGAAAACCAAAAGTTCCAAGCCCCAATACCGCCTGCTTGACAAAGTAGCTAATTATGTAATTTGGTCTGGAATTCGCGAATAAATTTAAAATTCTTGTGGAATTCTAGTCACGAAGTGGGAAACCACTGAAGATTTTTTTGTCAAACTTGTTTGTGTCAAACTGTTTGTCGAAAAAAAAAAGCCTTACTGTTCTGTTCCAAAGAAATTAATCTTGAGTTATGGTACCAAAAGGAACTGTCAGCGATTGATTTCGATAAAAACGAACTTAAGGAAGTCACGTTTTTCATTGAGCGTGTCCGAAAGCTTTCAGGACTGTAAATGCTGCATTTAATGCTGCATTTTTTTTTTTTTTTGTCCGAAATCTCTTACCTTATATGCAGCATTAAATGCAGCATTTACAGCACTAAAAGCTTTCGGACACGTTCTTTATTTCTTCTCTGACACTTCTAATTCCGAAATTTAGCCTTAATCGCCAGCCCCCCAGTTTCTTCTTGAAAATTCAGCGTACAATTTAGCATCTTCGCTGAATTTTTCGAGAATTTTATGCTGAATTAATGCTGCCGAAAGTGAAATGCTGAATTAATTCAGCATTTTCGTTCGCTTCCGAGCTTTCGGACACGCTCATTGTCACGTTAATCGTCAGTCGTTAAAAAACTGATAAAAAAACAAATTCGTTCTATTTATTTTCGTTTTTGTAAATTCCTGGTCCGCCTCCCTCCTTGGACCCGAAACAGTAAAATCGTCGCTACGTACAAAATCACTGACCCACTAAAAGCAGTTGGAAAAATTATACACAAGTACAATAGTAACCTTAAGCATGACTGGGAAAGTATTCTTCGACAATAGGATAGTTTTGTATATAGGATAATGTTGTAGTAGTCTCTATGTTTGTTTGGTCTCTTCTTATTCTAGTGTTTTCTTCTTCTTTTCTTTCTTTATTCTACTCCGTCTATGCCATGTGCTTTTTGATGGGTGAAAAATAAAATTAATTATTTAATTAATTAATTAATTATCTTTGAAGGTTTGGAATTCGAGATTTTCTTTTTTTGATGAATGAATCGTAACCAGAGACGGAAGTCAAAATGGTGTAAGTTACAATACGAGGAGTCAAAAGTATGTTTTGTTATATATGATGCAATGTTCAACATGTACAAACCTACCTTCTGAAGTCTCGCGACATGCAGGCGTAGATGACAGGATTCATTCCGGAATTCACCCATCCCAACCAGGTCACGACTGGAAAGACTAATTCCGGGTCGTTTATACAATCATAACAAATTCCCGACAGCAAGTTCGTAACGAAGAACGGTAGCCAGCAAGCGATGAAAACACCCATAACTATCGCCAAAGTTTTTGCTGCCTTCTTTTCCTTGGCAATTTTCGCCAATTTTCTGCTAATTGAAAAATTAGCTTTCACCGTCCCTTTGCGGCTGAGGGAGTGGGAACTTCCAACTCTCGCCATCCCACAGGCATCAAAGCTACCACGATGGCACATGCATTCAAATTCCTCACCAGTAATTTCCTTGCAGGACGGTGACTGCCCTGTGTAACAATTCCCATTAGGATGTGACGTATAACAATGTCCGTTATTAGGTGGGGGAAAAATGTTCGGGTTGTATGTTTGGTGGCAGCGGGCTCCACCCCCTCTGTGCATCCGAAGGGTCACCTGCGAACCTTCCTCCACCACTGCTTTCATCCCGGCTTTAATACTGTGCGTCTGCGCTACCGCAGCTTTATAAATCCGTAAATACGTGAACACCATCACGAGTAAAGGTCCGTAGAAGGATATTATAGAACTGAACACCAAATATCCAATGTCATCTGTAAATAGACACTCGAGAGGGCCGGAAGGAGGGCTTACCGCCCTCCACCACAAGATTGCTGGGAAGGAAATAACACTTGCACAGACCCACACAGCTGCTATGTACATATTTGCGCGTCTATTACTCATTTTCGATGGGTAATTAAACGGATCTGTAATTGCCCAATAGCGGTCAAGGGATATGACACATAGGTTGAGGATACTCGCCGTGCTTGCTAGGACGTCACAGCTGTGCCACACATCGCACCAGATTTGCCCAAAGGGCCACTGTCGCTCGAAAGCTTCATGCGCTGCGCTGAAGGGCATGACTACCCCTCCGACGAGGCAGTCCGCGACTGCGAGTGATACTATGAAGTAATTCGTCACTGTGTGTAGGTAGTACTCACGGTACACGGCGCAAATCACTAAGACATTACCGAACACAGTAGCAACACAGAATAGTATCAGCACTAGCGCAAGAAGTAAGTTCTCATATTTGAAGACGATCGCATAGTCCATTGAAGTGGTATTGGCTATTGTAAGGTTATCGAAAGTCTCGTTCAGAACTGGCCATAGCAGGTCGTCGACTTCGACTGAATAATCTTCAAGCTCCATGGTTTCAAGAGGGTTATTTAGTCTCTTGGTTTGGAGGATATCTGGAGCGAAATGTGAAGCCGAAGCATCCTGGGCTACTTCAAAGCTTAGCTCACTGCATGTGGAGAATCACTTTCGAATCGGTCATCTCGTTTACTTCTACAGCGTCTTCCTTCTTTTCTTCAGAAGAAACCCTTTTGCACTTGCCTCTTCAGCTGAACATATTTCAAGCCCGATCTTTCTTTTTATTATGTTGATCCTGACGATGTCGTGAGCTAGCAACGAAGCTGCAGAAGCGTGATCTACCTCAAAAGTTCCGCACATTGTTTCTGACACCTAGGGAAAATCTCTTTTGATTTCGTCCCCGGGCCACTTCAAAAGGACAGCTCTTCCATGGGCTCTTGATCTACCTTCTTTTTCTTGTTAAGAAGTCGATATTTGTGTTCCTCGCGACTTCGGTAAAAAGTACTGGAGGACTTCGAGCTCCAAACTCTACCGATTCTTTTCAACACCTTAGTTCAATCACTTTCTAAGTTGGTTACTTCGACCAACAAATACGTCATCAGAAAAGGATAGCAGAATCATTGAACACATGTTTTCCGTGAATGATGGTCAACGAATCTTCATTGTATAACTCTTAGACTGAAGGAAAGCCTGTCACAACATAATTTCCGTCAGTTTAGGATTCTCGTGGTAGGAATAAATAGATGTCAACATTCTAAATGTCCCAGATTTATTCCTTTTCCTCCAAAAAGGATCGAGCCAAGCTGAAAGACGGTATCACGATCTCACTTTTAGAACTTCAGCTGTCAGACCCACTGCAATCTTAAAAGAAAACTTTCCTGTTTCTTTCGAGAAACTGTCCTTCACAAAAACGCAATTCTCCTTTCTTTCCAAACACCATGACGGGCAGTCAGGGAAACGTAGCTCTTGTCAGGTTATTCGCTGAACTCCAATCGGACCTTATATCCGATCGTTTCGAACTCAGTACTGACTAGTGTCGCTGGACAGCTACGGAGGACCGGTGGTGACTGCAAGAGAACACACATGAATGAACGAATAAACATGTTTTATTACCAATCATTAGCAGCACAAGGGCTGCGGATGGTAAGTAAGAAAGAATAGTAATTTATTAGCTCGAACTTTCACGGTAAACCCAAAATTGGTGAGTACTGTCACGATGGACTGAGTTGGTGACAATAAAAAAGAAGAAAACATTTTTGTTCAAAATAGAGAACCATAGGCACAAAACTCGGAAACAAGCATTAAGAAACACATTAGAAAAATATGTAAAAGTATATAACAGCATGTAAACGTAGGCTGTTCATTTAACCCACATTTTTTCTACCGGTTTCAGGCGCTTATAGGAGGATAAATTTGTTTGAAGGGGTTTTATTTTGTTTTCTTGTGTTGTGAATTCTACGAACCCCAGCATTACTGTGAAAGTTTCGAAATTTCTTGTTCACAAGCTTATGGATCTTTTGTCGGCTACTATCTATCTAGTATGATAATAGTCTACAATTATTTTTTTCCGAAAAATGTAAAAAAGTGGAATTCAAGTTAAGTTCTTTTTTTATACTTCAACACACAACTAACATGACAGAACAGAAACAAAAAACAAAATCTATTCATTTAAACAAAATTCCAAGGGTTATATGTAGAGTTGGTTGGGAAACAGCTATCTTTAGAATAAAATAAAATAACTGAAAATAACACCTTTTTTGCGTCGGTCCCGGATGTGCAACTTCGGACATGTTCAATTTTTTTGTATCAAAAAGATTTAAAAAAATATTTCTGTTGCAATTTGCTTCGGGCCAAACCTCTATTTTTTGCCTCTACTATGGCAAAATATGGATTTCATGAGCCAGGAGGTCGTCTGAGCTAGCCTGTCATTCCAAGCGAATGATGGTTTGTGTATGGGTAATGGTATATTGGGTAAGGAGTGATGTTATGGATAATGTATTGTGTATGGGTATTGTTATGAGGACCTGGTCCCCTTTAATCAATTAAATCCCTTTGATTTCTATGTACGCTATTGAAACTTAGATGGAAATACAAGATTGGAACTAGGTGATAACACTTGAGAAGGGATTTCTGAGTGAAAACGATAAGATGCTTCGGTAATGTTATGAGGTTTGCAGTTGCTATAGGGATAAAAGGATATAGCATAGACCAGGAAGTGCAGCGCTACTTAGAAATGTCCTGTTGCAAAGGATCGATGTTGCTGATGTTTGGAGTTTAAGCATACTCATTTTGTTTCTCTTGTAATATTTAGCGAATGTAGACAGCCCCGATGGACCAACAGATTTTGACCGCAATATTTAGGTGAGGGGCCTATAAAGTTCGTCAATGAAGCTGGTTGGAGGGCGGCATAACTAGTAATGGATTGTTGAATAAAAATATATTAAATTACTCGCCTCGGATGGATAGTACGGACGGAATCCGGTTCGTTTGTTCTTTTCGACTCGTGAATTTAGACGCGTGAGCAAGGAACAGGTAATAGAGATGCACAATAAAGCCAGAAGTCAAATAAAGCTATATACTGTTACTTTTTTTTAATTTTGCTCTTTCCAAGAGTTTTGCACTCTATCCTCGACTATTAACCTTGTCTGAACAGAAGAAAAAAACAAACAAAAAAACAACAGGAAAGTAGGTTTATAGAGTTTGATTTGATTCTTTGTGTCAAAACAAAGCTGAAACACTTGGCTTGTAGCCGACATTAATTTCTTTACTGTTTCCGTTTTCGACGTTGAAAATTAGTTTTTCCGAGGCAGGGTCTAAAATTTAGAGGTGTCAAAAGAAGGAAACCTTTAGTTCAGTTTCAAAACCCCCTTAATTTCTGGTACTTGGTGTATAACACGATTTGGTCGTGTCATTCGCCATATAAGCAATGTTTACCTTAGAATTATTTACAAGAGCAAAGCAAAGACATGTGGAACGAAAGGTACTCTTAAGAGGGTGTACTTCTCGAAAACATCTTTGTTGACAGAACAGGAGAGGTCATGGACATGTACTTTAACGGGGGGAAAAGTAAGCGCACAGGGGTGGAACGGTTCCGTGGGATTTGAGAGATCATGAATATGTTGTTATGAACTTTCTCGAATGGATTTCTCAACCGAATGGAGAAGGGAATGCAAACCCTCCAAGAAAGAAGGTTGGAAGGGGGGGGGGGTCTCGAAAATCTTTAGATCGGAGGTATCGGGGAAGAACTAGGAGGGATGGTCGGTTATCAGCCCCAGATGTTTTACTCATAAGAGGACTCAATCCGGGCCCGTTGGAAGGGGGGAGGAATCTTTTGACATTCGTGACTCTCTCCTTCGTGATTTTCTCCTGTTAGTGGTTCTATCGCGTTTTTTAGTGTATTTTTCCAGCCATGGCCCCACGGACATTTTAAGATTAAATACATTCCTTCATCCAGAGTGTCCTTGAAAATGCAGCCACATTCGGACGGATTGTCTTAAATCATCAAGGCACAAATAGAGAGAAGCTATGGTGGGGACTTTTCCGAGTTGATCGATATTCGATAATTACGGAAACATCTTTTCTGAAATCCATCAGTTCTGTAAATTAAGTCTGTCGACCGCCTATCATATGCTGTTTTGGTCTTCTTTATACATGTTACAAATACCACAAAAATAGTATAAAGCAATCAAATAAAACAACCAAAGAGGTGTCCCGGAAGCTTATCCGAGTTTGTCGTTTCCAGGAAATTACTAAAGTTCCTTTTTCGAAGTCTGGAACACTTAAATCAAATGGAGTTTTAATCTTCTTTATAGATGTTTAAAATCATACCAAAGTTATTCTAACACTGATAACCCAAACAAGGAAGAGCTTTATGGCGGACACTTAGCCAAGCTTATTGCTATTTGAATTTATGGAACTTTCATTCCAGGATGTCTAATCAGTCAACAGCGCCATTTCATTAAACCTTGTGGAGGTGAGGTGGGGGAGATGGGGGATATGCAGAGAACACTTTTGTGTACAAACTCCAGGCTTATTGCACATACTCAATATTTAATTACACTTTTGGGGACAAACTTAAAATAGGTTTCGAATATACCTTAAAGTGTGGCTTGCTTTGCATTTTACCCTTTGAAACCTAGTTAGCGGTAAAAAAAAACATCTCAAATGAAGGAGATTTCGAAATCGAGGGGGGAGCATATACCCCCCCCCCAAATAAGTGGTGCCCATGCACCTAATTCCACTGAGAGGAGACGGAGCGTGAAAATATGTCTATTCATTTTTTTTCTTTTTTGAATATGGCGGAGCTTTCTCCGAGCTTGTCCATATTCGAAAATTTCCAAAACCTGTGTTCCAGGATGCCTCATTTAACAGAGGAGGCGGAACACGAAAATATATCCGTCGAAGTCTTCTTTTTTATATTTTTCTATCTTGAGAATATCACAATCCTTTTAATGCAACCAAATAATATGGCAGGCCCTTAACGAACAGTTTCCTTAGTGGGATATTATCCGAGTTTTACCCTGCTAGAACATCGCGGGACTCTTTTACCAGTATGCCACATCCAACAGGGCTGAGACGGAGCGTTATACCATTCGTCATTTTTTTCAAATTCTTTTTCTTTTTTGCACGTATCATAAAAATATTAAAACACCTTCAACGCAACCAAGGAATAATATCCGAGTTTATCGTTATATGGTGGACCTCATCCGAGTTTAGTATTGTCCGAAAATCACGGAACTTTTGTACCAGAATGCCAAATTCCGCAAAGGGGAGACGGAGCTCAGTTCAGTTCAATTTTATTTCTTTAACATACCCAACATTCAACATATTCTTATACCAATAGCCCGTCTTAGTATGTGACAACAGGTCACCAGTGCATAACGGACAACAAATTACCAAAATCTATTTATCAATAACTTTTTTTCATTTTTTTTTTAATACACTTACTTCACTCACTCCATCCAACTTTCTTCACTTGAACACCCTCAACCAACAGACCTACCCAATTCCCAATACCCTCCCCATTCTTCATTAAACAACCAACTCAATTACCCAACAAATCTTTTTTAATCTATTCTTAAACAATAAATGATTCTCAGTCTCCCTAATGAGCGTGAAAACATATTTGTCAAAGTCTTCTTTTGACAACTTTTTTAGTTTATGTCATAATAACATTACATTACAACCCTCATCTTATTGCAATTAAAGACTATGCTAGGACCTTATCTGAGTTTATCGATATTCGAAAATCCCAAAAGTCAAGTTCAAGGGTGTCTAATCCCAAAAAGAGGAGACGGAGCGTGAAAATATATGTGACGAAGTCTTCTTTTCATATTCTTTTTAACACATGTCATAATAATAATACAACCCTCTTAATGCATCCAAAGAATATGCTGGGACCTTATCGAGTTTATCGATATTCGAAAATTGCGAAACTTCAGTTCAAGGCTGCCTAATTCCGCGAGGAGGAGATGGAGCGTGAAAAGATATCCGTAGACGGGGAATCGACATATCAAGGAGGTTGGCACTGACAGGAGAATCCACAAACCAAGAGCACAACTTTTACTACAAATGACCTGTTCACGGCTTAATGACTCAGAAATATCGTTTTTCGAAAATACCATTGATTTCCATGATATGATATAATTATATTTGCGCAAAAAGCCCGAGGGCCATGGCAATACAGAACAAAATGGAAAACCAATTTTCACTAAATTCCAACTAGGCCTAAATAAATCTTTCTCGATGCTTCACAGAAAGCTTAAAGTTTAACTGAAAAGCCAACTTATTTTTGTGTCATTTAGTTGAATACGCTGAATTATTTGGATTCTGCAATGGGATCTTTTTGTTTTCCACTATCTGCTCTAGTTATGACGTTCAGAATGTCTGCGGCCGTCCCCAGAGCGAAAATTCTACTATGACGCGGGAAATTTTTATCTAAACACCAACAAGGCTTTTCAGTTGGGCAGTGGCGATATTGGTGAAGATTGCTTAGTGCCTGAACAAAAAAAGTCATAAATCTTTCTTGTAAGGCATACAACAAATTAGAGGTACCACAAATCACACGGAAATTCCACTATTTGAAAATCGATTATTCCTGAACAGCGGAACAACCAAGTAACGCATTTTCAGCGGGTCTTCGAGCCAATTCAAGTGAATAAGTGATGGGTAACTCGATTGTCCTATCCCAGTCCTTTTCGGTTAAACTTTAAGGAATCTTCCCAACTGGCGAACTCCCGAAAATCATTCATACTTCATTACTTTAACCAACCATTCCTCATCATACACTCCTTTTCCAAACACTTCATCCCTCAACTCACCCAATTCACTACATTCACACATCAGGTGCACACATTGGGCAGGAGTAAGGACCAATCCGAATTGGCGTTTTTTTAAGCTCTCAGAGATTCTATCCAGCCGTCCCCCTCTCCGAAGTTCCGACTGGACGCAAAAGTGTGAAAACAGAACACGCTGTAAGTGGGAAAACCAAGCAAAATAAAGAAGTCGGAGACAGACGGTAGCCCTGACGTTCTACCATGTCTCGAAAAAAAAATGCTTTGAGGCTTCTCATGACGTTCTGTGTGAAAGAGTCACACAGAACGTCATGACCGACCCATGGCACATGGTGAAAGATCCTCGCCCTCGACCCTCTAAACAGCCTCTATCCAGCAATTAAACAACAGTCAAAGAAATAGTGTTAAGTTTTTGTCGTTTTTTTTTTGTTCTGTATTGCCCAGTTAAAATTGTATCTTGTGTGTGTTCAATGCTCCTTCTTCTTCATTTTTCATTTCTTATAAACCATCAGTGACATTTTATGTAAAGATGGGTACTAAACATATTCATTCATTTATTCATTAAAAAAAAGCGCTAATAAGCAGTAGGTACAAAACGAAACAATGGCGAAAGGCGGGGGTTCCCGGAGATAAGAAAATCATAATGGAGCTAGTGATGCTATAAAAGGCAGGATGTACATCAGGGGTCCTTTAACATTCCTGCCACTGGCATATCTTGTTACAACTCCATTCCGTGGTCCTTTACTTCGTAATCCAATAAGACGATATAATCAGGATACTCCCTCACCCTTCGATAAGCTTAGTAAGATATTACCGGGACGTTCTGACGCACATGTTAACGAGGAATTTGGCAGCTCTTAGCAGGGATAAGGAGGGGTTTTTCTAGCTGGAAAATATGACCGGAATCAATTTTCGTTGGTGTTTCGCGCTTCGGCGGGACTTCGTCTAGATTTCCGCATTCCGCTCTTCTACCGGAATCCAGTGTCAACATTTAGACGGTACATATCGGTGACGTCAACTGGATGCCCAACCATGCCACTCGCTAGCAAATGCGATTCAAGGTAATTCGATAGCCGAGCTCTCCGCAGTGGAAAGAAGCCCGCTTTCCGCACTAGAAAGTATTTTTTCCTTTCCTATCCTTCCCTACAGCTTTCCGCCACAGGTTTTCCTAGCTTTCCAACTAGAAAGTATTAGGTTCGGCAGTGCCTCTGTTAGCTGGCGTCTCAAGGCAAAACAAAGTTATTGTCAGACAACCCAGGAAAATCTCGGTGCTGAAAATTCAAATAACGTAATTCACACACTGTCAGAAGTTTCATAAGAGATAACACGAAGATGCAACAGATAACGCACAACAGATAACTCTTCTGCTGTTTTCTGTTGTGTTTCAAAATGTTTTGCATAATAAGCGTTCCTACCAGAAAGAGTCGAAAAAAGCATCTGCTGAGTTTTCCAACATCATGACGACAAAAAAAAATCAATGGATGCTTTTTTAGCTACTTTTTGACTCTTCCTGACAAAGCTTCTTATGCATAACATTTCATGAATAACGTTTTTAAAGACAACAGATAACATCTTAAGTGTTGTCTGTTACGCACTATCTGTTGAAACGGAGCATCCTCGTGTTATCTGTTATGAAACTTTTGACAGTGCAGGAGTTGCGTTTTTGCAGATACCATGATATATGTTACCATGGTAACTGGATCTAAAATTAGTCGTTTTTTGCAGTTACTGACGTGTCTGATATACGGTTGCTCTGCAAAAATGACAACCAAACTTCTTTCCCACCAATTTGACAAAAATTGATGAAAGTGGGATGACTTTTTCAGATACCACGATCAGTTACCACGGTCTGAATATCAGATACTACGGTAATTGGTCAGATACCAAGATAACTGCAAAAATGCCTTTAGACCGTGGTATCATATACCATAGTATCTGAAAAAACCCAACTAAGGTCTTGTAAAGAGGGAGATTTTAGAGGTCAGAAGGCGACGTAGGACGCCACTGGGTGTGTGAAAACGGTGAATAGCAAGAGAGGTTCTTTAGGGCAATTCCATACCCATGCTTTTCGCAGAGGAAAGTGGCCAAATACTCCGCAGTGGAAAAGTCCACGTAAAACGAAGGAGGCACGATCCCTACTCTGATTTTCTTCTTCGTCTGCCTTAATGGGCACGTCGTACTTATGATAGTAATTTTTTCTACTTCGAACCATTTCATTTCATAAGTGTGTCCTCTCTTCTCTTTAGCAATACACTGATTAACACGCTTGCCATATTAGTTCTCTTTATGTGATTTATCATGCGCCCGATCATTTTTTCTGAGGAGGTTACTTGTCCGGAGACCGGTTACGTGAATTTTGCTTAGATTGACGTCCAAGGAAAAGGACGTGGAAAGAGATTAAAAACAGCCGAAGCAGTGTTCAATTTTCTGTCGGCATAGCTTAGTTGTAAAGTGGTCAACTACTCCAGAACATTTGAGCAGAAATAGTCTGTAGTGGGAGTTGTCATTTAAGAGTTGAGACTCGAGAGACAAGTGCCCTGTTCTTCTTGACAAATCTCGATGTTTAGAGCATCGTTTTCTAACGTTTAGTAATCGTTCTTGTAGCGTTTAACATTTAGCTCTGGCCATAGCCGATTTAGCGCTCCGGTACCCGGTAAGCACCTTTCCCCAAAAGTGTTTCTAGAATGCTAACGCAAAGCTTTACTGAAAGTGTTTTTGTAAGAACAGGCTTTATTGGAATCTGCATAATTCCAACATAAACCATATGCTGAAATCCATTATACAGAAACTCTTTAATCTGAGCTTTCCCTGGCTTCACACAGTGGGAGAAAATGGAATGTAATTTCCGGAATAGTTTCGAGTGTTTTAATGATGCGCTTCGCTAGCTTGAGAATGGTTTCCAAATATATTAGCCACCGTTACCGTTATCAATGTTGGATGGATCTTCTGGTAACCCCTTCCGCCACCTCCCAAACGGAAGTCAGATCCTATCTGGATACCTAAATAGCAGGTCTTGTCAGCCAAGTTCAGTCCGAATCTCTCCACCCAAAGCGTGCCGAAAGATTCCTGGAACCAACCCGCCTCCCCTTCACAGTACAATCAGTGTCGTCTTTTACTTTTGGTGGACCCTAGGCCATCCATGGTTTTTGGCCCCTTTGCACAAATCAAAAACTTAAAAACGCCAGGACATTAGCACACAGGAATCTTGGTCGAGTAACGTAACGTCGATTTCGGTAACATACATGACGATGCAACATTTGTTGGTCACACCTGGATCGTAATGAACAAGGCAAAACGGCTAGCAACCGTAGCCTGATTTCTCAACAGCCGCTTGGCCTTTCGTTGCCCCTGGCCTTCCAGCACAGGCCTAACCGGCCTGACCTCCAACGATTGGCCCATCGTTGGAGGTAAGTGAGGTCACGAGGGTCGTGAAGGCAAGGTTAATGGATCAGGAGATTCAGCAGTGGCTTTGGGATGTGAGCTCGACCCCTTCTCTAAGGATTTATGCTCAGTCTAAGAATATATGGGGGGAGGAGCTTTATTTTAAAGTTGGTTTAGGACCAGAAGAGTTGAAATGGATGGTTAGTTTTCGGGCAGATGCTCTACCGGTGGGTGCAAGAAGAAAATATATTGGTAGGATTAAGTGCGGTTCTGGTCCTTATTTTTGCCCATTATGCGGAAGGATAGATGAAGATGTGGAACATTTGGATTTTTTTTTGTAGTGAGTTAGGGGATCTAAGGAAAGAAGTTTTTGGTAAAGAGGTTTTGCAAGTGAGGTATTTGAAAGATTTGATGGGGAGTAAAGTGTTCCATGAGCTGCGTCGGTTGGCTAGGTTCCTGAAGATCGCCATGGAGCACCGTGAACGTGTCATGATAGGTTAAAGTTGTAGTTTAGGGTAAGTGGTTGGTGGATAGTTAAAGTTTGTTTGTGAGTTATTTAGTTATTTTAGTTACGAGTTGAATATTTGTAATGGTACAATTGCCCGCCATGGCCCAAAGGGCTTATTTTGGGAATATATTCATTCATTCATTCATTCATAGAGACGGCACTGAGTACAATTAGGATCCGTTCTAAAGATTTTGGCTTCTGGCACTTCATGTCGGCCAAGTTCCATCCCGATATTTCCGCCCAAAGCATTTCAAAGGGTTTCCGGACCCCCCCCCTCCCCAGAGTACTAGGATCCATTCCGGATCTATAGATGACACATACTTGCTTCTCCTGCCAGCCAAGTTCTGCTCCAATCACCCCCCCCCCAAAAAAAAAAAAAATTGCATAAAGATTACTGGGATCGAAAGCTAATACTGGCATTTTACTTTCTATCTTTAACTACAAAATAACTTATTAAAATAAAAGTTGGCTGACAAAATTTGAAGTTAATTTTGTCCACTGTTCTAGCTTGAGCCCCCCTCCCCTGTTCTAGCCTTGCCAAGAAGGGTTGGAATATCTTTAGAATGAAACTTAGCTGACTTATCCGTCAATATTCCGACCGTTCAGGAAGAAGCCACTGATTAATTTCAGTTCTAATTACCCCATTAATACATGAAGGACTACAGAATCTTGAACTGTCACGGATAGATCTATACTATATAGCTGTCACCAACGTTTTGACATAGATCTATACTATATAGCTGTCACCAACGTTTTGATCAACACAACGATAGAAGGCAATATACAGACATTCGGAAAGAGTCGATGATTGATGGCGATCCTAATTAGAAACATCCATTAGCGGTGTGATAAGACTGTCCGTGACGCAATCCTTCTGAAGAGGAAATGAGCATCCAAGAACATTGGACCCAAAAAGAGCTTTCGGCATAAAAAAGCGGAAAAGATTGTGGCGCCCTACAATCGTATAAAGCCGAACTGAAACCTGATACTTCCAATAACAAGCGCTACCATCAGCCCGCCTTTTTTAAATTTTCCTTTCACATTTTTTTCATTCCCTTTCAAAATCCATCTTTTCTATGGAGAGTATTTTCACGATTAAGCACCGCCTTTCTTATCGTCTGTGAATGCTTCAGCCGATCTAACGACTGTACAAACCAACCAGAGACAACGTGTGATGTTGGTCAAGATTGCGAGAGTTAAGTATGGGATCTGATCTATCTTTTCTTCTGGAGCAACTGTATGCCCCCCGTAAAAAAAAATTGGATCCTCGCGCTAATCAGTGAACTTTTAAACAACTATATGTACATGGCGCAATTGAACATGATCGTTAACTTTTTCTTGCAGAAGTGAAAAACATAGCGGATGTGACAACGCAGGCGAACTAAGCGCCCAGCATAACCCGATCTTTCTAAAACGTAGTATTAGTGTGTCGTAAGCGAAAGTTTACTGGTCGAACTAAATTTCTCACAGGTGTAGAAGACCGAACGCTTTTTCCTCGGGCCCTTCATAAGTCAACTTCGTCTCCGACTATTTTTGCACTACTGGTTAACGTAAACAAATAAAACAACATGCCTACCCAACAACCCGACCTTTTCGTCCGTTTATAGCAGTAGATATTCTGATTTTTCAGCTTCTTCGTTTAATCCTTTTTACTGTAGATTCACCGTCGTCGCGATCGCGAAATAAATGTATCATGAAGACATGTACTATGTTTTGACAATTATCTGATAGTAACCTACGTACCTTATATTTGTATGTTTGTCATACCGCTTACTTATGATTTAAAAGTTGTGAAGTATTCCACATTTTAAAATGAATTGTCTTTAATAATTATAGTTTCTTAAAGTTGGCATTCCTACGTTATCATGTTTTGAACTTGAAATTTAGAAATAAATATGACGATTCATTGATTGAATGAACGTATAAGTGGACAGACATACCGTATCCCTCAATTCTTCCGAAAAGTAGAAGTTAAATGTTAACCGAACTGTTCGGCAATACGATCACTGTAAAGTTCCCAAGGCTCGAACGACAAAGTACACACTTTCATCCAATTTCACTTATCACTAACTGTTTTTGTTTTATTCCATTCATGTAGATTATACACAAAGTGCGTACGCATGCTCAGGGGGTTCAGAAGCCCAGAATCAGAATCCTATCCTTAGGATTACAATGGCATTAGAAGAGAGTTCTGAAGCCTGTCTTTTAGCCTTAAAGTCACGACTTACTATCTTCAGAGTCCCCACTTTTCAGGACCCCACTTTTCAGAACCCCCTTTCTACACCAAACTATAAAATCTTTGTGTACAGTTCTGGATTTAGGGTGGGTAAGAAATCGATCAACATCTGTCGTAAATATCATCACATTCTTATCATACGCTTCCATTGTCCAAGATGAGCCTCTTAAAATCATATCTGGATCCCCAGACACATTTCCCAGCAGGCCCAAGATTGCTCTATTAGTCATTGGAAATTTCTGGGCCTGTCCTAGACCTTTCATTCCTGTCACAAGAAAATATGGGACGGTGTTTCCGAGATACAATACAATTTGAGCCCAGGGGCTGTCCAGCCTGTAATACTGGAGATAAATCGTCAGTGGCATACGTTGTGCGTGACAAAGTGCTGTCCGAGACAGTTTTCCTACGAGACAATAAGAAAGAAAAATGAGGGCAGTGATGGGATTACGGTGGCGCTCTAAAGGCATGATACTCACGCTATGTTACCACCAAGGCAAGGACATAAAGATCCAGGGCTATTATGCACTGACGGTCGCCTTTATTAGTAATTTAGCAAACAAATATTGTACTTCGACTTAGAACTTCAGAAAACAGAAACGTAGACTTAAAAATAAATAGAGAAGTACCATCTATGCTCTTTTACATAATATAATACTTATATTTACTACTTGGGCCCCACACCAGGCCATCCAGGCTCCTTCCAAGGCTGGGGTTATATGTAACTGTCTAGTTTACAACTGCTGTCATCACGATGATAGCTACTGGAAGCATCGTTCTTCCAGCCTTGCACTTCATTACTACAGAAACCGTTCTAAGTCATGGTTCACCTCTTCGTACAGTCAATCGGACACTACGGGATAAATAGTTTTCTTCCATTATCGTAAACATTACTCCTCAGCTGTGAGATATGGAAACAGATCAAGAAAATATCAGGAAAAGATGATGGCTAATTCCGCTATAGTGAAAAACGATGCGAGATGTCCAATTTATATTTCACTGGCTTCCCAAACACGAATATCCCTTTTTCCTTACCCATCCATTTGTATGTTAATTTTAATTTAAAAAAATAAAGAAGCAGACTTAAAAATGAAATAGACAAGTGTGCTCTTTTACACATAATAATTTTTATATTTACCAGCCACCGTCCATTTTCGCTTACCCCTATTTCTGTTCATTTTAGTTCTTAAACTTGTTGCGTCTATGACAATCTTCCGGAATCCGGAAATTGGGGGATCTAACGCTGCGGTATTCCAGACTTTTTGAGCCCATCGAAAGGATGCACGTCGACGACGGACATCTGGTATCCGGAAAAAAACCCGGAAGGTGGAGCTTGGCTTAAACCTGTCCTAAAACATTTGACACCGGTAAGTTTTTACTATAGCCTAATGCATGGGAGATAGGTGCCTTTGAAATTCTGCGCGTGTTGAAAATTCATAGAGACAAAGTAGAAGATTTAAAATCATGAAAAATCTTAAAATCATTCATTACTTGGTATTTCATTCAAGGTAGCAGCTTTTGTGGGTAGTGGACCGTAAGCAAGTTTTTATTTGTTTGACTGACTGGATTCAGTCGGAAACACTATGCAGTGTATAAATCAGCCCCCATTTAAGTCGCTAGTCCAAACCAAAGTCACTACATACAGATTATTAAAACGAAAGACACGACAACCAACTGCTGGAATCCTGTGGCACAATTCGGAAGCACCGGGACTGTCCTAGCTAAAAAAAAATACTTTACAAGAAAATCAGACTAGAAGAATAATATTTATGCGCGAAAGGAAAAACATAGCTGAAGGTTAGGCAGTTTTCACTGCCAAATTCTCCTCATAAAAAATGGCTAAACACTGTCATGGCAGGACCGACGTAAAAGCGCGCAACTCCGTTACCATCTATCACCTTGATTCGTAACTAATCTAGACATACCAACGATGTCTTTACAGGAGCATTTTATGCCTGGAAGGGCCAAAAAAGTCTGTATCTCGGCAACGGGATCCGGCAAAAAGGGACCCCCCCCACACACACATACACAGCCAGTAGTCCCTCATCTGACATGTCTAGATGTTCTGATAGGTTTTGGAAAAAAATAAAGTATACCCAGAGTTGTAATGCGGGATTAGCTGCAATTAGGTCGCTCGTATAGGGCAAATACGTAAGTGCTTGCAGTCAAAACTGCAGTTTTCTTTTAGATTTTATAATTTCCCATATATTTGCATTCGCAGGGGGGGGCGAGAGTTCGGCCGGGGGAGGTTTGTACCGTCTTTTCACCAGGGGGTCTTGGTACCGGGGTGGGAGGTCGCTTTGACCCTTCCGCAACGGTTGCTCCAATTTGGTAGATATTTTTTACCAGACATGTTCAACACAGTTGTCGATAGAGAGCTGGTAATAACTCATTTTCGAAAATATGTCGCTCACAACCTTTTCACCGTTGAAACCGTGACAGGACTTAAGTAAAAGAATTGGCCGGTACACACCACATGATTGCTTATCAAGTCCTTCGAAATATCGGAATCATTTGAGGGTGACTGTATTTACTGACAGATGAACGGGCAAATTAACGATGTCACATTCATCCACTTACGTTTGGGATCCAAAAAGGTCTCCTCAAAAACAGCTCTTCGAGCAAGGCCTAAGGCAATCAAGCGTCCTGGCCAAATAGACCTAATCACATCTTTAGCTTCTGCTTGAAACAAATCTACTTCGAAGAGCCAATAATCGTAGCCGAAAAGCAATTCAATAGTTGCTTTGTTGCAGATACCATGGTATGTGATGTACGGTCTAATGTCGTTTTTGCAGTTATCGTGGTATCAGATACCACGGTCAAAAGGCGGTTTTGCAGTTGTCGTGGTATCTGGCCAGTTACCATGGTAACTGATATTCTCAGATATCGCGGTCCTACCGTGGTATCTGGTCGTGCATGGTATCTGAAAAGTCATCTCACTTTAATCAGTTTTTGTCAAATTGGTGAGAAAGAAGTTCAGCACATAGTAATGTAACTGGATATCAGTTTTTCTTTTGGGATGACTTCGAAAAGTACAATTTCGGCAATAGTCGTTTTTGCAGCGGACCGTATATCAGGGGTACATCAGATACAACGGTAACTGCAAAAACGACTAATTGCAGATCCAGTTACCGTGGTAACTGATAACATGGTATCTGCAAAAACGCAACTAATGAATCGTTGCAACCCTCTAGCAATCATAGTTGGAAGGGTGTATTCGTCAATTTTTACTTATGTTGTAAGTTTTCGTTTATTATTTTTATTTTTTCCTTTTCTTTCCTTTGTTCTTAATACTCCGTCTTGTGTCCTCGCGATTGTGTGACGGGTAATAAATTTCATTCATTCACATGTAGAGGTAAGCTTTTGTGAATGTCACCTAACAGTGAACGTTCACCGAAGAAAAACTAAAACCCAAATCAGGCATTTTTTACGACAAAATACTTGCCAAAAACGCTTCATCACTTTTAGAATATTTTGCTGTTAGTGACTCAACTGCCACCTGGTTTTCCTGTCACAAATTATAATATTTTGCCAAGAGGAACGCACCTTGGACCAAGAAGATGGCGGTTCGAACCAACAGACGCCTCAAATAGAAGAAAAAGTACACTTGAAAATTCAAAAATAAAATATAAAAAATTATACTCAAAAGTTTATGCCAGGATAGCCCTAAAGTAGTTGGTTATTTTTCCTTTCCATTTGACTGTTTTATAAGCATGTAACAAAGCCAGGGTAGTGAAACAGTTGGAGAAGTGTTCAATTAAGCATGACTATGTTGTATGTGTTGTGAGTCATCAATCAATACGAGCCAAGGTTTAAGGAATGGGGCATTCTTATGCTACAGCAGCCGGGCTAACAAAACTATGTCCCTTTCTTTTTTCCCTCCCCTTCCTGAAAAGCTTGGCACTCATTCTTCCCAGTTTCGCTTTTAAAAAATCTTAAACTTTTTGCTATTTATACTACTTATCTTAATGTAACCGGCTCTCTCAGTTTCTAACTTCAGCTCTCTCCTTAACTTTTACATTAGGCAATTGTGTTGCGAGAGCAACACTTTGGTTTTGTCCTAGTTTTTTTTTTTTTCCTATGCAGCCGATTTCAGCTTGGACCAAGAAGATGGCGGTTCGAACCAACAGACGCCTCAAATAGAAGAAGAAGTACACTTGAAAATTCAAAAATAAAATATAAAAAATTATACTCAAAAGTTTATGCCAGGATAGCCCTAAAGTAGTTGGTTATTTTTCCTTTCCATTTGACTGTTTTATAAGCATGTAACAAAGCCAGGGTAGTGAAACAGTTGGAGAAGTGTTCAAATAAGCATGACTATGTTGTATGTGTTGTGAGTCATCAATCAATACGAGCCAAGGTTTAAGGAATGGGGCATTCTTATGCTACAGCAGCCGGGCTAACAAAACTATGTCCCTTTCTTTTTTCCCTCCCCTTCCTGAAAAGCTTGGCACTCATTCTTCCCAGTTTCGCTTTTAAAAAATCTTAAACTTTTTGCTATTTATACTACTTATCTTAATGTAACCGGCTCTCTCAGTTTCTAACTTCAGCTCTCTCCTTAACTTTTACATTAGACAATTGTGTTGCGAGAGCAACACTTTGGTTTTGTCCTAGTTTTTTTTTTTTTTCCTATGCAGCCGATTTCAGCTTATTGCTGGAAAGTTGTAAGGGTCTAACCTGTGCGGCTTTTACGGAAATGTGGACCTTAGGCCGGATTGATGAATATGACATTAGGTTTTGGAAAGCTCCGTAGAACTCTTGCCTGGGGCCCAAAAGGATGGTTTTTGCTTGTCCTCGAGCCACTGCCTACGGTGTGTGAAGTGAAGCGGAGTTGAATAGCCTATGTCAGAGAGGACTATCTGAAGTTGTGCAGCCAAGCTTTCATTTCATCAAACCATCCGGAACGGAAAGCTCCGTTCTAGCAGGCAAGCAGGCAGGCACCAGTTTCAAACTGAATATGGACTAAAATCTATAAGTGCTAAATATGTGAGACAGTTGCCCGGCCCCACAGCCCAAATATATTCTTTGAGTGATAAATAGAAAAATCTGGAGAAACAAAAAATGTCATTTTCCCACGGGTCCAAAAGTGCTGCCATCTATTGTTTCTGCTCATTTCAGTTTGTGATTTCAGCCTTCATCATTCCATTTTTTGCACTTGGGACCCGTGGTATCAGATATGGGACCCATGGTATCAGATATACCTCTTAAACTTTAAAAGTTCTCTCAATGCTAAAGAAATTGGAGTTTACCCTTTGCTCCTTCCTAACTGGTGATATTAGAAAGTTGGCCTACGGCAAACAAGTCAACTTTTGAACTAATACCGATAGATTTTTTTTTCAACGGCAATAGATAGCTCTTAATGAGCTGATCAAAATATATGCAATCGGTTTTTTGGTACAAAAATTCCCTCATGAGATACACCATTTTGAAAGTATAGAGGGGTTGACAACTCCAGTAGTAGGGTACACACTGAAACTAAAAAATAGACCGATCCCAATTGTGATACATGTAGGGGACTTGCAAGCAACAATGGGCTGTTAGACCATAATATCTTCGGCAATGAGGGGTTTGCAACTTGTTCTAGTTGGTGTACCTATTATTTGTTTCCGGTGTATTCGGCGGTAAGGACAATGTGGTTCCCAATAGTAAGACGCGGTTGCTAGAGAGGGTTCATGAGGGGCTAGAAATTTCTGCTAGAAAATTCTGAAATTTCTGAATTGGTGCACATCTATAGTATTTTGATCCTGAAAAGTTACGGATAGCTTTATAATACCAACTAGATTATTTGAGATAATGTTCCAAGTTCATCCGTCACGATGTGTACGATTGAAAAGGATAAAGTTCACCTGGCTGCGAAGTCAATTTAGTTCCTTCTTCCGATATTTTTTTGTTGTTGTTTTTTTAACGCTGAGGAATTTGATCATGTGATTACTGATTGTGTTCTTCTATAAACGTATCATTTTGGAAGTTTCGATAGGTTGACAACCAGCATTTAACCGATGGTGAAGAAACAAAACCATAAGTGTTGCTCTCGCAACACTTTAGTCGGCGAAGCCGGACAAAGGTTGCCGCAACACTTCACGTTGCCCAGGCAACGTAGATCTAGTTAAATTTAAAGCCAATGAAGAGCATTCCAAAAATTATTGTAGTAAGTTCTTACACAAATTTATGAAAACACGAAACTAAACAGCGAAATAAGAAGGAAACACGAATACCAACACCATGATGCGCCATTCCGCCATATGATACCTCTAATGCTGAGGCAAAACTAACTACACCAACAAACAAATCGGTGGGGAACCCGTAGGGAAAAAAGGTACAAGGATTCCCGTAAAGGTGTCCGGAATTTTGGAACAACATTCCGGGCACGGAAAACGTAACGGAAATCCCGCCTGGGGAGTCTTGTTTCCTGGAATTCCGCAGTTTAACGCGGAATTCCGGGAAACAAACCCCCCAGCCGGGATTCTAATGTGAAAAGATGGAATTATTTGTTTGGGAAATATTAAAAAGCACGGTTTTGGCAATTTTTCGATTTTGCAAAGTGTACAGTGGTATCAGAAACCATGGTAACTGCAAAACGACAAAATGAAGATCCAGATACCGTGATGTCAAATACCATAGTATCTATAAAAAAGAACTGTCATTTTTCTTAACTCACGTATTCCCAGAGTTGGGGAAAAAATATGAAAGTCGTCAGATTCACAGCCACCCAGGCAAGAAAGCTATCTATTTCTCAAGAGAACAAAGCTCCTTGCGTACCTGTCCTTGAATTTAAATTTATTTTAAGGCGGGTATTCCTTTAGATCAAATGCAATTGTTAATTAGCCTGAGGGCAGATTGTTTACCGATAGGATGAAGAAGAAAATATTTGGGTAAGGTTAGGGTGCATGTGGTCCTTACTTTTTTGTCCCATGTGTGGGAAAATGGATGAATTTACTTTCCATTTAATGGGTGAATGTCAGGAGTTAAGAATTTGAGGAAGGAAATATTTGGAGAAATGGTGTGGGGGGAGGGAAGGTTTAAACAAATTTTGAAAGATTCCTTCAGGTTGCAATGATCCACAGGGAAATTTTTCGTAGTTAGTTCTGTTGTTGTGGTTTTGTTCGTTTTGTGTTTTGTTGTTCCATGGCCTTTAGTGCTTTAACGGAAATAGATCTTATCTTTTTTAAAGTGGAATGGGTTGACATCCCATTACTTCACCACATGTACTGTATCTGAGTTCAGTCATGGTCTATCTCTGATGAAGAAACATTGTGTATTTTTCACAAGCTCCTTCCTGAGAGCACGAGTAAAAGTTAAGGTCCCTGTACACACGGGAACAAAAGGAAAATAAGACTCTTGTAACAAATTGTGTAGTGAGAATTATCTGGTCTGTAAATAGGGTTGCTAGCATCGTTAAGTGTAATGAGGTTAGTAAGTTCAAGTTCAGTAATGGTCAATGTAAATATTAATCAGTTCAGAAAATTTGTTAAATATGTAAAATGTAAAGAAATATGTATAAATAACATAGGAATAAAATAAAATATTTTCGTGTAAATTGTAATTTTGATTTTAGTTCGTATCCAGGCTTTGTGGCGAATAGTGGAATAAATAAGTTTTAGTCTCTCTTAAATGTATAATGCAAAGACATGAAAAATCTAGCAAGTATTCGCTGTTTGCAAATCCATATCTCAAAATCATACACACGCACACATGATTTGTACTGCTCACGGCAGGGGAATCCGCGGCATCACTCAAGGCGTTTTTCCGTGACACGATTTTGTGCCACACTGTCGAGCCACAAGTTGAAACTCGCGGAAACGCCGTTTTGTCTATTTTTTGGAAGGTAATTTCAAATGTCTGAATATATACATAAAAATCATGTAAAAATCTCAATAATTAGAACTCCGCAGGCTTTCGTCCTTCTCATTCCGTGCAAAGACGATCTTTAGTTTATGTCTACATACTTGAGAAAGTTTTTTATTTTGTTGTTTTGACGTTTTTTTGCTGCTAAATTTGAATTTCCTGCAAAAATCGAGCCACTAAATCGACAATCAACTCGGCAGTTGTTTATCGAATTTGATTCACAAAGCTAGCCACGGAAATCTTGTTGGTCGTAGAACAGACTTGTGGGCCGCACAAAAGGCCGCAGAAAGTCTCTTTTCGAGACATGATCTACCCACAACATGTTTATTGGAGCACGGAAAAACGCCTTTAATAATTTGAAATGGATGGGAAGCGATGAGCAAGGGGTTAGAGACTCTGCATTTAACAACCGAAGGAAGTGAATGTCGGTGAATGTATTCGCAATTTCGTCATAGCATTACGATACTTTGATGGAAGGGAAATATACAGCTGTCATGAAATAGAGATTTAAAGTGTTTTTAGGCAGCGGATCGAGACAATTTTTAAACAGTTCGTGACGTTGACCAAATCCTCTCGATAATCCTCTAGTTCAGGCTTAACAAAAAGGCATTTATTCAAAATAATGATAATAGTAAAACAAAAAGGCAGTTAACACTGATTTTGGGGCCACAGCTTTATGATGCTTGACAACCGCCTGACAACTGATCAGAATAATATTTATTTTTCTTGAAGAAAAATAACAATCAATCATTTGAACTTAAAGCACAACTCTTACTAGAAATGATCTTTTCCCCATGAAATGGATCAGAAAAAACGTTTTTCGAAAATACCATTACTTTCCACCTGAAATTAACGGTTTTCTCGTTACCGCTTGTCGACTGTGTCCAGCCTTCCTGCTCTCCGACGCGGCGGCTGGGCGCAAAACGTTTGAAAACTGAACGCGCCGTGGTTAGAAAGTTGGAAAACTAACCAAATAAAAGAAGTAAAAAAACAGAAGATTATCATATCCTTATATGTGAACGAGTTGTCAGCGGACATCAAAGATTCCGGCAAACCTTGCGCTGTGTGACGGGCAAAACTCGGCAGGGCCAAAAAAGCGCTAAAAGTTCGTAGGCACAAAACGAAACAATGGAGAAAGGTGGGATTTAAGAAGCTTAGAATTCCACAAGGGATCTAGCTATATTATTAAAGGCAGAAAAAGCGAGAGGGGTCCTTTAAAAGTCTGAAATTAATCATTTTTTCGGTCATCAGTTTTTTCGTCTGATAAAATTAAGAGTGTGTCAGGAGATAACTTGAGAGGGGGCCTCCAAAATTTTGACTGCCTCCATAGGATTTGGACTTAAAAACAAGGGCTTGGAAGCACCCGAAGGATTCAACGCCGGACGAACAAATTCTTCCCAGCATTGAAAAACGCTATATACGAAGAAGACAGTCAGACCTGACTGAACTGTACAAGGTTTGAATTGGAGCCTCTGATAGTCGGCTCGCAGGTGAACGTGTTGACCTCACTTCAAACATCCTCAGGGACACGAGTTTGAACTTAGCTCTAATCGCTTCGACAAAGACATATCGGCAGGTGGAAGTTTGGGAATCGCATTGTGGAGATGTTGACGAAACTATCATTCATCGCCGTTGCCAGCTCATCAATCGACGCCTTGAAAGTGCACTTAACGACAAGTATTGTCCTGAGAATTTCCGTAGCTTTGTAGAGGCGTTGCGCCTTCTTTTGCTATCCATATTAATAATAATTAAAACTTTTGACAATATGTTCAGAATGTTTATGTGTTTTACGTACATGGTGAAGAATAACATACACAAATATTTCCGAGAGTTACAGAAAAGGTACTAGTTTTATTATACTAGTTTTATTATTAATTATCGTCATACATAATCATTAGCGGTGCTAAGCGAATTAATCAACTGAGATTTTCTTGCGGTGACAGTTTGGTCCTTGTTATCAAGAGCCTGGCCGTAGTTCAGAATAACCCTCTACTACCTTCTCCTTGAAGCCTGAAGGAAGGCATGAGATGACCCCTCGTCATTTTTCACTCGAGGATTCCAAAAGAAGACATGATACTTTTCGAAACTGTAGAGCTTAAAAGAAGACATGGTAGAATACGGGTCCTACTAGAGAACCACGAAGCCTAAAAGAAGGCATAGATGGTGCGTAACTCCTGGTGCAAGCATGCCTTCTTTTAATATGCAGTGCCTTCTTTTAGTATGCCGTTCCTTCTTTTAGTATGCCGCGCCTCATTTTAGTACACGAGCCTCCAGTACCATGCCGTGCCCTAGCCGATCCCTTCGCAAAGCCCATTTACCTTCCATGTCGACCTTCCACCAATTTGATTGGAGAACTTCCTACATTTCTAGACTCCTCGACCTGAGTGCTAAATTGCAAGCCCCATCTATGAGTTCGACCTAAATCTTATTCCGAACCATCGAGATAATATCAATCCGTCAAGGAGTTATTGAACTCGCGGAATGACGAAAAGACAGATTTACGATGACTTTGACATTCTCCACTTCCGTTCACGATCTCCAAACTGACACAGATAAATCTGGTAACCACTAAAGAGATATGCAGCATCTGATACTGATCAACTAAGGAACCTGCCCCAATTTTGCCAATTGCAGCTGCCCGAAAATGGAATTCTTTGGACAGAAGTGTATCAATTTTATTATGGGATCGACTAAAAAGAGGCACGGCATAGCGCAGAAAGCAAAAGTAATAAAAAGAGATTAGCAAGTAGTAGAGGTAGACAAGTAAGTGAGAGTTCGCAACTCCTGAGCCTAAAAGAAGGCACGTTAGAACATTGTTCTTGTCCCTCACTCTGGAGACTGAAAGAGCAAGTTTAGTTTCGTGCCTCTTTTTAGTACGGGGACGGAACGGCGGAAAAGGAACGAGTAATAAAAAGAGATTAGCAAGTAGTAGAGGTAGACAAGTAAGTGAGAGTTCGCACCTCCAGAGCCTAAAAGAAGGCACGTTAGAACATTGTTCCTGCCCTCACTCTGAAGCCTGAAAGAGCAAGTTTAGTTTCGTGCCTCTTTTTAGTACGGGACGGAATGGCGGAGAAGGAACGAGTAATAAAAAGAGATTAGCAAGTAGTAGAGGTAGACAAGTAAGTGAGAGTTCGCAACTCCAGAGCCTAAAAGAAGGCATGTTAAAACATTGTTTCTGCCCCTCACTCTGAAGCCTGAAAGAGCAAGTTTAGTTTCGTGCCTCTTTTTAATACTCGTACCTCCTATCGTGCCATGCCATGCCTGCTTTTAGTCGACCCCTAGATAGGCTTGCCGATTGCCTTACCAGACCTAGATCTTAACATATGCACGGGTTTTATTTCAGAGTTACTTGAAAAAAATCGTTAAGCGTAAGGTTTGTTCTGCAGCACGAAGGCCAACTTTAACCGTTTGATCCGTGACCGCATTTTTACTGCTTTTGTTATTAGCATATTCTCCCACTGTCTCCATTTCTGGATAATTATTACAGAACGAAACGAAAATCAGAATGGTTGTATACGGAGATTGTAGCGTACCCGACGAAAATGGCAAAAGTATAATAAAAAAAATTACCACCTTCTAAAAACACATTTCCAATTATACTTCGTTCCATAAATGTCTTTAATGAACAAAAAGTTTCTGCTTGGAGTACCTCTTTGAACGAGAAATAGTAGTTTCTGTAAATATAGTTTTCTCGATCCCTTGGACGTTATCAATGTCCGAAGGTGAAAGATTTCTACAGTCGCTGGATCCCCAGTATAGTCTGCTCCGGGCATTTCTAAAGTAGCCTGTTTGTATCTGTTTTTAATTTTTTTCAGTTCGTGTCGTTCTATTTTTCTTTCTACTCCTTTTGTCACAGTTCTGTGTTTGAAATGGATGCATATGAATATCCATTCTTTCAAATATGAACTTGCTAGAGCTTTTGCTTTCACTTAAACCTAGCACCTGTTTTGTGTCACCGGCAGGAAAATATAAGATTTCAGGTGAAAAACATTCCTGTCAGTTGTTTTATACCCAATAGCAGCCCTTTTTTGATGAACACATAAAACAAAATAGAAATAAGACATCCAAATTTAATTGAAACTGCATTGAGAGCTTGCACACGTACACACAGGACAAGACAAGATTTTTGGTCAAAACATTCCTGTCAATAGTTACATTCACAATCGCAACACCTTTCGACGAAGACAGAAATCAAAGTAGAGAAGACGTCCAAAATCAAATCGATACCGCATTGGGTGTTTGCACACGCTAACTAGAAATAATGTAAAACAAAGAAATCAGGTAAACGCGTAACGTTCCGCTTCAAATCAGCTTTGCTAACCTTGTCAGGGACACGCTCGACATAATTCGCGAAGAACCTGCTAAATGATCAATCTCTCAACATTATGCCACAACCACACGCTAACAAAAAAGTTCCAAACCAAGTTTCAGTTCAGTTTAGTTTATTTGTTCTTCAACAAATTCAACACTCAATATATTCTTAAACCAATAGCCCGTCTCAATATGTGACAACAGGTCACCTGTGCGAGACGGACAAACAATTACATTTTCAGGAGGTAAGTGTTACAGTTTCCAAGTTTTCCTCTATCTTCTCCCGAAAATTATTGACAACTGGGTCCAGCCAGCGAAAGACCTTCTTCCCTGTCTCCTAGCCTAAGGTTGGTGTTTTTTTGTGTGTTTGTTATTTTTTTTAGCTCTTTCTTATTTCCCATACTCCGCTTTCAAGAATGGTGGTTTGCAAATAACGTAGGTTACTGACTCACTGTAAAACGAAACTAAAATAAAACTAGAATATCAAGCAAGTATTGAATCATGGCTACAAGTTAGTTGCTCTTACTCAGTTCCCTCACCGGAATTTTTACAAGAAGGATGCAAAATCAGGTAAAAGGGGCACTTGAGCTAACAAGATACTTTAATTACCAGGACTCCCCAATTTCCTGCCAAAGCAAAGAATGCTCTTCTTGGGTGTGACGTCAATAGGCAGAAAAGTACCCAAGCAGCGATGTTCTTTGTCGATTTTGCGAAAAACTAAAGGAGTTTGGAAAAATCTGTGTTGTAACTGAATGTTGTGTTTTCCCAATCAGACAAAAACGAAAACCCGGGAATTTAAAACTAACTTGCAGAGAAAGCGACAAAAACGACCGGACTCGCCTCAGTCTCCCCTATCACCAAAACATCACCGAGTCCCCCTCAAACATTCTGAAAAAAGACTCACGTTTTCGAAAAATTTGAACGAAGAATGAAGGTTTAAGAGCGCGAAAGTCCTGAGAGCGCGGAAGCGTGAAAGAACTTGCTTTCTATTTATGTCTTCCCGATTTCATTATCTCTTTCCCGAGAATTCGCTTAGAGGGATAATTTTTTCCTCGAACGCTGTTCAGTAATGGCGCCGTGTTGCGTGGCGAACCCGCGTCATATTCCATCGACTCTTCTTCTTCGGTTTCTTTCCCTACAAAAAGATCCGATAGAAGATGCGAGCTCAAATTCGCCCATTCTCCAATATCATGCGTCATTTCTCGGAAACCTAGGGGGGTTGGCAGTGGCGTCCCAGGCAAGATATCTGCCTATTTGTACTCCCAAAACAAAATCCTCAAAAAACTCATGTTTATTTTTTGACGTAACGTAACGTAGATTGTAACGTTTAAATATAGCTCTAATAGAATTCAGCTGACGCATCCGTTTTTTACTGTCGAATATGATTCACAGTCAGCTTGGGGTGAAGGAAGATTTATTTGTTTCGTTACTATGAAATCAGTATGAATGAATGAAGTACAGTTCTGTTCTTCTGTTCTAAGAAGTTAGTATCAAAATATCACTAAAATAAATTTCTATTGAGAGCCATCGAATATATCAAATATAATCCTCGCGTCAAGGAAGAATTGTTATGCCAAAGGATGCAGCGTTCCAGTCACGCTGATTTGAACACTATAACCGCGGATCCTCAAGAGGCTTCATTTTCCGTAACTGATTGTATCCTTCGATTTCCTCTGAATCCTTTGAGGAGACAAAGGATTTCCGCCAATCGGAAAGAAACGAAGACAAAGCTTGGAATGCACTTTCTCGAGAAACGAAAAAGCCTAATACCGACGGAAATTTCCGGTCTGTTTACTTAAGATCATAATGAGAATCGGATCTGTGGTAAACACGGAAAGACTTTTTTTTTGAATCGACAAACCCTAATTCCACGGTCCGTGTTTCACCAGTCACATGATCGATTAAAACGGGAAAGGATACGAAAAGCAAGGTGCAATGGGAATTACTATCAAAAGCGGGAAAGGAACTTAAAGAGGGAAAGGAATAATATTAAGAGATATGTGGGTTTTTCGATATGTCGGTATATCAATATTTTCACTTTCGAAATTCGACAATCATTTCGTTTCCGCCAATCGGAAAGAAACGAAAACAAAGCTTGGAATGCACTTTCTCGCGAAACGAAAAAGCCTAATACCGACGGAAATTTCCGGTCTGTTTACTTAAGATCATAATGAGAATCGGGTCTGTGGTAAACACGGAAAGACTTTTCTTTTGAATCGACAAACCCTAATTCCATGGTCCGCCTTTCACCAGTCACATGATCGACTAAAACGGGAAAGGATACGAAAGGCAAGGTGCGATGGGAATTACTATCAAAAGCGGGAAAGGAACTTAAAGAGGGAAAGGAATAATATTAAGAGATATGTGGGTTTTTCGATATGTCGGTATATCAATATTTTCACTTTCGAAATTTGACAATCATTTCGTTTCCGCCAATCGGAAAGAAACGAAGACAAAGCTTGGAATGCACTTTCTCGCGAAACGAAAAAGCCTAATACCGACGGAAATTTCCGGTCTGTTTACTTAAGATCATAATGAGAATCGGATCTGTGGTAAACACGGAAAGACTTTTCTTTTTTTTTGAATCGACAAACCCTAATTTCATGGTCCGCTTTTCACCAGTCACATGATCGACTAAAACGGGAAAGGATACGAAAAGCAAGGTGCAATGGGAATTACTACCAAAAGCGGGAAAGGAACTTAAAGAGGGAAAGGAATAATATTAAGAGATATGTGGGTTTTTCGATATGTCGGTATATCGATATTTTCACTTTCGAAATTCGATAATCATTTCGTTACCGCCAATCGGAAAGAAACGAAGACAAAGCTTGGAATGCACTTTCTCGAGAAACGAAAAAGCCTAATACCGACGGAAATTTCCGGTCTGTTTACTTAAGATCATAATGAGAATCGGATCTGTGGTAAACACGGAAAGAATCGACAAACCCTAATTCCATGGTCCGCCTTTCACCATTCACATGATCGACTAAAACGGGAAAGGATACAAAAGGCAAGGTGCAATGGGAATTACTACCAAAAGCGGGAAAGGAACTTAAAGAGGGAAAGGAATAATATTAAGAAATATGTGGGTTTTTCTATGTGTCGGTATATCGATATTTTCACTTTCGAAATTCGATAATCAATATTTCGTTACCATTTTTCGCTTTCATATACGTCTCGTTGCGCTAAAGTTTAAGAACAAAAATTTTAGTGAAATAGCAGTTTGAATCATCTATTGTTGAAATGTGTTATGGATGCTGCATACTATATTGTATTGTGTTACGGAAAGATATTGCTCCAAATCTGGGTACATTAGAGTTAGTTATGTTAGGTAATTTACAATACTTAAATAATGTTCAAATATCGTTTTTGGTATCGATATTTCCATTTCGATATCCATGTTCGGTCCGATATATCGATATCGACATTCGTTCCGTCATATCGATATATCTTTGTCGAATGTCGCCCAGTACTAGAAAGGAACACTAAAATGGGGAAAGCTGTACCAGGATACAGGCATACTCGGAGTAGGAAGGATGCACCATTTCTTTCGTCTTTTCAAGCATGAGGGAGCAGACAGCAAGCACCCTTAAAGTGTAGCCTACTTCTTCACTACCAACAAGTATTATGGCCAAATTATACAGTTTCATATTCGCCAAGGGCCAGTGACCATTTGTGCATAAAGGACCTGTCTTACCTATAATACTACTGCAACCTAATTCCATGATCTCTCCGTCCGTTCTTAAACCCGGAGACCCGAGTTTCCTACGGTACATTCTCGCCCCCTCAATGAAACATCAGTGATTTTCTCACTTGTTTTGTTCCACTACCTTGGATGCATTGATATATGCATCCAATAGAATCATCTATTGTTGAAATGTGTTATGGATGCTGCATACTATATTGTATTGTGTTACGGAAAGATATTGCTCCAAATCTGGGTACATTAGAGTTAGTTATGTTAGGTAATTTACAATACTTAAATAATGTTCAAATATCGTTTTTGGTATCGATATTTCCATTTCGATATCCATGTTTGGTCCGATATATCGATATCGACATTCCTTCCGTCATATCGATATATCTTTGTCGAATGTCGCCCAGTACTAGAAAGGAACACTAAAATGGGGAAAGCTGTACCAGGATACAGGCATACTCGGAGTAGGAAGGATGCACCATTTCTTTCGTCTTTTCAAGCATGAGGGAGCAGACAGCAAGCACCCTTAAAGTGTAGCCTACATCTTCACTACCAACAAGTATTATGGCCAAATTATACAGTTTCATATTCGCCAAGGGCCAGTGACCATTTGTGCATAAAGGACCTGTCTTACCTATAATACTACTGCAACCTAATTCCATGATCTCTCCGTCCGTTCTTAAACCCGGAGACCCGAGTTTCCTACGGTACATTCTCGCCCCCTCAATGAAACATCAGTGATTTTCTCACTTGTTTTGTTCCACTACCTTGGATGCATATCATCCTGTCGACGGTTGCTTGCGAAAAGTTTACTCATCAGAAAATACGGTTATGTAAATTTTTCCCTGTTTTCACTAGGAGTCAACGGGCCTGGAAAGAGGCTTAACACAGCCATAGAGGTGGGTAACTTGTTGAAAGCAGAGCCTAGTTTTAAAGCATTCAATTATTTTAAAATACTGGAACATGAACAGTAAATAGTACGAAGGGTCCTTCAAGGGTTTTCTTACGTACATAGGATCCCTGCTCTAGCACAGTTCACTCAAGTTCCCGGATCTTTCCTTCCCTTAGTATTATTCAATGTGCAGGTGAAGATGCACACTTTAAGGGTGTTACCCTTGGTTCACACTGCTGCGTCGCATGCGACACGATTTTTTCTCTGACGGTCTGACGTGCGACAGAATCGCATGAACCTTCCCACCACCACGCAGACGCAAATGGACAACGAAATTTTTCGTCGAGATTATTCTGTAAAAAGACAAAGGAGCCCTTTGGGAAACGACCTTTGAAGATGCGGGGAGATGAGATACGTGCTTTAGCGCCACCGTGATTTTTTGCCACTGGGTATTTTTCGCCACTACAGGTGACGCAGCAGGTAAAAAAGGGCAAAAACAGTTTACGGGATTAGCGAAAGAATCTCGAAAGGATTTTACGCCACTCCTCGCTATTACTTACAAGGGATTAACTCTGGAAAACCATTATAAGAAAAACTTTTTATTTGACACTATTTCACTCTGTCTTCTCTTCTAACCGATATTGATGAAAATTAATAAAAGTACGAGCTGCCAAGAAAATACAATTTATATCGCTGACGGATTTTTGGTTTCGCTACAAGTACAAGAAAGGTTCTCTGTAGGGAAAGTAGGGAAACGTGGTCGTAAAGAAGTAACAACGGCAGTAGCAACCACATTTCGAGAGAAAGTGCCTCATCTTTTCGAGAAGAGTATATCATTTAGTAGCCCACACTTGAGCTAGACACTTTGCAAGTTTTAAAGATGTTTACCGGCTTTCGTGTTTTTACCGTATTGTATTTTCTATAAATATAAATTAAATACTTTCTGGCAAGGCCTTTATAAAGTCATATGATTCTGCTTGTTGAATGGCTAGGCTAATTGGCTTGTTTAATGAGTTATGAGAGTGGCGAAAAATCCTAGGTCACTAATACTTGCTAATACGACTAAGCCTTCAGGTAAACTACACAAGGTTCAACATGTCATTAGGATAAGGGTCGGAAACCCAGAGTGGCGAAAAATAGCCAGTGGCAAAAATCCCGGTGGCGCTAAAGCACTGCTACGGGGGAGATTGCCCTTCTGAATACCACCCATTATCAACCACTATTAGGAAATTTTCAGTGAAAACCTATCAGTCATCTTGTTCAAAACCGGTTAATGCAAGCTTATTCAGGAGATATTTTGCATTTACCCATCCTAGAATTACAATCAGAACAAGGTACAGCAATTCTTAGACTTGAACATTAACTAATCTTTGTTTTTTCTTTCCCCCAAAAAATCATTTGCGTTATGTCGGATGGGTTGAAACTGTTCAACGCATCCGACAGTGCGATAGAACGCAAAGTTCTGCGTTGCTTGTCGCACGATTTGTGTCGGATGTCGCATGACGAAGTATTCTGCGCGAAATCGCAGCAGGGTGAACAAGGGGTTAGGAAGTATTTCCTCCTGAAACAATACTTTCCTGTTACTAAATCAACTCAATCACAGTTGGTACAGCTCAATGTAGATCTTAAGAAGGAAATGAGACAAAAAGGTGTTTAGCTGATTTGTGGGTAAAAAATTAACCCTCACAGACCAGATAAAACGGATATTGGACTAGACTCCCACTGGTGTGATTGAGAAAATGAGACTGAATGAAAAGACAACCTGAAACCGTCAGAGGCGTCAGTAGCCTTTTCCCTTTGGGGTGGGGTACGCCCAGTCTGCGCCGACGGGAATTAAAAGTGTGACAAGAAAACGCTGCAACATTGGTATATCGTATTTGACTGTGCAATACGGATAAGTCAGCTGAAATTTATAGGAGCTATATTTCGGCCCTTCTTGGCAAGGGTCCTCTACAGGCTCAAAGCCGCTCAAGATGTAAAAAACAAAACTTGTGATAACCACACACATTATTGGTTATCACAAGTTTCATTTTTTCCATCTTGAGCGGCTTTGAGCCTGAAGAGGACCCTTGCCAAGAAGGGCCGAAATATAGCTCCAATAAATTTCAGCTGACTTATCCGTTTTGCACAGTCAAATATGATTCGCAGTCAGCTTGGGCTGAAGGAATATTTATTGGTATATCGGGTTAAGGCAGTAAGTAAGTAAGTAAGTAATCTATTTCTATTTCTTTTAGCAATTTGTTTTCAGGCTCATCATTTCTACCAAAAAATTCGCCATATTTCCATGAAGAAAAAGAGTGCCTAGTAATCGTGGTGATGAAGTCTGACCCCTTATGAATTTATGAGTGGGTGGGATTGACTGACTCGTTGTCGAAAGGGTTGAATGACTTTCTCTTACTCCTGAATAAGGTTGGCGGTGTTGGAATTCACTTTATTGCAGTTCAGCGCTCCAAGTGGACTAGTTGCTGTGATTCCCCAATAGTCTCATAACTCTTCTGTACAGCGCTATTTTCCCTTTTCTTGTCTAGTGCGTAAATAAACTCCATCATCATCATCATAGACAAAAGAAAAAGTCAGACCCAGAATGTAGTTGTCCCTTTCTACAAAAGAGACATATGCAGAATCTCTGCAAAATCGCAATGAAAAAATTACAATACCACGAACGGTTGAGGCTACTGAAGCTTCCCAAACTCTCATATCGACGTAGACGTGGCAACTTCCTGATGGTCGAAAAGTTGTTAGACTCTATCCCTGGATTATTCGAGAGCTCCCAATCAAAGTCGACGCGAGGTCATTCGAAGGCCGTGTTCCGCCCTACCGTAGTTACTACGCTAGTTACCGTAGTTATGTACTACGCTAGTTACCGTAGTTACTACGCTAGTTACCGTAGTTACTACGCTAGGCTGGAACGCTTTTTAAATTTTTCGGTCAAATATCAGGCCGCGGGCTGATCGGACCAATCACGTTGCAGAGATGCGTAGTTACTACGCTAACTACGCTTCCGAGCGTGGTAAGCAAATAGTTACTATTAGTTACTATTTTGAAAAGGTTAGAACGGTCAGCGTAGTAACTTTTCGTGAGGCTGGAACAGAAATAGTAATTAATAGTTACTATTGGTAGAGGGGTGGAACACGCTCGAAGAAGCTCTAACTGACCAGCTGTAAGAGGCGCGAGCGGCACAGTTTTTCTCTGTACGCGGGAACAGCCTTTCGGAAAAAACTGTCAGTGCTGCTACCCTGGATAGCTTCAAAAAAAGCGTTGACGATGATTGGAAAAATACTGAATGTTGGCTACACTGGGATGCCAGTGATCTGATGTGAGAACATCTGCCAATCAAGGATTGTCGGCTACACTGAGTGCAAGTGAGCCAATGTAACAACAACAATCTACCAATCGAGATGCCAAACAGCGAGAGACTGCAGGAGGATCATCCCACCTCATCTCGCTGCGGTTTAAGGTAATTAATTAATTAATTACCTGGGAAGCAGATCACAGATTTTCTACTCATCAGCATGTGTGTGTATTTTACTATGTACTGGAGATACGTGCTTTAGCGCCACCGTGATTTTTCGCCACTTAGGGTACCGCAGCAGGTAAAAAGGGCAAAAACAGATTACAATTAAGAGCCGGGATTAGCGAAAGAATCTCAGAAGGATTTTGCGCCACTCCTCGCTATTCCTTAGGCTATCAAGGATTAATTCGGAAAAGTATTGAAAGAAAAACTGCTGATTTGATACTATCGCTAAATCGAGGGAATTCGTGTTAACCAAACCGCATGAAGGACATGGGCCTGAATGTGCAAAAACAGAAGTCTGTCATGCGAAAGCGGCGATTCGGAAACGCCTCTTGAAGAAGTGACATCGGCAGCAGGAACCATATTTCGAGAAGAAGTGCCTCATCTTTTCGAGAAGAGTATCTCATTTCGTACACTTGGACTAGATACTTTGCAAGTTTTAACGCTGTTTTGCGAGTTTTCGTGTTTTTACTGTATTGTATTTTCTGTAAATACAATTTAAATGCTTATCTTCAAGAAAGTTTCTGGCGAGGCCCTAACAAATTCTTACAGTTTTACTTGTAAAATGGATTATTCAGTGACTCATGAGAGTGGCGAGAAATCCTAGGTCACTTATCCCACTAAGCCTTCAGGAAACTAAACAAGGTTAAGCGCGTCATTAGGATATGGGTCGAAACCCAGAGTGGCGAAAAATATCAACTGGCGAAAAATCCCGGTGGCGCTAAAGCACTGCTACGATGTACTGAGGCATTGGGGGATTAACATTAACTAGTAGGCTTGCAAGCGCTTAACTGGAATACGACGAATTACGCAGAAAGAAAAGTAAAACTAGTAGTCGTCATTCATGTGGACTGGTCTTCCTTGTCTCCGCCATCTCAGTTAACTCCTTTAAAGTTTAACTAAAAAGACAACTTATTTTTGTATCATTTAACTGAATACACTGCATTATTTGGGTTGTGTTAATGGATTTTTTTTCACCATTTGCTCCAGTGTGACGTTCAGAATATCTAACGCCGTCTTGACAAAGCAAGGTTCTACTACGACGCGGAAAATTTGAATCTCAATATAAACGCGGCTTTTCAGTGGCCAGTGATCAGCTTGGTCTTCTTCTTGTGTAAAGCCTCTTGGATGGCTGCTGCTCCCCTTTGGCTGCTGTTGAGCTCACTGCGTGAACACTTAATTCTTCGTAAATCGTTTTCGTCAAGCATACAACACAGGTACAAGCGAAGAGTGGTACCACAAATCCGACTGGGAAAGTCAACTATATGAAAATTGATTATTCGCGAATAGCGGAGAAACGCAGTAATATAACGCATTTTCTTCGGGTCTTTAAAGTTTAACTGAAAAGCCAACTCATTTGTGTGTCATTTAATTATTATTATTTCGATTCTGCAAAGGGATTTTTTGATTTTCCACTATCTGCTCTGGTTATGAGGCTCAGAATATCTCCAGTCGTCTCCACAGCGTAAATTCTACTATGACGCGGGATTTTAATCTCAACACACATGCGGCTTTTCAGTGAGCAGTGGTGAGACTTGTGAAGATTGCTTAGTACGTGCCTGAACAAAAAAAAAATGATAAATCTTTCTCGTAAGGCATACAGCAAAAATACAAGCGCATAGAAGCACCACAGATCACACGGTAATTCCACTATTTGAAAATCGATTATTCGCCAATAGCGGAACAACCAAGTAACTCATTTTCATCGGGTCTTCAAGCCAGTTTAAGTGAATAAGTGATGGGTAACTAGATTGTCTATCCTAACTCCTTTTCGGTTAAACTTTAAGTGAATAAGTCATGGGTCACTTGATCAGGTGTAACTTTCAGGTCCCAATCACTCACAGACGGAGAGTACAATCAAGAACGCAGGCTATTTTTAAAGATAAAAAGCAAACGCTGAAAGATTGGATTCAGATATGGATTTAGCGCAAGAAATCGAGGGCCGTTGAAAAGATTTCTGGATGACAGACAAATGTTTATTTATGGCGGAACTTGGAGAAGAGCTGATGAAAAATTCTAACAGAAAGTGTTCAATGACGTTTCAATAAGGCTGTTTCTATGGAAGCTGTTGATTTATACAGAAAGCAGGTACTTTGAAGCCGCCGGGCTATTTTGTTGGAAGGATATGTTAAAGAGGCAGCTGGCGCTGTTTTTCCTAGAACTCGTAATGATACCAGTGGATGACGTGCCAAGGACAACTTTGTTTTCGCTTCGAATGCATTCGGTGCGTTTCTCTGCAATTGACAGTTGTGAATGTCGATCTTACATACTCTTTAAAAATTATACGGCGAAGTTTCACGAGTAAAGAGCCTAAGTGGGGGAGGAGTGTCAGGAACTGTTCCTCTTCCCTGACCTTAGCTGCGGGCCGATCCAGTGAAATGATTGTGATTTTGATGGACATAGGTAGTTGCTGTTTACCGGCTGGACTAACGACAGTCTGTTTGTTTTTCGTAATTTCTTTGTGTGCTGAAAAGTCAATAAAAGTGACATGAAATTTGTTTTGTAATAATTTATGACGAAGGGAGAAGACACGACACGCATACTGTTACAACAAGAGCTGTAAGCTCATATGGCACTTGCATGGGTTGAGATGTATTGTTTGATCAAAAGTACTTTTAAGGTTCCCTTTGTGGTTCAGATGTGGACTTTAGGGAGCTAGAGAAAAAGTATTTTATTTGTGAACTTGGCTGTAATGATGCGCACTCTAAAGGCGTAGAATTCATCTGTTAGAAAAACTGTTGAGACAAAAACGATCACAGGCCCTTAGGGATCATTGATAACTCAAAAGTATTTTTTTTACACTTTTCGGTTAAAATGCGCACTTTCAAGGTGATAGAAATAGGTTTTTTAAGCAAAACAATTGCGGCACAAATCATCATGGGTTGAGATGTAAGCAAAACCCTTTAGGCAAAAATGATAATGGTCTCATGGCGATCATGAAAATTTAAATTTTGATTAAAAGTATCTTTCTGAACTTGCCGTCAAGATTGGTACTTTAAGGAATGGTCGGATTTGGAAAGTGACGGTTTCTAAGCCAGTCTTGCCAAATCTCCAATATTCCAGCTAAGCTTCATCGTCCTAGCACATTTGGAAATACCTTAAATCACGATCTCCGGAATCCCCCCCCCAAACTCCCCAGAGTCGTCGGAGTCAATCCGGTTCTTTAAGTGATTTATCCAGAGTATCTGTTTGTTATTCCCACAAAGTTCCATCCCGATCTCATCAGTCTAAGCCGGTCACGTATTCCCCCCCCCCCCAGATTGTTGTCGGATCCGGTCCGGACATGACAAAGATCACCAGAGACATGTCCTCTGTTCACTTATCAAGTTTCACTCAAATCCGGTCAACCGTTCCAAAGTTACGCATGACTCAGTATTCCGGATTCCCCCTCCCGCTACTCCCCCCCGCGACTATCGGATCATGTAAATTTTTATTTATAAGTTAGTTTGATCGGGTCCCTGATACGCCTCCCAAGTTTTGTCATGAAAATCCCAAAAATTGCCATTACCGGAATTCCGGGAAACTCCCCTCCCCTTCCCCCCAGTGTCCGGATCCAGTTCAAATGTATAAATGATTTATCTGGAGCAGATGCTTGTTCTTCCCAGCAAGTTTCACTCCGATCCCTCCATTCTAACCGTCTCTCGAGATTTCCGGTCCCCCCTCAACTCCCCCATAGCTGTCGAGTCCGGTCCGGACTTCAAATAGGACATCAGAGGTATGCCATTTATTCAGTTATTAAGTTTCATTCCAATCCGATCACTCGTTCGAAAGTTACACATTGCTCTAATTTTCCGGATTTCCCAGCCTCCCACTCCCCCCCCCCCGGGTGGTCGGATTGGGAAACTGATTATTTCCAGGTTAGTCCGATCGGGTCCCTGATGCTCCTGCCAGGTTTCATCGTCCTAGCACATCTGGAAGTGACCCATCTCGAAAAAGTGTGACAAAAACTACTTAATTTTAAGAATTCCCCGGCCCACCACTCCAGCCCAGATGGTCGGATCGGGACAGTGATTCTTTCCAGGTTAGTTATATCGGATCCCTGATATGCCTGCCAAGTTTCATCATCCTAGCACATCTGGAAGTACCCTAACTTGAACATGTGGGACAAAAAACTCGGACCGACCGACCGACCGACGGAATTGCGATCGGTATAATATGGCACTTGAGCCAGACGCTGCAAGTGCCATAAAAAGATATTTAGTTCTATTCGTTTTTAGTTCGCTCACTTCCTGTAAAATTACCAGCACGAATCAATAATCTAAGACAGGACCCGTTCTCTTTGGTCTTGGTCTCCCTAGTTCCTATTTAAAATTGCCAAATGGGGTTCAGTAAGCCAAAACTGGACCATAAACAGATAGAGTAGAGAAATCCTTCTGTCAGCGTCCGACCAAACATAAATTCACCGAGGCAGAAATCACTTTTGGGATCCCAAAACGTAAGTGGAGCGATACCTATGACTTCGTTAAAGTTGTCCGTTCGTCTGTTCGTCTGTTAGCACGATAACTCTCGAAGGGGTTGAGATATTTTGTTCAAACTTGGTATGAGGATCTTTTGGGTCAAAGTACAGGTCATGTTCGTAGATGGGCTCCGTACCCCTAAATTTAAGAGCGGGGGAGGGGTTTCAAATTAAGATGCCAAGTAAAATATTTGTAAAAAGCTTAATGACGGTTTAGGAGTAAGGAAACATGCTGAATCTATATCTGAAACTGTTTTTCTCGCCATACTAGAAGTTCACTCGGAATCTGGCCGAAACCGGAAAAATTGTAAAACGTAGAAGTTTTCCGCAAAGTTGATGAGAGGTTCGATTTCTAGCTAAGGAAACAAGCTGAATTCGTTTTCAATTTTTTTTTCTTTAACCACTTAGTCTATTCTGTTATAGCCTAAATAGTAGGCTACTTAAATTTGGATAAAAAGTCCATGTTTGTTTCTGTACTTTACACAACCTGGCTAGTTTACTTCTCATTCTGCTCGCTCTGACAGCAACGTATGGCCTATAGTGCACTGTAAAAAGTATCTCCTTTATCGGACTTCAGTAGTTGTGTACTTGTGAGTCACCGATTTCGGAGGATTAAAATTCGAATTCGGAGAGTTATAACGCGATGCAGGAGTATGCTGCAGTATGCAGAATACTGCAGTATTTTGCATTTGAGCTTTTTAATCTTGCATTGGATTATAATTGGATTATAAAAAAACTCAGATTTTAATTATCCGAATTAGGATTAAAAATGTCCGAAATCGGTGACGCACAACTACTAAAGTCCGATAAAGGAGAGACTTTTTACAGTGTGGTTGTAGTGCTTGGCTTGCAAGCGGAAGGTCCACAGTTCGTTCATAGTCAGTGACGCTGCTCTTTTAGGGTGTGTTGAGATTTTTGTTTCTGAAGAGCCGTGCCTCCGTATTTTGGATAGTTCTTAATTGATCGACAAAGCTGTTTATAGTATTAATAGTGGGTTACTTTTCCATCTTGAATCGATCTGTCGGCCTTGGTCGACACTCGGGTCCTGTCTTCATCGGGTGACTGGAGTTTTGATCCAGTGATAAGAAGATATAGAAAATTGATCTTTTTGTCCGTTTTCCTACGAGTCCCTAGGTCGGCGGGGTTCCACGGAATCGGTCGAAAATACAAAAAATTGTCGGTTTTAAGAAATGTCTATGTCCAGCCGGGTTGTGGTCAATCGACCTTGTGTCTCCGGCTTAACCCTATGTATGATAATTTTATAATGAAGCGTAAATTGAACCTTGAACCAGCTGTTTATTTTGATGTATTTAAAAATACTTCTTTGTAAGAATATCCTTTAAATGAATTCTAAGATCGCGTTTTAATGAAAACTGGAAATTTTGGAAAGAAACAGAATCCTCTGATAAAACTTACAAAAAGGTGGTGTATTTATACCGAGGTATATATCGATAAAGAACCTGTTGGATCAGAATATCCTCTGGGTTTTAAACTAACCATGGTTTTCCCGTTGTAATCTAGGCTAGACTGGAAATCAAAGACACAAAGGAATTAGCTAGCAGATCTGATTAAGTGGTTGGTTACTGATAACCCGATGAGAAATTTTATCAAAATAGTAGTATGAAGTTGTACGAAAAAGTAGCATGCGGTTTCAACTGATGCTACTACATGCTGCTATAGAAAGACTAGATGCTGCTGGAGCAAGGTGGAGTGCTACTGAATACTACTGCTTAAGATTATTCCAGGGTGAGGCACATTAAATTTAAATATTCGGTACCACTGCACATCAATACATGTAACGTTTTCGTACAACTACACAAGCTACAAAATTTTCTTCGGGAAGTAATATGTTTACGGGATCTAATGAAGACTGGAAATCTACAAGAGCTGATAATGTGGACGAAGAAGTTCGATAAATATTCCTGTTTGGGATCCCATCGAAACCTTTGGTCTTGTTGTCATACAAAGCAATCAGATCTAGAATCTATAAAAGCAATTTCAAAACCCTTCTTATGATTATTCGAGTAAGGTTAAAAGGTAGATTGGGGGGGGGGGCAAGTTTTTCTCGCATCTGTATCTAATGCCAGGGAGGATTCGTAGCCCAAAAAATAGAAAAAAATTAAAGAAATTCGAAAAATGCTCTACGAGTAAAAAAAGAGGAGGCCATTGCCTTTAGTATCCATCTTCTTTTAATGTTTCAATAGGTATTGTTTTAATAGAGAGAGAAGAGAGAAAGTTTATTTGAGCCCTACCGCCATACACAACATGATGTATTGATACAACACTGCACATAACACATACTCAATACTTAAAAAGCCTTAAATTATCCTATTATAATCATTTTAAATTTTCGATGTACCTCCCCTGTTCCTGACGGACCCGCAAGCTAATAAAGTCTAGACGTTCGAGCGTCCGAGCTGTCATCACTGTAAAACAAAATTCAAAGTAAGGATTAAAGTTAACTGCAGTATTTGCTACTGGGATTAATCTTATCTCTGTAGAGATGATATTCTAAAAATTCTTGAATCTATTTGCAATGGGCGTGTTATTTTCCAATATTAACCTCAATGTCGGAAGTTAATCTATATTAACACTCTTCCAGCTCCTTTATTTTTTCCTTCGTAAAATGTAAATAATACTTTGTGCAAATATGTGAAATAAGTCAATGATTGATTCAGTCATTCATGAACATCTGTTGAGGTTGATACGGCTTCGTATCAGCCTCCAGCCCCGACAAAAGTAATTTTCATAAAAGAACTTCCTGTGGGACATAGAAAGATATGCATGACACACCTGTTCGAGAAGAGTTATATGAAACGTAAATTTAAAGGCACCTGCTTAAAGCGGACCACAAAAAATGGCCTTTCTACTACACACACAATGATAACCATCCCTACTGCCACTATGAATGTTCAAAACCACAATAAAACACCGTCAAACAATGAGCATACTAAAAAAAGACACCAAATTTCGTAGGTTTTAAATAATTGTGTTGCGAGAGCAACACTTTGGTTTTGTCCCGGGTTTTTTTTATTTTATTTTTTCCTATGCCGCCGATTTCAGCTGTTCCTGGTAACTGGTAAGGGTCTAGCTTGTGCGGTTTTTACGGATAGTGTGGACCTCAGGCCGGATTGATGAATATGACATTACATTTTGGAAAGCTCCCTAGAACTCTTGCCTGGGGCCAAAAAGGATGGTTTTTGCTTGTCCTCGAGCCAGAGCCTATGGTGTGCGAATTGAAGTGGAGTTGTATAGCCCATGTCAGAGAGGAGTATCTGAAGTTGTGCAGCCAAGCTTTTGTTTCATCAAACCATGTTTCTGCTTTCGAGTGGAAAGCTCCGTTCTAGCAGGCAAGCAGGCAGGCACCAGTTTCAAACTGAATACGGACTAAAATCTTTAAGTGCGAAATATGTGAGGCCGTTGCCCGGCCCCACAGCCAACCTATCTTCTTCGAATGATAAATAGAAAAATCTGGAGAAACAAAAAAGTGTCATTTTCCCACGGGTCCGAAAGTGCTGCCATCTATTGTTTCTACTCATTTCAGTTCGTGATTTCAGCCAAGTTCATCATTCCATTTTTTGCCCTTGGGATTGCGGTAGAGAAATAGTATTGGACATGCCTCTTAAACTTTAAAAGTTCTCTCATTGCTAAAGAAATTAGAGCTTATCCTTTGTTCCTTTCTAAGTGATGTCGTTAGGAAGTTGGCCTACGGCAAAAAAGTCAACTTTTGAACTAAGACAGCTAGATTTTTTTTTTCGACGGCATTCGATAGCGCTTGATGAGCTGATCAAAGCATATGCCATCCATTTTTTGGTTCAAAAATTCCTTCATGAGATATACCAGTTTGAAAGTTTTAAGGGGTTGACAACTTCAGTGGTAAGGTACACACTGAAACCAAAAATAGGCCGATACCAACTGTGAGACATGTAGAGGACTTGTAAGCGACAGTCGGCAGTTGGCTCATAATCATCTTCGGCAATGAGGGGTTTGCAACTTTTGCTAGTTGGTGTACCTATTATTCGTTTCCGGTGTATTTGATGGTAAGAACAATTTGATTTGGTTCCCAATTGTAAGACATGTAGGGGACTTGTAAGTACTAATCGGCTGTTAGGCTACAATCATCTTCAGCGAAAAGGGGTTTGCAACTTTTGCTAATTGGTGTACCCATTTTTCCGGTGAACTTGATGTCTATCACGAGAGAAGGGCTCGTAAGTAAGAATCTGTTCACGGGGGGGCTAGAAATTGGTGCACATTGTATCCGATTTCTATAGATCTGACGGTAAGAAAGTTCGTATCGATGGTCTGTCACTGTAACCTAGAATAAGTGTTTACGCAACGGGTACAAACGATAATGTAAAACAATGAGGTAGTTTCGCAATAATTAATAGAGTGTCATCTATGGTATCTTGATCCTAAAAAGTTACGGATAGCTTTATAATACCAACTAGATTATATAAAATAATGTTCCAAGCTTTCATCCGTCACGATGTGTACGATTGAAAAGGATAAAGTTCACCCGGCTGCGAAGTCAATTTAGTCCCTTCTTCCGATGTTGTTTTTTCAACGCTGAGGAGTTTGATCATATGATTACTGATTGTGTTTTTCTTTGAACATATCATTTTTCAAGCTTCGATAGGTTGACAACCAGCATTTAAAACCTATGGCGAAGAAACAAAACCAAAGTGTTGCTCTCGCAACACTTTAGTCGGCGAAGCCGGACAAAGGTTGCCGCAAAACTTCACGTTGCCCAGGCAACGTAGGTCTAGTTCGGTCTGGACTGAATCCCGGCCGATTATCCGAGACAGCCTTTACGGCACATAGGTAGCCAAGGATCAAAATAATAATTTCCATCAATGCTCCAGCTGTTTATTATAAATACCAATAAATGAAAAAACCAAGACCAGTCTGGTACTTCTAAAGACATAAGAAAAATAATCAAATAAGTCTTATAATTCTTTGCTAATCAAACGGGGAAAATTTCGTCATCTGGAAAAGAAGACGTTCTGCGTGTTTTTTTCTCGAGCCGAAACAGCAACCCGGCAATCAAGTTCAAATCCAAATAAACTGGTGGCTTGCGATCAATAAGAGAAGGTAAACATAATTTTAAACAAAATGATGAAAACGAGATTTTCGGGGTTTCTTTTTGATCAGCTAAATTATCCCTCTAAGATGATGTGCGAGGGATAAATCAATTTCGTAAAGTCAATTTCGTAATCAAACGTAAAGAAAAGTTTCGTCATCCCCCTTCACCTTCAACCACTGAACCTGAGAAAAAGGTCTATGTGCCCCTTCCCTATGTCCATGGACTAACAGACAAAATAAAAAATATTCTTACCCCTCACAACATTTCGGCATATTTCAAAAGTTCAAACACGGTGTCTTCTTATCTTTACTCTGGTAAAGATCCGATTTCTGAGACAAATTGCCAAGGAGTTTATAAGATTCCATGTTCGTGCGACAAATGGTATATTGGTAGGACGCACCAGCACCTGTCTGATCGCCTGCATGAGCACAGAATTAGCATAGACACCACTCTTAGGTACCAAAATAGACCTGAGAATTTTTCTAGTGCTCTCGCGGAACACATTTATGACCACCCTGATTACAATATCCGTTTTGATGAAAGTAAAATAATGGGGAGAGAAACAGGCTTGGGACAGTTCATCCGTGAAGCGTTTGAGATTAAAAAACACGAAATAAGGGACCTAGCTCTAAACAGAGATACAGAGATACTGGCATAAACCCAGTGTACGACAGATTTCTAGAAAAAGATGCCGCCTTTTTTAGACCCCCTACTAATACTCGACCGACTAGACAAGCAGCTTGTATTGCGAACATCCGAATTCGCGAAGCGCTGAATAAATAACTAAGCCAAAAGCACCCTCAGGGCATGCAGAGCAAAGAGGCTACTTCGCGAATCGACCACAAATCTCGTTAGTGGCCAGTTCTGTGGAAGTGTTTGATTGAAGTGGCGGTAATTTTTAATGATGGTTCACTGGATTTTTCCGTTTTCTGGGTGAAAGCTTCTGCGCTTTCCCAGGCAGATTGTGTACATATAAACATTTGCACAGAACTCTAATTGTAAATAATCTCAGAATTGTACAAACACATTTTAACACGCACTTTTATCTTTCGTTATTTTATCTGCATGTCGTTTTAATCCGCATCGTTTCTTTCTGGTTTTTGAGTTTCATGCCGTTTTATTGTTGTTGGCTTCGCATCGTTGTCCTGTTGGTATTGTTGTGGATGTTATGATTTAGTTTTTGTTTGTTTTTTCGCTGAGGACGGTTTGCCGGAAGTGCAGCCGAAATATCCGAAATTGATTTATCCCTCGCACATCATCTTAGAGGGATAATTTAGCTGATCAAAAAGAAACCCCGAAAATCTCGTTTTCATCATTTTGTTTGCAATGAATGGTCAGCTTGGCTTCAAACCTTATAAACATAATTTTTGGATTAGGTCTTTAAGCTTAGCCAGGTACCGGGTTCTAGAGGCCTAGGCTCTAGAGCATATAACGTCTAGAGTCTAGAGTTCTCCGTGGCTGGCCCTTCCGTCCCTTCTTTTTGGTATTCTCCTCCACTAAGGGACTTTTTTTTCATCATGCTCTTTAACGTCAAATAAAACAAAAGCAGATACAAACAATTCTAATCATTTTCTTAAAAACATACTCAACTTCAAATATTTGATCTCCCATTTAAACATCATTTTTAACTATCAATTTCTTACTATCTTTCTTATAATTCCATTTACCAATTCTAAAAATTCTTGAATCTATGTTATTTGCATTGGCCGTGTTATTTTCCGATATCAACCTCGATGTCGGAAGTTATTAACGCTCTTCCAGCTCCTCTATTTTTTTTCCTTCATATAAACTTGGTGCAAATCTGTGAAATAAGTGAATGATTTATTCATTTCAGTTGGTAGCAAATTGCAACATACTTTTACAGTGTGATGGCAGTGCGTGACCAAAGCTCTATAGAGACCTGATTTATGTTTTCTTTCGAAATTTTTTAGTCAAAATCCGGCAATTTGCCACGGCTTGGAAATAGAGTTCACCTTTAACCCTTCCTAACAAAGAACCCAGGACTGGAAGGCTATTAGCTCCCCTCCGTTTGAAACCCGATAAGACTGACATCCAAAGAAACAATTTACGAGGTCTTAGCAGGTTATTTGGATGCGAAAAAAGACGTCTCCAGAAACAAGACCAAAGGTTTCGACGGATCCCCAGGGTGGGACAGCTTTTTACAGGCAATCGTGGCTACCAGATTTTAGAATCCATGAACTTGAAATATAATTGTTCTTCGCTCCTTAGTGAGATCCATCAGGTAATACTTGTCACCGAACAGAATATAGGCGATATTCGAATGGGGGAGAAACTAATGTGTATAGGCATCGCTTTTTGCATTTACTAAGATGTATTCAAAATAGAATATAACGAGTTTGTATTATCCTTAACATGATTTATGGCGCATGTTCGCTACCCATATGATCCATTTTCATTGAATCAACTTTTCGTCCGGATTCCTGATATGCTTGTACTTCTATGCTTGAAACATTTAGCAACTATAACAGTAAAAAAAATCGGGGAAAAATATATAGAGCCTATACTTTTGGGGTCACAAGCAATATACATGCAATACTACAATATATGAATACATAGAAATAGTTTGACCTATCTAAGAGATTTTGTATTTTTTTTCACCGGATACTCTTTTAAAATTGTTCAGATCAATGCTGATAGAAATTCATCGTCAGATTAGTTTTTTCTTTCTTTATTCTTTAAACATGATATTCCGTTTTGTTGTGATTGTTTAGTCACGGTAGTGGTGTATTCTAGTTCTAACTTGAAGCTGTGAAATGCCGTATTACATATTATCGCCCTTCCTGAGCCCGAAAGAAAAGCAAGGGCGATAATGATTATAACACTAGTACACTTGTTTTAATTTTCTGGTATTCCCCTGATGTTAACGAAAAAAGTTCCAACTGTGCGATATCACTTGTTATCGCCTGGCTGGCTGTGCGATAACAATTGTTATCGCACGGTTGGAACTTTTTTCTTTTAACATCAGCTAGGGGAATATCAGTAAATTTTGGCACTGGGTAAGATAGGATCATGGGACTTCACAGTGGTATCATGGGACTGCACAGTGTACTGGTGTTATATCGGTTTACTCACAAATAATGTAGGCTACCTACCTACTCCAGTAATAACGAACAGGAAGTCTGCTTCTTGCACGAGAGCCCAAAGTTCTCCCAGACGCGGAGAATTTAAATTTACGAAAAGCCTGTATTTCCAGGGTTAAAAGTCCGGTAAAGTAACGGCTCAAGAAAGTAGGAAAATGATGTTAGATATGTCTTGCAAGGAATCTGCCATTTTTAGTTTATTTTTAGGCAATAGCTTGCGTTTTTAGTTGGTAAGTATTTCAAGCATACAGGGCCAGGCACATAGAGGTACCACAACTCCGAAAGATTAAGTTCATTCGGCGAGATCGAACTATCAGTAGATAATTACAAACGGAGTAACGCATTTTTATCGAGTTTTCAGGCCTATTTAAGTAAACAAGTGATGTGTAACTAGACTGTCAGACTCAGCCCTATTCGGTTAAGTGTTTTCTCCCACATTTCTCTTGATACCCGTTTTACAGCTAGGTCTGCAGCTGGTCTTACAGAATCTCACCACTGCTTCCTCGATACTCTATACGACTAAGTCCAAAAAACGCCACTGATCCTCAGGAAGAACGAGAAAACGTCTCACTAACGACTCAAACTCAGCAACTCAAATCCTGTGTCAACCAATCACGGCAATCGCTGGACACAGCTGTGTTGCCGCTTCCGCCTCTTCCTTACCCCGCGATGCGTCTCGATGATGATAAGGATTTGTTGCTAATGTCGATTTGTTGCTAATGTCGAACTTCATCAAAACAGGAATCCTGCCTATAATCAGAACAGTGCTCCTGTCTTATAAGAAAGAAGAATACCAGCAGAACAGGGGTCATATCCTTCCTCGTTTTTCACAACCGAAGGTCGTCTCTGTTCAAAGTACACCGCCCTGACCACTTAAATATCGATGAACTTGCATGGTCACCAAAGAATCGAATGGCCGCCCAAACGACACCGCGCTCCCCTCCTTCCTTAGTCATTAGTGACGTAGATAAGTGTTCTGTCTGGGTACATCAATCAAGATGTCACCACTAACACCAATACCAATGCCTCCGCTAGCTCGTCGATCTGCCCAGAGAAACGATCACTAAACTTTCTTGCCCCAAAAGTAATAGTATGCAAAAATTTTCAGTAGATACCCAAACAAGAATATCCACTGGACAACTTAAGAGGGTTAAGTAAATGGTATAGCGAAAATGGAGGAGAAACAACTACTAGTCGATACAAATGACTATTGATGATGGTGCTGAAATCTTATTTACGCAGTAGAAAAAAAGTGAAATAGCACAGTACAAAAAAGACTTTCATTGATGGAGTAAATGCACACAAAAAAAAACACAGAACGAAGAAACGGTAGTAATTGGTTTCTAAGAAATCTTCTATCCATATGTCAGGCAGAAAAATTAGGACAGAAACAAGGAGGTCCTCTTAACTGTTAACCCTTCTATAACTTTTCTTTCTAATGTTCGCAACATAGCGCAGTACAAAAAAAAATTAAACTGAGCTTTCAATGATGGAGTAAATGCAAAAAAAAACAAAAAAAAGAACAAAGAAAAGGTAGTAACTGTGTCTAAGAAATCTTCTCTCCAGATGGCAGGTGGAAAAATGATCGAGGACAGAAACATGGAGGTCCTGTTAACTGTTAACCCAGTCATACACAAATCCTCACTTTTTTTGGACATGGTACCACCATGAAAATCTGTTGAATTGAGAATCTGAACTGGAAATTAGCTTTAAAACATTTTGTGGGGGTACCGTTCCCTTCCTGCAGGGCATGGTGTCCCAGACGTTAGAGCAACATGCCTAAAAATTGAGGATTTGTGTATGACTGTGTTAACCCTACTATAACGTTTCTTTCTAATGTTCGCAGCATCAGCCAACATCTTTAAGAGAAACTGAATGAAACCCTTCTGAAAACAATATAGATCCCACAATTGACACTCTGAAATCCCCAAGACGAAAGGAACAGAGATTTACTTAGCACAATAGGTAGTAGAAAAGTTCAAACGTTTAAAGAGGAAATGGTTTTTGAATCCATATTGAAAAAGTAGAGAGAGGTAGGTTGAGTTTTATGCTACTAACATTTTTTATCAAATTATCGACCCCCCCCCCTGGATACGGCCTTAAGGCTAACACAACAGGGAGCAAAGAGTGCGACCGACAGCTTTCTATTCAGCTACACGAGTTCGCATGTTGAGTTTGGGACTGAAAATTAACTGGTGATTTTACGCTCAGCTCGGCCGTTCTACCTCGCTTTCTACTTTCCTTAGATTCAAATTTTTTCTGCACAGCCAGTCTGAATAGCGGCAAGTGCCGGCAAGTTTAACAATAGATGCAATTTAAAATACCACCTACGAAGGGAACGGTGCGACCGACAGCTTTCTATGCAGCTTGTCAATTTTGCGCGTTGTGTTTTGGACTGAAAATTAATTGGTGATTTACCGCTAGGGTTTAAATCGATTAACGTTTCGAAAAAAGGCTACCAACATCAACATTCGCGTCTCCCAACGCTCAAAGGAAAAAGAAGAATAAAGTTAAAACAGGGATCGTGCCACCCTCGTTTTTGCTTGAGTAGCGATTTTTTAAAAGCTAATCCGAATTGGCCGATAGCAGCAAAATTCCAAGCCTACAAAAAACGATTACTTTTGTTGGTTTGGGGGGGTTCGAACCCCCTATCCCCCCTGGATACGGCCTTCAGGCTAACACAACATGGAGCAAAGAGTGCAACCGACAGCTTTCTATTCAGCTAGTTGAATTCGCCAGTTGAGTTTGGGACTGAAAATTAACTGGTGATTTTACGCTAGAGCTTGGCCGTTCTACCTCGCTTTCTTCTTTCCCTAGTTTCCATTTTTTTCTGCACAGCAAATCTGAATAGCGGCAAGTTTATCAATAAATGCAATTTAATATACCACCTACGAAGAGAACGGTGCGACCGACAGCTTTCTATGCAGCTTGTCAAGTTAGCTCGTTGTGTTTTGGACTGAAAATTAATTGCTGAATTACCGCTAGGGTTTAAATCGGTTAACGTTTCGAAACAAGGCTACCAACATCAACATTTGCGTCTACCAACGCTCAAAGGAACAAGACCAAAGGTTCCGATGGGATCCCAAAAATTAGATATTTGATCCAGACAATTAGGCTAGGTTTTGTTTTCGCCAGATCCAGTCTTCGCCAGACTCCTTGAACATTTTTACTCTTATAATTTAGAAACAGTTTAAGATAGCTAATAGCTAAAACCAAGTTCAGATATGGATTCAGCATGTGTCAATATCCCTAGAAGCCGATCGAAACGATCTGCCTTACTTCTGCGAATTTTCCGGTTTTGGCGAAATCCAGAACTATTTGTCCGGCGAAAAAAATAAAGCTCAAAAACGAATTCAGCATATCTCCTTATCACTATATCCAACATCTAATCAACATCATATTAAAATTTAACTTTTTAACAAATTTTCCGGTTTTAGCCTGATTCCGGAAGAACTATATATCCGGCTAAAAAATGATTGTTGTATACGGATTCAGCATCTCTTCTTACCCCTAAATCGAACAGATAATCGATTTCAAATAAAATTTTAACTTTTAACAAACTTTCCGGTTTCGGCCGGATTCCGGGCGAACTATTTCTCCGGCGAGAAAATGGTTTTCATATTCGTGTTCAGCATGTCTTCTTCTTCCCCCTACACCGAACATCTTATCAACTTCAAATAAAACTTTTACTTTTAACACACTTTCCGGTTTCAGCCGGATTCCGGGCGAATTACTTGTCCGGCGAGAAAATGGTTTTCATATTCGTGTTCAGCATGCCTTCTTACCCCTATATCGAACATCTAATCAACTTTAAATAAGACTTCTACTTTTAACAAACTTTCCGGTTTTTGCCGGATTCCGGGCGAACTACATGTCCGGCGAGAAAATGGTTTTCATATTCTGTTCAGCGTGTCTTCTTACCCCATAATCGACTATCACATTAGCTGTTTAAAAATATTTTGCTTGCCCTTAATTTGAACCCCCACCCCTAAATGTAAGGCTACAAAGCCCATCTACGAACTCGACCTTACTCTTGACCTAAACAATCCTCACACCAAGTTTCATCAAAATATCTCACTCCTTCGAGAGTTATCGTGCTTACAGACAGACGGACAACTTTTGGTTGTCCGTCTGTCCGTCCGTCCTCCACTTACGTTTTGGGATCCCAAAAAGAAGAATAAAATTAAAACGGGGATCGTGCCACCCTCGTTTTTGCTTGCGTAGCGTAGCGAGGCAAGTGAAAATCTGGATGCAGATTTCTATGAATGGGAGGGATTGAAAGTAAAAGTTTGGTGAAATACGCGAGAGGGAATGGGTGGAAGTAAAAATGAAAAGCCATTTTATTTTATTTAAAAAAAGAAAATTATTAGTGAAGCTCGCCTTCAGGCACAAAGCAATACATTTTTTAAAGTGATCTAGTATTCTAAAAGACGCAGGCTATGAAAATAACGATCTTTTTCGTGTTTGTTGTTTTTAGTCACCGAATGGGCAGAAAAACACCTAATTTTACGTTTTTGTCAACATAGAAACATACAATACGCGAAAAATATTTTGCCAGAAATAAAATTTAAAATAAAAGGACAAAAACAAAAAAGAGATAGACTAGAATATGACTGTTCAATTCTTGCAGAGCTCGGAAAAAGATGGAACAAAACCTGTATAATTCGTGAATTGGAACAATTAGAGTTACCTCGTGACTTTTCGGGATTTTTCACGTACTGGTCTAAAAGTAGGGGTTAGAACCTTTCGCGAAGGCTACCAAAATGCATGGAAAGAGTGGCCCTCCTTTTCTCTAACCTTGTTAGCAAGAACTTTTTTTCTAAATGACAGATAAACGGGACCTTTCCTTAACCATTAATATTCCGAGGGGTCACGTGATTGTTAATGTGGTTGTTACTCATGGGCCGCGGTCTTTTTTGTTGTGGTACAGTATTATATATTATCGCCCTTGCTGAGGGTGATAGCGGAAAAATTTGGCCCGCGGGTGGCATGATAGGCTGATATCGCCCGAGCGCAACGAGGGTGATATCTGCCTATCATGCTGCCCAAGGGCCAAATTTTCCGCTATCGCCCGAAGAAAAGCAAGGGCGATAATGATTATAACACTAGTACATTTGTTTTGATTTTCTGGTATTCCCCTGATGTTAAAAGAAAAAAATTCCAACCGTGCGTTTTCACTTGTAATGGCATAGCTGGCCGGGCGTTTTCAGAATAAATAACGCACCGGTTGGAACTTTTTTTCTTTTAACATCAGGGCAATACCAATTTTGGCACTGGGTAGGATAGGACTGATATCATGTGACTGCACATCGATATATAACCTTCGGTGAAAATAATAAGACTCGTTTCGGGAATATACAATTACTAAGGTAGGTGGGAAATTTGCGGACAACGAGTAATAAATGGAACTTGGCTCAATACAGGATGGACAGTTTATGCCTGTAACAACAACAACGTACGAAAATGGTCACAAAATTATAACTGCAATATTCTCATTTTCTGAACATCAAACTTTGATGTTGCAATTTGTATTTTTGTTTTTGTTTTAATTATTGAATCGTTGGACTCAATACAAACAAAATTCTTTACAGAAGAAGACTCATTTTCGTTTTTTAATCAAATATTGTAAGAATTTTTTCTGAACTATAAAGGTTGTTTTTGTTTTGGTTTGAATCGTTGGGTCATTTGACTAAATAGAAACGAATTTTTTTTTACAGAAGAAGACAAATAGCCTATTCTTTTGTTAATTGATACCTTAAGCATGACCACCGAAGACCAAGACAACTGAAGTAATTAAGTGATACCATCCTGGACGACGAGCTGACAATGGAACTGGTGTCCCAGCTGCAGATCATTAACCAGACTGTAGCCTGCACAACTACGGCCAAAAGTGGGACGGAAAATGGCCGCAGTTGTCTAAGACCCTCTCCAGAAACCGTGACAAGTCGAAACTAGACTACGATGGAGACGGGGAAACTTGGCCTAGCTTCTCAATAGGAAGTAAGTGGGTAAGACAAAAATGACTCGTGAGTTCAAGGCCATGTAGTGCCTATGATGCTTATGAAACTTTCTTCTCTAATTGTTCCAGCCATTCTTGTCCTTGATATTTTAAATTTAATACTGTTTGCTTTTTTGTTCTTCATTCTGTTTTTACCTTGCAAAAAAAGCAAACTTTCGCATGCAAACCGATTAGGGTTTGCGTAGCGCAGGTGGCCGATCTCCTGATTCGCGTGGTTGGGGGCAAGTCATCTGACGCTTTCCCGTGCTTTTCCCTAGATTTCTTTAGGTACCCATTTGAAGCTGGGTGGACTTCTGGCTTGTCTTACGGGGAAACGCCACTAACCCTCGCCCTAAACCAAAGTCGGCACAACCGAGACTCGAAGCAGCGACCTTTCGCTCGTGAGTTCAGCGCGATAACCATTTGGCCACTGACGGACAAAGGCCCATCGGAGAGGAAATCTTGCCGGGTTGAAGAGCAGTTCAGTTAGAATACTGGATTTGAAAAAGTATATCCTGGAAGTTCCAAATGAAGGTTCTTGGTGGACGAGTGGATGAGGAGTCGTAGTATAATAAGTAATTATTGTTTAAATGGGGACCTGTCTTTCTCGACGAGTCATAGAATTGGGTGAACCGACGGGTGGGCGAATCGACGGGTGGGCGAACCGACGGGTGGGCGAACCGACGGGTGGGCGAATCGACGGGTGGGCGAATCGACGGGTGGGCGAACCGACGGGTGGGCGAATCGACGGTGGGCGAATCGACGGGTGGGTGAATCGACGGATTTTTGGATTGGGCGTATCGACGGGTGGGTGAATCGACGGGTGGGGGTAGTGACAGCGACCCGTTTAAATTTAACAGAACTTATCTAGTTAAAAAATTAAATCGCATCATTTGTCTCAACCACAATGAGTTTTATAGTGTAGTTATAATTAATTGAATCGTTCTCAGGCTGGCCTAGAATCCATTATGTTTATTTCTTTATGTATAATTATTTTCTCTTTAGTTTAGTTCTTTTGGAGAACGGGTTTTGGAGTGTATAGTTCTTTTTGTTGGGTCTTCTTGGGATCCAATTAAGTGCTTGTTATCTTCCTCTTTTTCATTTTGTTCTTTTTTCTTTATTGTAGTGCTATGTCAAGGGGGGTTTGACCTCTTAACAACTGTAAACTTCTGGAGGGTGTTGCAGTTACTAGTATTTTTTCTAAGGAACCACATATATTACTAATCTAATCAACAGCTCGACATTTTTTTTTTCAAGATAGAAGTATCTCACCCTCAATTGTCTAATCCCTGGAGAGTATCCGCTAATATGGAAACTATTTGGAATACTGGCCAAGCGCGGGAATTTCTAAGAGAGAGAAAGGATCCCTGTGGAAAAAAACCTGCGCGGCAGGAATGGTGAACTCCTCAAGGGCAGGCTTCGCATTCCTGATTACGAGCCACCTGGGATGCTGCACATTCAAGACAACCCTTCCAGATTCTTATCATATAAGGCAGAGCAAATAACACTAAGGAGTAGCGCTAAGAAGGCAGGGTACCTGATTGTCTGCTTTTTCGCTGCTATAATTAAAATATAAATAAAATTGCTTTTAAAGTATAAGGAAAAATTAAAAGGAAACAGAAATGACCTACGAAAATTAAAGTTAATTGTCTAGAAAATGTAGAAAATAAAATAAATATGCTTTTAGGGGCGGATTGGAAGTTTTTATGTTTACATTGAAATTTCCAGTATAGATTAAAGTAAATACTGTAGTTGGTAATTATGGATTTTGGAATTATTGGAACAATTAGAGTTACCTCGTGACTTGTCGGGATTTTTCACGTACTGGTCTAAAAGTAGGGGTTAGAATCTTTCGCGTAGGCTATCAAAACGCATGGAAAGAGTGGCCCTCCTTTTTGCATCATTTGGCAAAAGAATTATTTCACGGTGGTTTCCGGTTCCCCTTTAGCCCACAACAACCGGATCTGGCCCGAAACTTTAAACAGAACAGCTAGGACGTGGGTTCTTCCGTCTGAACCGGATCAGTCATGCATGTCACAAGATTCACGGGACCCTTCCCCCAAACTTCCCCAACACTTCACACGTCCCGGGTCCAGTTCTATAAACGACGTGAGGTTTTTGCTCTTAAATCCAAACAAGTTACCGATCCCTACATTTTTAGTGCGCAACGAGATTTCCTATGCCGCTGATAGAAATTCACTACTGGATTAGTTTTAGTTTTCTTTTTATTTTACCTTTTTCTTCTTTAAACGTGATATTCTGTTTTGTTGCGAATGTGTAGTTAGAGGCGTATTCTAGTTTTAGTTCGTAGCTGTGAAATGCCGTGTATAGGTTCAGTCACAAATAAAGTTCCTACCTACCTACCTCCAGTTCCATATTTGTCGGTTCCGGTCCGAAGTCAAAAAGGATTATCACTCCCAGGAATGTCCACATGTTAATTATCAAGTTTCGTTCAGATCACTAGTTTGAAAGTTATGTACGCCTCAAGTTTCCGGATTTCGCCTGCCTCCCTCCTCTCGATGACCGTGAGTCCAAAGCCCCTATCCCCCCAATTTTTCCCATTTCTGGACAATCTTCAGTAGTAACGAAAACCTTCGTCAAATTCGTTCAATGTTCTTTCGGTTTCCCAAATATTTTACACGCATCCCCCCCTGGACATGGAACAGCCATCTTATTGAGAAGTTTTGTACAGCTGATCCGTCTGCGGCTGTCCTGAGATCCATCAACAGAATGTAAAAAACTGTAGTAACCCATGGAGCTCCATGATGTTTCGGTTTAGTGACTTTTAACTATTTTGGTTCTTGTAGTTGGGTTTCTTTTTTTCACCCTTTTCCATACTCCGTCTCCAACTAGACGGGCTATAAATAAAATTCAATTCAATGGCTGGATGCGGTCCACTTTTGTAAATGATATACCTGGGGCTTATAGGCTATGTGTCTTTCCCACCAAGTTTCATCCCGATTCCTCTACTCCAAGTGTTTCATGAGATTTCCGGAGTCTAGCCTCCAACTTGGCGGGTCCGTTCCGGATTTGGAATGGAACACAGTGTTACGATGGCTCGTACAATTGTACCTGATTCAGTACTTTTTCTCTGACCTGTACGTCTGTACAACTTTTTTTCAAGTCAGAAAATCAGTACAATTACGTCGAACTGGTACAAATTCATTGCTCTAAAACTAAGAAAAAGAACTTGACTTCTTGACTTAGCGTGGCCAGTCGAATTTCTTCGCGACCGAACCGCTTTACCTTTCTGGTAGATTTGTGTGACTGTCCAGCTTCTGGTTACGCAGGTTTGGCAAATTTACCTTTTTAAGGCGTATTCTCGCCGTTCCCCGAGGACTCCTCGGGGAATCTAGGGGAACGGCGAGAATAGAGGGAGTCTTTCCCCGCGGACTCCGCGGACAGAAAACAGTGAGAACACGGGGAATGCTTTTAAAATGGATTGTGTTCGAAAACAGAATATGCAGTTAACAAAATTAGTCTAGATCAACTTTATTTTTGGTTTTGTTTATTCTGAATGTTTTTAACTAATTTTACATTGCACCAACACCAGCAAAAATTGATTCCCCTTCGAATCTGAAAGGGAGTCCATTTTGATGATGGTGATGATAATCGGAGCATTTCCCGTCCGTGGGGACTCGCGAGAATACGGGGAGTGAGTCCCCGGGACAAACAAAAACACGGGAACTCCTCAAGTGGAGTCCTCGGGAACGGCGAGAATACGCCTTTAGACACATTTTCGTCATGAGCACTCCTTCATGCCAAACTTTATCCCAGAAGACACACAGTTGCGGAAAAAGGGAGGATAGACTAGAAAACGGGAGCCAACGGCAGAATACAAAAAAATAAGCGAAAATAAAAATGTTGCATAGATTTGTAGAGTACCGCGAAGAAAGATGCGCGTGTTCAAAAATTTTGCATCTGGTACATTTTTTCCGGAAAGAACATTTTTAGGCCTATGTCTAGTACAGTTAAAAAATCAGTACCGCAACACTGATGGGACATCTGAGGCAGGTGCTTCATTCTTATCCGATCACCCGTTCGAAAGACATACCACATGGGTCCGGGTTCCCCATCGTTCCACTGCTCGAACGAAGGTCGGATCTCGGAATTCAAGTTAATCTGGTCGTGTCCCTGGAATGCCTGCCAAGCTGTATCACCCTAGCACATCTAGAAGTACATTAGCTCACGATCACCGAACCGACAAACTGAAGGAACAGTGATCGGTATAAGGCACTTGAGCCGAAGGCTGCTTCTTTACTTTAATCGAAAATTTCTATCTTCTTGATCATCTGTTCAATCGAATTGCGATTCTGGCGTAGAATGAAATGCTGAGACCGAAAATGAAATCAAATCATGAAAAAGAATGGAGTGGCATTCATTGATCCTCCAGTTCCTTGTTTTCCTCGTTTTTCTCTCTTTCTTCATTGAAGTTGAAACCATAGGTTATTTTTTTCTTTTTCTCCCTTTTTCTTTATATAGGGCATTCAGTTAGTTGATTCTGTTTGTTTTTTAATTGATATCGGATTGTTTTCTTTTTAATTGATTTCCCTGCCCTGCAATGGCCAAGCACTCCTTTTGTGCTTTCCTGGCATGAATATTATGTTAGTTGTGTATTTTTTTTCTTTAATTATAGTACAATGAAACTGAAAAAAAAATTATCTTTTTTTGCACATAAAAAAAATCATAATCGGACATTTACTGAATGAGGCACAACTGGAATGCAGAATCACGATCTGATACGAAAACAGAACCGAAATGGAGCTTGAACATGCAACATGGGCAAGTGCCGACGGAAGTGGTTTGACGAAGATTGGCCCCTCACGGGTCTTAGCCGGTTTCGTCGCGACCAGTCTTCTCGCCTTCTGATCGAAAATCTGTCAGATATTTCTTTTGTAATGCGTGAGAGAAGACGTCAAGACCGATGCAATGAAGAGATTGCAAGGGCACCTAATGAGTCATCCAATATCTATAAAAGGTTTTCGAAGAAGCAAACACAGACTGCTGGAGAAGATGCATGCTCATGATAATATATGGTACATCAAATGACAAAATCTGAACGAGGACCGAAGTTTTAAAGCACAACTCTTATTAGAAATGTACTTTCACGATGAAATGGCTCAGAAATATCGTTATTCGAAATACCATTACTTTCCACGTGAAGTGGGGCGATTTTGCTGTTAGCGCTTGTCGACTCTATCCAGCCTTCCCGTTCTCCGACGCCGTGGCTAGGCGCGCAGTGGTTAAAAAGCGGGAAAAAAACAGCAAAACTAAAGAAGTCAAAAACAGGATATAGACCACCCATGGTGGTCTGTCCTGTCTTCCAAAACGAAAAACAACACTTAGAATATTCTTACGTCCTTATGTGTGTCCTGTATGTGCAAGTTGCGTGACTGGCAAAAGTAGGCTAAGCCGAAAAAGCGCTAAAAGGTCGTAGGTCCAAACAAAAATATGGCGAAGGCGTGGTTTTCAGATGCTCATAATTCAATATAGGATCTAGGGATTATATAGAAGGTAAAGTAGGCAAGAGGGGTCCTTTAAAGTCTAAAGCCAACTTATTTTTGTATCATTCAACTGAATACACTGCATTATTTGGATTTTGTTAAGGAAATATTTTTTGTTTCACTATTTGCTCTAGTATGATGACCAGAATATCTACGGCCGTCCTCACAACGTTAAATTCTACTATGACGCAGAAAATTTGAATCTCAATTAAAATCGATTCTTCGTGAGTAGCAGAGCAACGAAGTAACGCATTTTCATAGGGTCTTCAAGCCTATTTAAGTGCATAAGTGATGGGTAACAGATTGTCCTATCTTAGCCCTTTTCGGTTAAACTTTAAGAATTTTGCAAAGAGTTCTCATAGGCCACGTATAGCCTGAACTTAAAATACAATATTTAAAGCCATGCTGGCCACTAATAGTGAAAGAAACAAACATTTTTGTGCGAAATAGTTTGTTGAAAGTGTATGTAAATTAGCGACAGGGGATGAGAACTGGTTGAATTCCGATTAAAAGCCCCGCTTTTCGGGGAAATGATTGTAAAAAAAACTTATCGAATATTACGTATACACAAAACCTTTCAAACACGGATTTGGGGGAAGGCTTTGTATCGTGTGTATAGAGACCAAACGGATGGAAAGACTGGGATGAAACTTGTTGATACCTAGGTTATGGGTCCCAGATAATTGTTTTGAGTTTTGACTTTTGCACTCGTCAGAGAGATATGTTACGATGACTGCATTTGTATATGAAGATGCACTCAACCTGATGTTATCGCGAGGGGTGTATTAGGTATTAGGAAAGACATGGGTAGCCTATTCAAGCATCTCCGAGAACTCACAGAAAATAAAACTCCCACCTTGGGTCCCGTCCTATCCAGGGATGGGACACTTCTTTCTGATGAAGGCTCTTGTCTTGAGCGGTGGAAGGACCACTTCTGCTCGCTCCTCAACAACACTAGTCCGTCTGTGCCTCCTAATGATAGTCCCAGCCAACCTAGCAGTCAAAGATCTGAAGCAGATGCTCCCCCAGACGAGCCTTTCAGCCCCTCAGAAATCGGAAATGCAGTAAAAAGGCTCAAGAATAATAAAGCCGCTGGTATCTGCGGCTTAAGCTCAGAGCTGGTAAAATATGGAGGTCCTGCAATGCTCATGTTCCTCCACACCCTGTTCTCTGTAATCTGGCAAACAGAGATAATTCCCGAGGATTGGCGGAAGGGTGTCATCATCCCCTTATGGAAGAGAAAAGGCTCAAGAAGCGACTGCTCCAACTACCGGGGAATAACTCTACTGTCAGTCCCTGGCAAACTTTTCTCAATGGTACTGCTGGATCGATGTCGGAACATTATTCGTAAAATCCGGCGTCCGGAGCAAGCTGGTTTCATGTCGGACCGTTCAACCATCGAGCAGATTTTCACGATTCGACAAATAGTAGAAAAGGCCACAGAGTTCCGACAAAAAGCATTTATTGGCTTCGTCGACTTCCGTGCTGCGTTCGACTCAGTCGATCGAGAAGCTCTTTGGCGGATTCTCGAGTTGACTGGCCTCCCTGAGAAATATTGCAGACTTTTCAAGGCTCTGCACCATGGGACGGAGAGCTGCGTTCAAGTGAATGGCCGGCGAAGCCCGTTCTTTCGAATCACGACAGGAGTGCGCCAAGGATGTGCAGTGGCCCCAGAGCTCTTCAATGTCATCATAGACTACATTATGACAAAGACCACTTCACGTCTCAGCTTTGGGCTCAAGTTCGGAGATCGCGTCATCACAGATGCTGATTTTGCTGATGATTTGGCCATTCTGGCAGACTCCATGGAGCAGCTGCTGGAAGCGCTCCGAATCCTACGAGAAGAGGCTGCAAAAGTAGGACTGCAGATAAACTGGAACAAAACTAAAATTATGGCCATAGACCCGTCTTCTGCTGCTATTAATTCTCCAGTAAGCCTGGACAGCACCACTGGCATCGAAGTTGTCCAAAAGTTCACTTACCTGGGCTCCATAATTTCTTCAGACGGCTCGCTACTCCCCGAGCTGCAAGCGAGAATATCCAAAGCGTCTTCTGCCATGGGCAGACTGAACCGTCACCTTTGGCGAAAACCGAACATCAGTCGTACAACGAAACTGCGGATTTTCAACGCCCTCGTCGGCTCTGTAATGCTTTACGGAGCTGAGACATGGCAAGCATCAGTTGCAACCCTCAAGGCCATCGATGTATTTCAATCGAAGAGCCTGAGGAGGATCGAGGGACTACGATGGTCGGACTTCGTCAGCAACGAGAAGCTGCTGCAACTCACTAAGCAGTCCCGGTTTTCGACCCAAACAGCCGAGCGAACCTTACGATGGTTCGGGCACCTGCTTCGAATGCCTCCACACCTACCCGCAAAGACGATCTACGACTTCGACCCTATCAAAGCCGGCTGGAAGCGACCTCGCGGCCGACCGAAGAAACGTTGGTCCGACAGCCTGTCCGAGTTCTTGACGATGGCAAACATCAGACCCAGCGAAGCCCAAACGCTCGCCATGGATCGAAACGGATGGAGGAGGCAGACGTCACTCTCTACGCCGAGCAGCGCCCGGCAGGAGACATAAGTCAAAGTAAGTCAAGTCAAAGTATTAGGCCGGACATAAGATGGTAACCAGGTATACAATCATCATAGTCAGGTTGGCCTAGGGCGTCAAGATGGCATACTACACGTGCAGAACTTCACGGGTTCGTTATGGATTCCCCAGGTCGATTCACACTACGGTTTGCTGACCGGACACACAACACTATCGGCCACCCATCATACACTAGGCCTTACAGGCCAGCCCACGCTAAGGAGCTTTAAATAAGACTCATAGAAGTGACCTATGGTTCGTAAATAAAGAAAAGATTTTATTCACTGGTTTGTACTTACAAAATAAAGTAAAACAACCTTTAGGTCGAAAAGGTTGTTGGCCGATCAAGGCCCGGAAAAGAAGTGTAGAAGAAGGTGACTCATGCTCCTGGCATGAGTCATAGTAACCAAGAGTTAACAAATAATACGAGATTACGGACAGTGACCGCGACAGTATAAACATCATAAGCGGAAAGGGAGTGGCGCTGCCTAGCGGTCGCAGAGCTAGAAAGTGCGGGTTGCCGATGGCACCACCGTAACACATCTCCCCTCCTTACTGAGTTTGTGACCCAAGGACTTAAAAGTTAAGCACCAGATTAACAAACTTTTGGCATCCGTCTGCTAAGAGTTAACCATAAATGTTCCATGAATCTGACCTTTAACCCAAATTAGAATATGTTATTATTAAAGTTTAGAGAAAAAAAAATACAAGAGGGTGGAGAGGCGATGCAGATTTGTTATGGTGATTCTTCAGCTTTGTGGTTTGAGGGGTCAGCTGGTACGGGCATAGCAAAAGCAGATGGTGCTGGTGTTGCGCTGGAGCGGCGTAGGTGGTGGGTGGTGATGTTGCATAGGTAGGCGGGAAAGATGTTGGTGGAACGGTGGCGCTGATTAGTTAGTTGGCAGAAGACTGCAGGTTGGTTGCGCAGGAGGAGTACGCTGGCGAGATGTGCATCGCAGAGCTGGTACGGAAGCTATAGCAAGCGCTGGGTAAGATGATGTTACGTATTACTATAGGCTGGAACTGATGTTGGCTAAAGCTGGATGTGACACTGAGTGAGCTGAAGTTGCGCTGGATTGGCTGTTACACAGTACGCTGGAACAAGCAGTTGTTAGGCCGCAAATGGCGCTGGGTATACTGGAGTTGCGATGGGCTGCTGGAACAGGCAACTGATATGCTGGAGTTGCGCTGGGCTGATGATGCACCGCATATTGATCCACCCTCAGGGGACAATTAAATAAAAACTCAAAGAAACTTAAAGAGGAACGTACAAGGTAAATGTATATTCTATACACTGAAGTTGATTCCTGGCCATGGGATCCCTGCATTGTATCTCCTTCAAATCTATTTTGATTTTTTTTTTTTCCGTCGCATGATTATTGAATAAAGGGAAACTGAATTAACCAAGGAGATGAAAATTCTTCGGTACCAAAGGATGTGACATCTTTGATCAGACTAAAGTTTGAAGACTTGGGTAGAGCCAATATACTTCGGATACACCTCGCTGCCACTCGATAACTCAGCATCTAAAATAATTTACCGCCTATCTGATAACAGGCTTTATTTTTCAATAGCTATATTTAGAAATCTGGTAAGTAGGAGAGCTCTTTGGAGGCTTAGGTAGAGCCGACAGACTTCAGGCACAACTCGTTGTCACTTAGTGACTTAGCTTATGGCACCCAAAATAAAGTACTGCGTACATGGCAACAGCCTTTAAATCTCTTTTTCAATAAGTCCTTTTGGGATCAATCCATCTCAAGTCTGGTAAAGGGAAGGGCCTTTAGAAGTCTTGGGTAGAGCCGACAGTCCCCAGAAACAGCTCATTCCCAGTCGGTGAATAGCACCCGAAATAATGTACTGCGTACACGGTGACAGCCTCTAGCTTTCTTTTTCAATCACGTCTTTTCCAATCAATCCATCTCCAATCTGGAAAAGGAGAGAGCCTTTCAAGGCTTGAGTGGACCGACAGACCCTGTACATAGCTCGTTGCCACTGGGTGACTTAGTAACCAAAATAATGTACTGGGCACATGGCAACAGCCTTTAGCTTTCTTTTTCAATCACTCCTTTTGGGATCAATCCATCTCAAGTCTGGAAAAGGGAAGGGCCCTTAGAAGTCTTGGGTAGAGCCGACAGTCCGCGGAAACAGCTCGTTCCCAGTGGGTGAGTAGAATCCAAAATAATTTACTGCGTACATGCTTACAGCCTCCAGCTTTCTATTTCAATCATTCCTTCATATCCTACTAATCCCCAATGTTCGTGCATGGCTAGAACTCCCATCAATCCCAAAATCATCGAAGTCTACTAGCGTGCTCTTCTAGAACAATGACCATTTCCCTTTTGTTTTTTTCCACTTCCCCGGTCATTTATAAGCTTTCAAAAAAATCATCCATCTACAAAAAAAAGCCTGCTCCGGACGCCCTGAGAAAATACCCTTACGAAAGGTTCCACCAAATAAATAGTTTGCTGACTGGTAGTTTCCAAGACGCGTTAAGTGGTTGTAGGGCTCTTGAAAGAGAAAAGGGGTGGAAATGGAGAAATGAAAGGAGAACAAAAAAAACTGAATTATTAAAGCACCCATGACATAAGTTTTTTTTTCAGCTGATATATTCTGTCCCTTTAGGAAATCTGTGTGTGAAAGCCGCTAAATCTGTACGAATCGCACTAAATCACAAAGAGAGCTAGCCGTCGCTCTGAAAACTGTTGGGTTCTCCCGAAGTTCGATGACTCCTTTGATCTATAAAGCAGTGGGAAGGTTGAGATCATACAGTGATTGATTCCCAAGGTGAACAACACAGAAAAACTCAAACCCTTTGGATTGGAATTGCAATGGGGTCGAAACCTTTGAAGTCACCATTCGAAAAGCGCAAAGAATCAGGAATGGACTAAAAAAGAGGCACAGCAAGGCACGGCATGGCACAGGAGGTATAAGTAATAACAAGACCAAAGGTTTCGTATTCCATTCGTATAATTCCTTTTTCCGTTCATTCATAGATTGTTAGTGTCAGCAGGGACCCATACATTTCCTGTAATGCCTCGCCATTCAGGGGTCTTGTCAATAAGAGATTTCTGATGCTATGTTGACCGACCGGAAGATAGTTCGAGAAATACCCACGGTCCAATCACGTCCAAGGCCAGATAGACAAAATTTGGGATTGGCTGCTGGCGCCTTGAGGGAGGAGTCTCTTCGGCGCTCACGTCCAATGAGGCAAACAAGAATGCCGATTCGACCCAAGTGCGATTTTTGGAAAGTAGGCAAGGGTCGGGCAACATAGCAACATAGAAGCATAGGAAATGACAAGCCCCCTGTAAAGGAAATTTATGGGTCCCTGGTGTAGCCTACTCCCACCGGTACAGCAGCCAGCGCTGATGCGGCGTGGTTTTTTGTTTGAGAGACTATCTGGCCATCGTTGTTACCGCGGGGTCGTTTCCAGCAAGCTTCTGCGGCGTTGAAATCCAGCGCGATTTTCACAAGTACGTGTGGTAGTATTCTCAGGAGGCGGCCTTGCCACTATCACCGCTGGTACGGTGAAGGCCCATTACCAACGGGGTTTAGCTAATACTCGGTACCAGCCAGTTCCGGAAATCGCTCTGAGACCGAGGATTAGCTGGGTTTCTGGTGTTCGCAATTCATGTTGGTGCCAGTTTCGGGTACCAGCTAGTCTCGGACCCAAGTTAAAATCGGTTCAACTTTTGAGGGTACTAGCAAATCAGATTATTTTGGGGAATATTCTGATTGGCTAGTTTCGAACCAAGCCCAATAGATAACCGTGCTGTCTTGAAGACCAAAAGTGAATTTAAGTCACTGTCATTCGGTCTGACATGGTTCAGCATTTGGGAAAGAATAATTTGGGCTTGAAAAGATCTCTAGCAACACGGACGTATTTATATAAGAAACGAAACCGATTTCTCGAATGCGTCCTTATTGCTAGAGATGTTTTCAAGCCCAAATACGTGCGTAAAATATGATTGGAATTTCCAAATGCGGTCGGATTCTACGCAGTGTGTGTGTATACCTACCATTAGGCGGAAATTTCGTGAAAGGTCGTTACAGTCATGAGGACAGGGTTGCCACGTCAGCAAACTTTAGAGAGTGACTTCTGGCCCAAAACAGAGAGTGAATTGGGAGTAGAGTTTTATTTTCATGAATAAACGTGGAAAGGTCACTTTTAGTCGGAATCACTGCCGCAAAAATTAGACACCTAAATTTTATTTTCATAAAAAAAAAAACGTGAAATGGCCAATTTTGGTCGGAATCACTGCTGTAAAAATGACACATCTAGACGTTATTTTTAAAATACAGTGAAATTTACGTCATGCGTAGGACAAGAGTAACAAAATTAAGTAGAGTTACAATTCACGCTATCGTGCGACACGTGGCAACTCTGATCGAGGACATACCTGACCTGGAACACTGTCTCCATTCCAGAGATAGACCTTACGGCGGGTAGGGTACCAGTTGACGCGACACGAAAACCCATCCGCCGTGGTAGTGAACTGATAAAACGGATAGATCTTTTACAACCGTAAGATAGGTCATATTCGCGAATGACCACGTATGAAAAACAAGAAGTTCTGGAGCAAAGGTCAAGACAAGCCAGATCGGCCAGACGAAGACAGCGTTGAGCTGCAAGAAAATGGCGCAGAAAAGCAGCAAGTAGGTTGAGGTTCAGAGTCACCGCTCAAGATATTCTTGCGTCAAATCGAACGACCTTTTTCACTGACCACGTTCAGCAGACGATGTTGAGATCCTAAGCCCGTCCGTAACTCTGTTATTACGAGAACTCTCGAACGAATTGCTATGTGTGTCCTTTGGGCGAAAACCGGAAATCTACAAGACCCGACCAACTGGATCAACAAGTGCAACACGTATTTATTTTGAAACCATAAGGTCTGGCAACGGATCGGGATGGTCTGTGCGTGTCATTTGGGCAAAGACCGGAAATTTACAAGACCCGATTGACTGGATCACAAAGTCCAAAAAATATTCATCTTTTCAGACTGTAAGGTATTTACAAATTCAAGGTCTGCAGTCTGCTGAAAACTTTTCACATAATACGTCCACGGTGGTTTAGCGGAGACATCTTTACTCCTTGAAAACTTAGCTGCTTGTTAGGTAGAAATCTAGTCTATCCAACGCGCGTCGTGTCGATAATGCCAACGCAACCGACAGCCGTAATTGCATTCATTAATTCTTAAGCCCGGGGACCAGAATTTTATACATTCCATTCTAAGCCCACTAACGATACCTCACTAATCTTTGCACTTGGTAATCTGAATTTTGCCCATTTTTTGCCAGTCCATGGGCCTGGGAATAACCTTAAAACACAGCCAAAGCAGAGCCTAGTTTCACAGTATTCAAACAGTTTTGAATACTGGAACCTAAACAGTAATCAGTGCGAGATGTACTTGTTCCTCCCTGATTAAGAGATCGGCTGCGACCGCGCGTTGCGTGCAAGACAGACGTAAAAAACCCAAAACAAATCGGTAAAAAGAAGAAATACTGTGAAATATTCGGATATTTCTTTTTATTCACACTCAAGCTATGTATTTTACGTCGTATATTCTTGTTCACGTCCATTTAGAGCTTGCTTATGAGGCCCGTACGGAAATTTCCCGCTTGAAATCGACCCAGACAAAGTGAAACAGATTTCGACCCGATTTCAAGCGAGTTTCTTCCTCCGATTGAAATCGATCCACTACATCGGCCAGGCTGATATTTTGGTCGATCCGAGGAAGAAACTAACCTGAAATAGGGTCGAAATCTGTTTCCCTTGTCTGGATCGATTGCAGGTGGTAAATTTCCGTACGGGGGGGATTCCGGATCGCGCCACAACATATCACGGTAGTACCGGACCCTAGTTTGAAACGGCGAGTTCAATGGAGGTGATCAGGACGTAGAATGCCTTGACTCCTTCAAAGCATGCCTGGATTCAGATAAAACAAACATAGGTTTAACGTCTAACGAACAACAAATACTATGATAGAACCTCCGTACATACATACATATATATTAGTTGTTAAACCGTATGACGACCCGACGCTAGAGAGTAGTTTACATGAGCTATTCAGGAAATAAAAGGTCATTTATTTATTTCTAAAACAACTGTTTTGTGAATATGAAAGTTTGCGTAATTGAATGGTTAGCGCGAATGGAAGGGGAGCGTAAGAAAAACGAATGTGCAACGTCATGGGAAATAGTTGTTTTGGAAACATAAAACGGCTGTTGAGGCTCCTCAGGGTAGCCGCATAGGGATGGGTGTATTTAATAGGTTTTTTTTTTATATATCATTTGGCTCTTAGATCTTACCTTATCATGCATGAAGTAATGTGTCCCGGACCGAACGACTGTTCAAAGTAGGTAGTTTTTTTTATTGGCAGCAAAAAAGTCATAAAGGATTCCACTGCAATTCGCTAATACCAAGAACAAGTAATCAGATAGAGCCTTTGTCTTTAGTCCCATGCAGTGACTATGAATACCCCGACAGAACTGAGCGGACCTAGAGGTATTACTCTAGTTTGAGCTGATTATGATACCCGTATACTCATCTTCCGTCTTCGCCGCTGCTCATCGCAGATGAAATAGTGCAGCAGGCTGACAGGTCCGTGCGCCGACTCGTTCTGGAGTGCGTCCATAGAACAAATCAGCTTTGACTTCTACTTTTCCTCACGGCAGCTTCACAGTAATTTAGCTATTTGTAAAGGTACCGAAACGTGACGTGACGCGAAGCTACTAACCTACGCTCGTTCGTAGCGGACAGGGTGTGGGGAAATATTCGACCCCGCATAGTCATATTACAGAGATAGGGAGACGGAGGTTCTGTCAGATCATTTATTCTTGCTAATACCAAATGTAGCTAATAAGCTATTACTTGACAACTCACAGTTATCAACCTAGCATATGACTTGTATACAAAACAAAACAAAATAAAATAGAAACAAATAAGCAAGACAACATACAATCAAAATCCGCAATATTAGCTCATTATTAAGTTATTCATCATAATTAATGTTCATAGCACTTGTAATATTTACACAATTACATACTGATCATAATTAATGTTCACAGGACTTGTAATATTTACAAAACTATTTACTAACCATAATTAATGTTCACAGCACTTGTAATATTTACACAGTTATTTATTGATCATAATTAATGTCCATAGCACTTGTAATATTTACACAATTATTTACCGATCATAATTAATCGTAGCACTTGTAATATTTACACAATTATTTACTGATCATAATTAATGTTCATAGCACTTGTAATATTTACACAGTTTTATTTACTGATCATAATTAATGTTCATAGCACTTGTAATATTTACACAATTATTTCGCTGCGCCATGACGCGTAAACATTATAAATGTTATTTTACGGGTTTATTTTTTGGCCAAGACTGGATTATTCTGCCTTGTCACGAAGGTTTAACCCGCTAAGCCGTGTTAAAACGACCAAAAAAGCAAATGTCACGCTTTTACTATGCATCAGTTTAATTATGAAGCAGCAACTCATGGTCAGCGCCAATTTTCTAAAAAGGGAGCAAGAAACGACCGAATGTGACTCAGTCGACTATGTGACTCTGGCAGCTAATGTCATGTGTGGAGCCTCTGTGACATATGGTTGCACCACTGGGCTAGAAAGACTATTCGAACTACAATGGTAAGTCTTTTTCTACTGTACGTGATTTCCTCTACGTTAATTCCTTTCAGTTTATTTTCTCTTATTCTCTTGTTACTTACTCTGTCTATGCCTAGTGCTTTTTCATGGGTAACAAAATGGGCTACACTTGTCACATATGTATTTGATAGAGAGACAGATTTAATTTGCTAAAAGACGAAAGTCAATGTAAACAAAAATAAGTAACAAACTTACTTATAAGAAATGAAAACGAAAACTAAATAAGTAGATATACACAAAAGACAATGCCAACAACATAAACAAAACAAAGAACAAACTTAATAACACAAAATGTTCAAAGACTATTCCAATTGCAATGGTAAAAAGTTTATTTTTTTACTTCCCCTGCGTTCTTTCCTCTATGTTTCTTTCCCCTTGTTATAGTACTTTCTTCTCCTTTTCTTTTACACCACCTTTACCTTGTGCTTTTTCATGGGTAGCAAACACAATTGTAAAATTTCATTTGATAGATAGATAATAGATCCAATTTGCTCAAAAAACCTAGAGGCAATGACAAAAGTGTTAATAAAATACATATCGCATTTAATAACAAAAATTTTAAAACAAATCGTACTTCATTAATACGCTGCTAAAGGCATGACTACCGGTAATTATCGTTAATAAAAACCATAGCACATTTAATAAAAAAAAAGAAAACAAATCGTACTTCTTAATACGCTGCTAAAGACATAATTTTCGGTGTTGTAAAGCGAACTTAAGAATCTTGCCAGCCTCCTCACATCTTCGTATTATCGGCTACCTGTCATAGTACCAAGAACAAATAATCAGATGGAACTTCTGTCTTTAGTTGCATGCAGCGACTATGAAAACCCCGATGAAACTGAGCGGACCTGGAGGTATTTACTTTAGCTCAGAGATGGACGAATCCGAATCCGGATTCGGATTCGAGTCCAGGATTCGTCCTTTTGACCGAATTCGAATCCGGATTCGCATCTTCTGCCTGTCAGGCTGGATTCGGATTCGGACTCGGATCCCAAACCCTCAATCTTACGAATCCGCTAAAATTTCTAATATACATCCTTTCAGTTTCCGTTTCCCAATTTTTACACAGTGGGCTTAGGCAATCCAATTTTTTTTAACTCCACCACCAACCACCTCAGTAATCTATCACGTTATCTGATTACCTTAGATATCAGTACTTTTAATCACCTCTGCTTTTTAAACTATAACCTATTAATATGATTTGATTTTTGTTAGGTCGGATTCGAATCCTCAGCATGAAACGGTTGATTCGGAATCGGATTCGTACCAAGCCCTGGATTCGGATTCGAATCCTTTAATAATCGGATTCGCCCATCTCTGCTCTAGCTTTGAGCTGATGTTGATACCGGTTTACTCCTCTTCCGTCTTCGCCGTTGCTTATCGCACAAGAACTAGTGAAAGAGGCTGGCAGGAGGCGTACTCCGCGTGCTGACCCGCTCTGGAGCGCGTCCATAGAACCAATCCGCTTTGACTCCTACTTTTCCTCAGCAGCGACTTAACAGCGATTAGCTATTTGTAGAGGTAACGAAACGTGATGTGGCGCGAAGCTAGTACCTCCGCTCGTTCGTAGCGGACAGGCTATGGGGAAATATTCAACTACGCATAGTCATATTACAGAGATACGGAGTCTGAGGTTCTGTCAGATTATTTGTTCTGGATAGTACTCATCCATTATTCACCAAACACCCTCGCACATTCTCCGAACACTTCATGCCTCGACTACCCTAATTCTTCACACTCACACAAGACACGCACCCCACTTTCTTTATCACCTCCTCAAAGAAATACTGACCAGAACGTTCGATAAACGGACTGGGCTGAACGATAGGCCAGTCGAATTTATTCTTGTGATATTTCGGCCCTTCTTGGCAAGGAACATCTTCAGGATCAGCTAGAAATATGACCCTGTAAACATATCACATACAATAAGTTTCAGCTGACATCTGTTTAACGCAGTCGAGTATGATTCGCACTCAGCTTGTTGGAAACGACTTGATAAAAAGACAAAGATCGAAAGTGGAAAAATAGAACTGGCTTAAAGCACGACGATTACTTCAAATTATCTTTCTTAGCTCAGCAATATCATTTTTCGAAAATACCTTTCCTTTCCAAGAAAAATTTGCGATTTTCTTGTTAGCGCTTGCCGACTCCATCTAGGCTTCCTGCTTTCCGACGCGTCGGCTGGACGCAAAATATTTGAAAACTGAATGCACCGTGGTCAAAAAGTGGCAAAACCAAGCAAAACAATGAAGTCCAAAACAGAAGACAGACAGACCTGACGGCTTACCATGTCTTCCAAAATGAAAAACAACACTTTGAATCTTATCATGTCCTTATGCGTGAAAGAGTTGTGGGAGGACCTTGAAGCTTTCGACGAAGTTTGCGTCGCGTGTCTAGCAAAACTCGGCTAGGCAGAAAAAATGCTTAAAATCGTAGGTAAAAAACGAAGCAATTGCGAAAGGCGGGTATTTCAGAAGCTCATAATTCTATAAGGGAGCTAGAGATAAACTAAAACGCAGACTAGCAGAAGGGCAGAGGGAAACAGCCAATTCTGAGGATCACTTTACTACACCTCGTTTCTGTAGCTATTGAATCTGTCACTGTCAATCAAAACATGGCTTTTCCCTTAGAACAGCCCGATGAAAAAATTTCGAGAATTAGTCTTAAGGAGTGGTACAAAAAAGTTACATGTAGTAGTAACTGTTGCCACTGCATGCTACTACTAGCAAACTGGATGCTACTACAGCAAGATTGGGTGCTATCGGATACTACTATTTAAGATTAACCCAGTCGGAGGCATGTTAAATCAAAGTATTCCATACTACTACATATCAATCCATGCCACTTTTTCGTACAACTACCACACAGCTACACAGTCAAAGAATTTTTCATCGGGAGGGCTCGTCTCTCCAGGAAGAAGAAGAAGAAAACCAACAGAACAGGGGTCCTGCCCTTCCTCGTTTTCTCGGGTTTGCCAACCGAAAGTGAAAGCTTTAACCTCACTGTATTTACTGACTTTTTTATTCTAGATAAGACGGGAATTTCCCATTGTGTATCTGCTCATTGCTGGAGGTTTATCAAAACGTAAGTACTCGATAATTTCTTGCTTTGAGTAGCGTAAAACGAACTTGACATGTTTCGGTAAATGACCAGTCGGATAGTGTGCGATCGAAAACTCTCTCAGTCACCGCGTCTAAAATCAAAGATAGCCATTATTTTTGTATTTACTGCTTGAGAAAATTCCAGTTCATGCTAAAACAAGCAATTATTTTATAATAATATAATAAACTAAAACTCCGAGATTACCTAATTCTCCTAAAGGAATGAAGAGTCCACATAACTAAAAAGAAACAAGACCAAAGGTTTCGATGGGATCCCAAAAATTTAATATTTGACCCAGACAACTACGTCTTCTCTACGCCAGATCCAGTCTTCGCCAGGCTAATCATCTGAGAAAATTAAGTTCAGATATACCTGTATAAGCCATATTTATTTTGACGACTGATCGAAACTTCCTGCTTTACTTCGGCCGAATTTTCGTTTTCGGCCGAATTCAGAGCGAACTACTTGTCCAGCCAAAAAAAGATAGTTCAGAAACGAATTCAGCGCATCTCCTTATCCCTATAAAGAACGTCTAATCAACTTCAAATAAAACTTTAACTTATAAAAAAAAATCCGGTTTCAACCGGATTCCGGACGAACTGTATGTCCGGGTAAAAAATGATTGTCATATACAGATTCAGCATCTCTTCTTACCCTTAAATCTATCATCTCATCAACTTCAAATAAAACTTTTACTTTTAACAATTTTTCCGGTTTTGGCCGGATTCCGGGCGAACTACTTGTCCGGCGAAAAAATGGTTTTCACCATCGTGTTCAGCATGTCTTCTTACCCCATAATCGACTATCACATTGGCTGTTTCAAAATATTTTGTTTGCCCCTTAATTTAAACCCCCTCCCCCACACCTAAACGTAGGGCTACAGAGCCCATCTACAAACTCGACCTTACTCTTGACCCAAAGAATCTTCACACCAAGTTTCATTAAAATATCTTATTCCCTTCGAGAGTTATCGTGCTCACAGACGGACGGACGGACAGACGGACGGACGGACGGACGGACAACTTTTGCGATGTCATAGGTATCCGTCACTAACGTTTTGGGATCCCAATAAATGGAAAACTAAACAACAATACTGGTTATATTCCATTATTTGCCCTGCGTTTCTATGTTACAATTGCTGGGATCCCAAAAGTCTGTCCGCCCGTCTTCCTGTCACACTGGCACCGTCAGTATAAAATAAATGCAAGATTCTTTCGGGATCTAGGAGCTAAGCTCTAACCCTTCCAGTTTTATTTCGTGATCACTTCACCTGGATTTCTACATATCAAAGGCTCGACCCCCCCCCCCCGAACACACACAGACAGACGGATGGTCGAGTCCCAGAAACGAAGATTTACACCTAAAAAGCATGTCAAGTTTAGTCTTCCCAGCCCATCTGGATGACCTCGGGGGGGGGGGGACGAGGCATTTTCCTTTTGAAACCTATCTAGGGGTTGAAATCTATCTAATAATTTATTATATTTTATTGTAAATCGAAATCTTCAGCGAGAGCTATGATCTTTAAGAAACCTAGTTCGGGATATTTTTTTTTTCCTTTGAGCTTTAGGGCAAAGATATTCTTTTTGATCTTCATGATTTTATTCATACCAAGACAGAAGACTTTGTGCCCCTCAGACATAGCGGTGGTGGAGCTCCTCTCCCAGTGACACCGTTTCGGGGGGGGGGGGGGGCAAATATCAATTTTGGGCCCGAATCCCAGGTTAACTACACATGCTAAAAATTTAATTTATCTTTTTGGGATCCCAAAACGTTAGTGACGGATACCTATGACATCGCAAAAGTTGCCCGTCTGTCCGTCTGTTAGCACGATAACTCTCTAAGGGATTGAGATATTTTGATGAAACTTGGTGGGAGGATCCTTCGGATCAAAGTACAAGTCAAGCTCGAAGATGGGCTCTGTAGCTCATCTCTGTAGGTGGGGGAGGGGTTTCAAATTAAGGGGCAAAAAAAATATTTTTTGAAAGCTAGAGGTAAGGAGACACGCTGACCGAATATGAAAGTTATTTTCTAGCCGGACAAGTAGTTCGCCCGGAATCCGGCCAAAACCGGAAAGCTTGTTAAAAGTAAAAGTTTTATTTGAAGTTGATTAGATGTTTGATTTAGAGGTAAGAAGACATGCTGAATACGATGGTGAAAACCATTTTCTTGCCTGACAAGTAGTTCGCCCGGAATCCGGCGCAAACCGGAAAATTTGATAAGAGAAAAATTTGTATTTGAAGTTGATTAGATATTCGATTTAGGGGTAAGAAAGCGTGCTGAACACGATGGTGAAAACCATTTTCTTGCCGGACAAATAGTTCGTCCGGAATCCAGCCAAAACCGGAAAATTTGTTAAAAGCAGAATTTGTATATGAAGTTGATTAGATGATAGATTTAAGGGTAAGAAAAAACGCTGAATCTATATATGACAATCATTTTCTAACCGGACATATAGTTCGTCCGGAATCCGGTTGAAACCGGATTTTTTTTTAGAAGAAAGTTTTATTTGAAGTTGATTAGATGTTCTTTATAGGGATAAGGAGATACGCTGAACTCGTTTCTGAACTATCTTTTGTTTTTGCTGGGCAAGTAGTTTGCTCGGAATTCGGCCGAAACCGGAAATTTGGCAGAAGTACACCAGGAAGTTTTGATCAGTATCGTCAAAATAGATATGGCTTATACAGGTATATCTGAACTTGGTTTTCTCAGATGATTAGCCAGGCGAAGACTGGATTTGGCGAAGACAAGATGTAGTTAATATTAAATTTTTGGGATCCCATCGAAAACTTTGGTCTTGTTTAGGAAGGTTTAAAGTTTTTTTCGGATGTAAGCTACGTTAATGTAAAGTGATTGCATACCGTTTTTGAAATGTATGTAGTGGACACAAAATATCAACTTTGAGGAAGAATTTGAAACCTATTGGGGTGGCCCCGCCCCCCCCCCCCCACACACACCAAATGGCGCCTCTGCGGAACTACTCTAACTTGTGACGCGACCGGGTCGAGCGAACGACGGAAAAGTGATCGGCACATGGCACTTGAACCAGAGGCCGTAAGTGCAATAAAAAATGAAGTCATTAAACGTGATGATCAAATGTGTCCCACCCTTATACGCATACATTATTAAGTGTAACGACCGAGTGGGGTTCATGAAAAAAGGAAGCAGTTAGGACATAGTCATAGACGGAGTAATGACCACGTTAAATGCTTCATTACCGAGTACCAACAACGCTTAATTATAACGTGTTTAGATACAGGGTAAACAGAGATCCAAATGAGTTGCGGGCCAGTGTTTTACCGGTACAGATTAGAAAATTGCAGGTGTCAAACATTTTAAAGTTGGGGTTAAATAGGCTTCCCTACTTGCGATTAATACGGATTAATATTGCTGTGAATCAATGCTCCTTAATCCAGTTCAACTCTCCAAGAGGACTAGTTTCTGGAAGTCCCCCCCCCTCTTCCCTGTAAAATACGGCTCCATAAGGTAATGAGCAGAACATAGCTTTCAATTTCTACTCCGAAGACAGTGCAAAACTTTCATTGCTCGTGAAGCAGATTGCAGAGTTCTAGTCATCAACTTGTCAATCTATTTTACTACATCTGTCACAAGTGTTGCTAATGAGACGATAGGGGACTTTCAGAAACTAGTCCGATTTGAAGCGCAAACTGAATATGGTGAATTCCTGATAAATTCTGAAAGGACACGTCGTACTTATGATAGTTATTCATTCTACTTAAGTAGTATTTTCATCCATTCTCATATCCGAGATTCTGTGTATCCTATCCCACATTGATTATCACGCTTGCCACGTTTGTTCTCTTCATGTGACGTATCATTGCTCCGAAGAAGATTAATGGTCGGAAGGCCGGTTGTGCAAATTTTGCCAAGTTTTTCATCCAAGACAAGGAAAATGTAAAGAGGCTAAAAATAGCCGAATCCATGTGTAATTTTCTGTGAGCATAGTTGAGTTTTAAATTATCTCAGAGCAGAAACACTCTGTAGTGCGAGGCGTCCTTGAAAGATTTGTTCACTTCTTTCATATACTAGAGCCTTATATATTTCAGGTCTTATTCACTCTAGAAAAATAAAGTTCCCAAACGAGATCAAAGTCTGAAACACTGTCAACATTAAACCTCCCGATTTCTGTTGTTTCTTTCTTTCACTATCATGTTCAGGAGCTTGGTGACAACAGAGGATCCAAAAGTGGCGAGACCATAGAAACCCGGCATAATTAAAATAAACTAATTAGTCTTGACGACAAAAACGTATTATTCGTAGGTACTAAGTATGTTCTAAAATTTTAATATCTACTGTCATGTTTTGTATTCAGGAAGGTGATAGGACTAATCATCCAAAAAATGAAGCATATCCGTAGTTTTTACTCTTAATATTCGGTGGCCATTTGATCGTTTGCAGCAGAATAGCCTATTTCAGAAGATTAAACGATCATTTTTCTGATTCAGCGTGTTCTTTTACCCATATTACTCTAGTAACAATCTTCAGTTCAACTGGAAGAACGGGGAGAAGACAGGGGTTGTCTGCAAAACGTCCCCATTCGAAACATCCCCTGGCGAAACGTCCCCGTGACAAAACGTCCCCATGACAAAACGTCCACGTGTCAAAACGTCCCGGTGACAAAACGTCCCCATGACAAAACGTCCCCATGACAAAACGTCCCCACTGCAAAACGTCCCCAAGCATAGATTTTTAAGTTCGCCTCGATCGTCAGGTGCATAGTCGAAGTAAAACAACTTCAGAGTGTGCATTACAGACGTGGGAACATTCCTTATAAGCAGGAAAGATCGGACATAGGACCGGTTGCTTCATAAATGTATTGTTCTGAGTTAAAATATATAGTGTAATATGCCTTGGAATTGACTCGTAACTGATCAGTTCTAGGTCGTTTGAAGCAACATGCACAATCTGAGGAGCACCAATATGTTCCTAAGAGAAAGGAACACACAAATGCGGCTTTTCAGTGGGCAGTGGTGAGATTGGTGAAGATTGCTTAGTGCCTGAAAAAAAAAAAAAAACTGATAAATCTTTCTCGTAAGGCATACAGCAAAAATGCAAGCGCATAGAGGCACCACAAATCACACGGAAATTCCACTATTTGAAAATCGATTATTCGTCAATAGCGGAATAACGAAGTAACGCATTTTCAGCGGGTCTTCACGCCAGCCCGTAGGGAAAAAAGGTACCCGGATTCCCGTAAAGGTGTCCGGAATTTTGGAACAACATTCCGGGCACGGAAAACGTCCCGGAATTCCGCGGTTTGACAGGAATTCCGCGTTAAACTGCGGAATTCCAGGAAACCGGAATTCCGCAGGATTTCCGTGCGGATTTCCGTGCGGATTTCCGTTACGTTTTCCGTGCCCGGAATGTTGTTCCAAAATTCCGGACACCTTTACGGGAATCCGGGTACCTTTTTTCCCTACGGGAGTTTAAGTGAATAAGTGATAGGTAACTAGACTGTCCTATCCTAGCCCTTTTCGGTTAAACTGTAAACATTTTTACTTAAAATTTTTAGAAACAGATTAAGGCCAAATAGCTAATCATCCGAGAAAACCAAGTTCAGATATGGATTCAGCATGTGTGTTTACCCTTATAGGTTATATCTATTTTGAGGAAACTGATCGAAACTTCCTGCCTTGGCCACTTCTGCCAACTTTCCGGTTTCTGCCGAATTCCGGAATTACTTGTCCCGCAAAAAAAAAAAATCTCAAAAACGAATTCGCGCATCTCCGTACCCCTATATCCAACATATAATCAACTTCAAATAAAAATTTAACCAATAAAAAAATTTCAGGTTTCAGCCGGATTCTGGACGATCCATATGTCCGGCAAAAAATGACTGTCACATACAGATTCAGATTCTCTTCTTACCCTTAAATCGGACATCTAATCAACTACAAATACAACTTCTGCTTTTGACAATTTCCGGTTTTGGCGGGATTCCGGGCGAACTACTTATCCGCGTACAAAATAATTTTCACATAAGTGTTCAGCATGCCTTTTTACCCCTAAACCGAAACTTCATGCCTTAGCCTACTTCTGCCAAATTTCCGGTTTCTAACGAATTCCGGAACTACTTGTCCCGCAAAAAAAAAAATCTAAAAAACGAATTCAGCGCATCTCCTTAACCTCTAATCATCTAATCAACTTCAAATAAAACTTTAACTTATAAAAAAATTTCCAGTTTCAGACGGATTCTGGGCGAACGATGCGTACGGATAAAAAACGATTGTCATATGCTGATTCAGCATCTTTTCTAACCCATAACTCGGAATCGAATCAACTACAAATAAAACTTTTACTTTTAACGAACTTTCCGGTTTTGGCCGGATTCGGTGCGAACTACTTGTCCGGCGAGAAAATGGTTTTCATATTCGTGTTCAGCATGCCTTCTTACCCCTTAATCAACTATTTCATTAGCTGTTTAAAAATATCTGTTTTGTCCCTTAATTTGAACCCCCCCCCCCCCCCGCCCCTAATTGTAGGGCTACAGAGCCCATCTACGAACTCGACCTTTCCCTTGACCCAAAGGATCCTCCCACCAAGTTTCATCAAAAACATCTTATTCCCTTCGAGAGTTATAGTGCTCACAAACAGACGGAAAGACAGACAGACGGACAACTTTTGCGATGTCATAGGTATCCCTCCACTTACGTTTTGGGATCCCAAAAACATCCTCATCAGTGCTGTCTTTACCCTTAGGCCGGTGCTGGGGAGCCAGTGGCAACGAGAGGCCAAGCAGCTGGTGTGTGTTGCTGAGAAATCAGGCCACGGTTGCTAGCCTTATTGCCTTGTTCCTTGCGATCCAGGTGTGAACCCTCGTCGTTTTGCTAAAAATCAATGGATGGCCTATGTCCACCAGAAGAAAAGACGGCACTGATTCTCGTAAAAAAAATCATCTCTAGTTTCTAGCAAAATGCCTATTTGGCCAAAATTCATTTTACAGCCGCGTTTGGAAACCATGGAATGACCTCGCAGCGGAAACCTTGGGAGCAGACGATATGAATACATTTAAAACTGCACTTGCATCAACAACATTTCAGAATCAGGCGTTTGTAGTCCCGTCATTTTTTCATTTTTTATCATTTATGACATTCGGGAATGCATCAACTGGTGATTCGCCAGTCTATGACGAAATGACCGAGGGCACTAGTGCCGTGAAAAGCGAAAAAAAGAAAGAAAAAATTCTTTACGTAAAGGTTGTTTTAGAGATAAGGAGTTTGTGAGCAAACTAAGATTCCTTTCACTTTTCGTACATACCGAAAAGAAAAACAGTGCCTGGTTCATAAGACGGTCTCATATTTCGTGACATTTTAAGAACAACGCGTCCGTGAAAATTTCAAAAATAGAGATTGGCCCGCGCCTTTTTCGGATTCCTTTCGTTTTTTCAGAGAACAAATTATCATAATCCGTTTGACACTTTGGAACATGACGTTACATTAATTTAACAAAGGGCCTTCACACTGGTTGACTCTGAAAAAGAAAATCTCACTTCATGTTTCAATACAAATTCAAAATGCATGCATCAATGCTTTCGCACTAACACCTTGCTAACACCCACTAACTAAAGATAATGAGGAATTTTATTACGCACTGGAACACAAAAGAAAATAGCGCAGTATTGTAACAAGAAAATGAAAAATTATACTGAGCTTTCAATAGCGCGCTGAAACCCGCAAGACAAAAATAAAACAAACAAGAGCTGTAAGCTCAAATGGCACTTGCATAAGGCTTGGTAAAAGGATTAAAGTAGGATTTCGCCAATTCGTGGGTTTGTTTGATCACTTGTAAGCAAAACCCTTGAGAGAAGAACGACGACGGACCCTTTGAAATAACGAGAATGTATCGTTTGGTAAAAAAAAAGTAATTCTTTTAAGCACTTGGCTGTGATGATGCGCACTTTAAGGGCGCTAGAAATTCATCTGTAATCAAAACTCTTAAGGCAAAAATGATCCTGGGCCCTTTAGGATCTTGAATATACGGTTTGGTGAAAAGTGTATTTTTTTTTTACTTTTCGGTTAAGACTTTGGTGGTAGAAATTCATTTCTAAACAAAACCCTTGAGGCAAAAATGATCGTGGGCTCATGGGGATCATGAAAATGTAGGTTTTGCTTAAAAGTTTTTTTTGTACTTTGCGGTTAAGATGAGTACTTTAAGGGATGGTCGGATCCGGGAAATGACAGTTTCTAAGCCAATCTTGTCAAGTATCTAATGTTCAAGCCAATTTTCATCGTCCTAGCACATCTTGAAGTACCTTAAAGGCACAGTAAACTTGACTAGGCAACTTTCGGCCATCAAACCGGCCTGGGGGGCTTAGATAAATGTACAGGGACTTATTGTCGACAGGACCCCCCATCTTTGCTATCTCGAAACCCCTCCTTATTGTTCCCAGAGCTAGCTGGCAGGGCCTTGCCCCTTATGCACTGTAGTTACGCACTCATGCACTGTAAAAGTTCGCGATTGTCTGTGTTATCAACATACAGGGTTGCCACTTTACTAAAATAAATTCACTATGCAAAAGGAAAAAAGTAATACCAAACAAGAAAAGTACTCAGAACGTGTTGCTGGGTCATAGTCACCTTGGAAATAAATCCTGACAACTACTTTTTTCTTAAAATCTGCTGCCAAAGTAAAAAGAAAGTTCTATTAAGAACACAATTGTACTACCGGTGGCAACCCTGTTGACCTACATTGTTTTACTTTGTTTTGGGGGCAAAGATCGTGGGTTCGAGTCCTACTCCCGGCACACAAACCTTTTGCTTTTTTTTTGTTTTGCTCAAAAGTCGAACTCTTGGAAACTGCCTGGAAACTGCAATGGTCGTAACAAGAATTTTTTAACTCTCAATATCGACTCAGGGTACATTCTTGATATGTCAGCTAGCTCCCTGAGCCAAGTTTGAGTCAAGTTTTCTGTTCCTTTAAATTGCGATCACCGGAATTCTGGACCCCCCCCCAGCTCCCCCCAGAGTGACCGAATCCGGTCCGGTTCTGTTACTGATGTATCTAGGGCTTACGCTTGTTCTTCCCACCAAGTGTCATCCCAATCACTTTATTCTAAGCGTGTCACAAAATTTGCGCCCCCCGACTCCCCCACATTGATCGGATCCTATCCCACTTGAAATGAGACATCTGAGACATAAGTTCTTTCCGAATATATCAAGTTTATCCGATCACCCGTTCAAAAGTTGGACAACCTCAAGATTCCGGATTCCCCCCCTCCACTCCCCCCACGATGGTCAAATCGGACTAACAACTGTTCTTTATTTAAAGTTCTTTAAAGTTTAAATTGTAAAGTGCTTGATATGCCTGCCAAGTTTCATCGTCTTAGCACATGTGTAGGCATCTTCAGTCGGGATCACCGGAATCCCCGAACCATCCCACCAACTCCCCCCACAATACTCGGATCCGGTCAGGTCTTGTCAACTATGTATCTAGGGCTTGTGCCCGTTCTTCCCGCCAAGTTTCATCCCGATCCGTCCACTCTGACCATGTCATACAATTTCCGGTTTCCCCCTCCAAACTCCCCTAAAGTCACCGGATCCATTCCGGACTTGAAGTGTGACGTCTGAGACACGAGGTCTTTCCAAATATCAAGTTTCATTAAGATCCGGTTCCCCGTTCAAAATTAAAAATACGTCACTATTCCGGATTCACCCTCCCTCCACTCCCCCCACGGTGGTCGGATCGGGGAAGTGACTATTTCCAAATTAGTTTGGTCGGGTCCCTAATATGCCTGCCAAGTTTCATCGTCCTAGCACCTGTGTAAGCATCTTAAGTGGGGATCACCGGAATTCCGGAACCCTCCCTCCAACTCCCCCCACAGTGCTCGAATCCGGTCCGGTCTTATCAACTTTGTATATAGGGCTTATGCTTGTTCTTCCCACCAAGTTTCATCCCGATCCGTCCACTCTGAACATGTCACTTGATTTCCGGTTCCCACCTCCAATTCCCCCCAAAAGCCACCGGATCCATTCCGGATTTGAAGTGTGACGTCTGAGACACGAGGTCTATCCAAATATAAGTTTCATTAAGATCCGATCACCCGTTCGAAAGTTATACTTGCCTCAAGATTCCGGATTCCCCATCAATCCACTCCCCCACGGTGGTCGGATCAGGGAAGTTACTAATTTCTAGGTTAGTTCCGAGAACAGTGGACCGCCCGACCGACCGACAGACCGAAAAGTGATCGGTATATGGCACTTGAGCGAAGCTGCAAGTGCTATAAAAATAGGAAAAAAGGACTAATCGGGCCCAACAAAATCTTCCTCTTAAACGAAAAGTGGAAAATGGTCAAGACCAGAGCGTGACGATGGTGACAAAGAGCAATAATCAACCAGTAACAAATTTAAAACAACGCGGGAGTTCTTATAATGACGAGGAAGGTAAGACAGAAATTCAAAAAAATTTGAAATAAAAGGACCTGGTTCGTTTTTTTCTCCGACATTTTTGTCGGAGAATTTTAAATATTCCCGAAGATTGCAAATGGAGTGAGAACAAAAGTTAATCTAAGTTAATAATTAATCTATATTAGAAAGTTAAAAATGACTAATCGGGCCTAAAAAGTCTTGACCCTAAATGATGAAAAAATTAGAGACGTTCTGATAACGACGAGGAAGGTGTAAAAGAAATTTGCTGTATTTGAAATTTGAGAAAGGAGATAGTTATAAGGTTATAAGCCAAGCTGACCATTCGTTGCAAAATAAATAAAAAAGCGAAATTTTGGGGGTTCCTTAGTCAGTTAGTATCCCTCGAAGATGATAGACGAGGGATAAACATAATTTCGGTTGCACTTCCAGCAAACAGTCATCAGCGAAAAACAAACTACTTCTTACAATACCAACAGAAAAACGATGCGGAACCAACAAACCACAACAACGAAATGTAACTAAACACCAGATGAACGATGTGGATTTGACGAAATGCAAATACAAATAAAATAAAGAATATTAAAATGTGCGTGTTTAAAAATGTGTGTATATATACAAATCTGTAATGTTTTTACAATTATTCTGCGTCTATTCGCTAAAAATTATTCGCCCGGAAAAACGCAAAGCTTTCACCCGGAATTCAGCCAGTTTTTACAATCCATCACTTTGCGTGCAACACTTCCAATTAACTCTATGTATTTTTTACGGAGAAATTGTATTTTTTAGGAATATTCAAGCAACCATGGGCGCCGGATGATGATTCCGATTACTTGAGTGAGTTGAAAAATCTTTCTTTCATATTCTTCTTGTTCTCTGTCTTTAGTTTCTCTTTGTTGACTTTTTTAAATAAAAATCACAATCACTGTGCAGACTGTGTTTTATTCATTTTATTTACCTTTTCACAGAACAGGCAGCTTCTGGAATCGCCAAAATCACCCTTCGCTCAATTCATTATGGATCAGCATATGAAGATAACTCCATTCCCAGGTAATCCTCTTTCATAAAACTGTCGCAGATCTTTACACGAATATGGAGAGTGACAGCAAATAACGGCATTAGTTACCATAATGAACGGCTCCAATTCAGCTCAAGCTGACTGCGAATCTTGGTTATAGCGGTGGAACAACTGTTTGTATATGAACTGACGAGCGGGCAAACTGACGTGCGGGTGAATTGTCGAATTTCTTGTGTGAGCGAACAGCTGATGTGTAGGTGAACCGACGTGTCGGGGTAGTTACGGTGCCCTGTTGACTCGCAGACCATATCCACGAACGAATAAGTACATAGCCATGATACCAAGTAGCTAAATTTCGTTAAACCCACTGCTAAAAATGGATGTAGAACTCATGTTCACTCTTAAGGAAAGAAATAGAAAGGGTGACAGATAACGGCTATAACGGTGGGTCAACAGTTTGAAGGTGAACTGCTTTTGTGTGGGTGAACCGACGTGTCGAAGTAGTGACGGTGCCCTGTTGACTTGCAGAACGGATCCACAAACTAATAAGTGCATAGCGATGAGTAGCTTAATTTCATTAGCCCTAAATAGTTAAAACATAGTTCAAATAATGTGTGGGTGAACTGACGTATCTCAGTAGTGACGGTGCCCTGTTGACTCACAGAACGGATCAAAAAATGAATAAGTCAGCAGAGATTTTTTTTAGTGATATTAATGAACCACATAACTTTTTTACCGACTTTAAAGCCTTTTTTATTGATGTGCTCGTTTTGCACTGACTTTGATGGTCGTTTCCCGGATCCATGACTTTTCGCTAAATTCCCTGACGTATAGAAAGCCGGCAATAAGACAGTGATTGACTTACCGATCCACAAGGCGCTTTCCGAAATCGAAATTTTATCAACCGTGGGAATTCTTTTCCAGGCCAATAGATGTCGGGTCGTTAGAGCAAGGTTAGAAGCAGCTTTAAATCGTCTCTGTTTCAGCTGACGTTGGATGTTTAAGGAAATGAACGAAATTCACGCTAAGAAGAACCTGAAGAGGCCCAACGAAACAAATATGAAATGATGATGTAGGAGAAAAGGGAAACCGAATAATAAACACAAGAGTAGTTCTGGTTAAAGTTCGATCGAAAAGGGCTAAGACCCGATAGTCTAGCCGTAACAAATCACGTTTTCACTTAAATAGGCATGAAAACACGGTAAAATGGGTTATTATGTTTGTCCGCTGTCTACAGATAAAGGATTTCACTGGATAAACTTAATCTTTCGCCTGTCCCCTATGCTTGAAATATTTACCATCTACAAAGGCTACACTGTCAGAAGTTTCATAACAGATAGCGCATAACACTTTCAAGAATAACACCTTTTCACTTAGAAATAAAGTGTTTTGACCAATTAAGTTTACACTATTTCATGCCTAGATCTCCAACAACACCTTCAATTTCTAAAAATACTACACTGTCAGAAGTTACATAACGACAACAGAAGGCCGGTTTCAACAGATAACACTTTGGGATGTTATCTGTTATGTTTCTTTCGTTCCCGTTAGTATTTTTACCAAATGAAGGTATTGTTGGAGATCTAGGCACGAAATAGTGTAAACTTAATTGGTCATAACACTTTATTTCTAAGTGAAAAGGTGTTAATACATATAGATGACACTTTATACAAGGGACTTTTACCGTGACTAATATGAACCAAGAGCAACTTTTTGAATTTAGTGTAAGTTGCTCTTGGTTCATTAGTCACGGTAAAAGTCCCTTGTATAAAGTGCCATCTATATGTATTATAATTTCCGTGATTTGGGGATGTGAACTGATTAGATGAATTTTCCTTCGGCCGGGATTACTGTTCCTATGGCCGGCTTGTACCGGACTATTGTAGTGGTTTGCGGACTATTGTAATGGTTAGAGTACCTGCCTTGTAAGCGGGAGGTCCTGGGTTCAAATCCCGGCTGAGGAGCCTTTTTGTCGTTCAGTTCACTACTTCTACGAAAAGGTGTTATTCTTGAAAGTGTTATGCGCTATCTGTTATGAAACTTCTGACAATGTAGCCATTGCTGGAAAATAAATTATAAATTACAAATCTTTGCAAGACATCATTCTCCTACATTCTTCCGCCGTGACCTTTCCCGGCTTAGCGTCTTTTTTTCCCGTAGCATCTTTTGTAATTTAACTTATTTTTATATTATTTACAACAAAGAAATCACATTTCGTACTTTTTGTGGCTACTCCTCCATCCCTCAGTGACGTTAATTTAAATCTATTTTTAGTCACTTTTAACTATTCATGTCACATAACTTTGAAAATAAACCCATGTTTTATTTACTATTCTTTCCCCCTAATATTTGGAAATTATTAATCTCATTTAAATTTTTTTAAATAATTCTTCGTGTCTGGATGAAATTTGGGCTGTCGGGCCAGCGGCGCAGATTCTAAACGTCATTACTTGAGCCTCCGATGAAAAAAATACAAAATCGGCCCTCATATGTGTCAAAATGTTTCAGTGTATTCTAATGTCAGATGTGAAAATAAGCTGCCTTTTCAGTTAAACTTTAAGAATAGTTCCATAGGGTATTAATCGTTAAAGCCCGGCTGGAAGTCTGGGTCAAATTTCGACTGGATGGTTTTTAAGTTTTCTTTTGATAACTCTGGTGTCCGGAGAGGGCCACGGATATGCGCTAGGGAAAAAAGTGCCCTAAAATTCGTTCGTCTAAAACAAGCTAAAAAAATGAATTATAAATATAATTTAAAAGAAAAATACACGGGGTTCTGTGGGAAGCAAATCTCGTAAAGGGTTAATTAACTATTTGTACAGTAAAATCTGAGAATGCAAGACTTAAGATGCTTAAAATATACCTCGCACTAAATAGTGTTTCTTCTAAAAGTTTTTGAAATAGTTGACTACTTAAATTATGCCTTAACAGCATGCCTAACAGCAAGTTGCACAAGGCTTCGGCTGTTTTTTTTTCCTCTTTCCATGTCTATTGTCTTAGATGACAAACGTGGCAAAATTTGCACAACCGGCCTTCTGACCAAGAAACTTCTCGAAAATAATTACCGGGAGCCCTTTTGTCACGTGAAGGGAACAAACGTGGCAAGCGTGATAATTAGTGTGATGCCAATAGACGAGGATGAAGTGTAGAATCAGGGGAACGAGAATAGATGGAAATACTACTGAAGTAAAATGTACTAGTATCACAAGTACTTTGAAGACGGTCTCAAAATAATTCTACTCAAAATAATATGACGGTCTCGAAATAATTCTACTCAAAACCGAATCTGCTCTCTCTGTCGTGACACGTGCAAGCTTTTTCTTCCGTCAAAGTGACACAAACAATGACACAACTGCAAAAATCAAGTCTTCACTTCGTTCAGGTTGTTAATTGCCTCGTCGCGATGGACGTGGTTGTAAGTTCAAGCCCCAGCCCTTGCTATAGCGACATATTCGGCAGTGGGAAATGACTCAAGAACTCACAACCTGAGGTCTCAGAAACGACGATTACTGATCGAACTGGGCGACGTTCCAAGGTCAAGCCCAGCCTTTAGCACTTGCTACACGAATTACGCGCGACTGTAAAGTTCAAGTCTAGCCTTTAGCGCTTACAATCATCGACAATCATAGTAATAATCATACAATGCAAAAAAGCCATTACCCTCTCCAGAAAAAAGAGTATAATGAAAGAGGTGGCAGTAAAGATGACACACGGCCGTATAAACTGGACCCTCTGGGATTGCTGCAGCAATCCTTTTTTTCTTTTTTTTTAGTTTTTTTTTCTTTCTAGCTGGAAAAGCCAAATTTCAAACACCGCCCTCCATACAGATTCAAGAGCCCTCCAAACGCCAAACGATAACGCCGTGGCACCCCTGACTACCACGGGTAACCAAAACCCCACACCAGCTTACCAGAATCCTGCACCAGCTTACCAACACAGCGCACCAGCTTACCAACACAGTGCACAAGCTTACCAACAACCTGCTCCATTGTATCACGCAAATGTTCACGCGCATTCCGCAACAGCACTGCCGCAACTTAATTCATTCAGTAATGCTCCTGCACAGTCCTACAAGGCACCACCAGATGTTCAGAATAACCAACGACCAGTCGAGCACCAGCCACCAAGTCGCAACTTTCAAGGACAAGTTCAGTCATATAGTCCTCATCCCTCTCATACACCAGGTCGTCATCAACATCATCCCTCTACGCAAGCGTTACGATTTCCAGCAAACCCTTCAGCTGCTCCACCGAGCTACCACGCCGTATTGCCAACAGTCACGTCATTACTCACCTCGTCATCAGGGCTCAGATCTGGTCAGCAAAGCCACCCTAATTTTGCCACAGCCCCTGCCTTCACTCAAGGACATGAACCAGAAAGACAACCAGCCTTGGGTGAACGACCAGTTTGGTTCAACCCTCACCATTATCAAGAGACGATTCCTACAAGTCGCCCGCCTCCGTCTCAAACTGGATCAGTAAAACAGGCTACCACCATAAGATGGTCCCAGCCGTATAGAAGCGCTGATGCTTCAGGATCGCTAGAAGTGGCCAAGAATATCTGGAAGCCTGTGTAAAGCAAGAACCTGAAGCACTGTGTACAGAACCCCCTTTGAAGCGACCAAAAATACCTGGAAGCCTGTATAAAGCGAGAACCTGAAGTACTGAGTACAGAATTACCTCTTACACATCCTGAATCACGTCTGAAGTAGGGGTCTTCCCAGGTATCAGACGACTTGGAAAGAGTGCTTGAGATCGAAAGCTTAGCGACTCCTACGCGAACTAAGAAGATCATTTCAAAGCTGACACAATAAGGATATTGTTTCATGGGTAACACGATTACTCCTTGCCAATAAATATTTTCGAAATCCCTCACATGTAAGAGTCAGGCGCGAAACAACCGTACAGTTCGACTAAAGCCCCGTTCACAAGCATGCCTAGCCAAGCACAGACGCCTAGGCGCGTGCTCAGGCGTAGCCAGGCACCGAGTTCCGGAGCCCGGAACTCCGCGCCTGGCCCAAAATCTGTGCCTAGGCATGGGTGTGAACGGTGATGCTAGACACGTGCCTAGACATCTGTGCTTGGCTAGGCATGCTTGTGAACGGGGCTTAAAAGCTTGTTCACACGGGGCTGAAACAGCGGCAGATTCTCGATCAGCGGCTGATTTAGGCGCGTAAATAGCGGTTGAAAAAATAAAAAAATCAGCCGCCGATCTTCCAAATACGCTCGTATTTTCATCGCGGTCACCGATTTAGATAAAGTAAATCTTTCAGAATGTGACCTTTGATGACCCCGGGGACAGTAAACAGACTGCAATTGAGAGAATTATGTCAAACTTGGTGAGTTTTAGGTCAATCCAGTTCATATTCTGTCACACCAATGTGAACATAGCATGATTTTTACATTCAGCATCCGAGGATTACTAAACGATTTCGCAAAAAGGCAAAATAATTTTCTAATTTCATCAGCGTACGTTCTGTTTATGTATGATATTTGTTTTATTATTTTTCTTTCAAAAAAAATAATAATTTAAATGAGTTTCCCATTTCTCATTTAAAAACAAAAATTTTTAAATTAATTTTATTTGCTTTATGACTTAAAATTGCCAAGTCGCCTGAAATCTGTCAATATTCAATTTGTGACTTTTTCGAGTCTAAAGACAACACGTCAACTATGTTTGACTGTGACACACCCACAAGTTGTTTTGTGCTAATTTTATATATTTTGTTACAAACAAAAAGAATATTCGGAATGAAGTTTTTCTTTTAAATTCTCCCGTCAACTCCAAACAGTTGATCGGTCGTCTTAACAGATCAGCCGCTGTTTACGCGATTATTTCGTTCCCGCGTGAACAAGCTATAAAAAGGGAGATTGGCTACTTTGCACTACAGCAGCTTTTCGCAGTCGGAAGCGAATTTCCTCGATCGCTCCGAAATATTAACGCATTGCACGCAGGTTTCCTCATAGCAAAAACAAATAGGCACCAGAACCTCCGTCTTCCTATCTCTGTAATACAACCATGCGGAGTCGAATAGATTCCCTATCCCGGCCCGATGCAAACTAGCGGAGGGTAGGAGCAACGCGGAACTTCAAAACTTGTTACCTCTACAAACAGCTCTGTCGCAGTAAAGCCCCGGAGAAGAAATTTCGAAAGTTAGCCAATTGATACCCTATATCCTACCCTTCCCGATGCAAACGAGCGGAGGGTAGGAGCTACGCGGAACATCACAACTCGTTTCCCTCTACAAACAGCTATATCGCAGTAGGTCATCGGAGAAGAAATTTGAAAGTTAGGGCCGATTCATTCGCTATTACCCTGCCCGATGCAAACGAGCGGAGGGTAGGAGCTACGCGGAACATCACAACTCGTTACCTCTAAAAACAGCTATACCGCAGTAGGGCACCGGAGAAAGAAATTTCGAAAGTTAGAGCCAGTTGGTTGTCTACCATTGTGACGTCACACGTAACGCGCGGCAGAGCGGTTCAGCACGCATGCTGCACTTTTTCTTCTGATATGTGCAGAATATCTCCGGCCGTCCCCACAGCGTAAATTGGCACTGGTGAGTTTAGTGAAGATTGCTTAGTGCCTGAACAAAAAAAAAAGTGATAAATCTTTCTCGTAAGGCAGGTAACAAAAATACATGCGCACAGAGGCACCACAAATCACACGGAAAATTCCACTATTTGATATCGATTATTGGTGAATAGCGGGACAACGAAGTAACTCATTTTCAGCGGGTCTTAAAGCCAATTTAAGTGAATAAGTGATGGGTAACTAGATTGTCCTATCCTAGCCCTTTTCGGTTAAACTTTAAAAAACTTTTTTGTGATCATTGCGCAAGTTCGTTCAAAGCGTGCCTTTGAATATGCGGTAATAGGTGGCAATACTCTTGATGACTATCTCTCCTTGCCGATCCAAAATCTCCGGCCTCTCTGGGTAATTAGCGGAAGAAAGGCAGAAGTGGTATCACAGCTGCTCCCAAAGATCGCCGTGATTGTTTGACACAGGATTTGAGTCGTTGAGTTTGAGTCGTTACGGAGACGTTTACTCCTTCTTCCTGCATTCTAGTCAACTAGTGTCGTGACAACTTCAAGAACTTCCTGCGTCCAGTAGCCGATATAGGGGCGATTTCTTGGATTCGCTTTCCGAAAAGCAAAGCGAATCCGCCGAGCGCAAGAACAAACGGAAAGTCGTTGCGCCTCAGTTGCACCTTTACAACTTTTCGCTGACTTGCCAAAATCACTTTCCACTCGCGAAGCGGATTTTCTAAGTGCTTGCGGAAAGTAGCGGAGCGCGAGAACAGCTCTGGAAAGCGAAGCGAGTTTTAGCCGAAGTCACAAAAACAGCCGGCGCATAATCTCGCGGAGCTTTCCAGATCGCACTGGAGATGCAGCCAGGCTCTTTGACTGAATACACTTTATGACTATCTCTCCTTGCCACTGCGAAATCTCCGGCCTCTCCGGGTATCTAGCGGAAGAAAGGCAGAAGTGGTGTCACAGCTGCTCCCAAAGATCGTCGTGATTGCTTGACACAGGATGTGAGTCGTTGAGTTTGACTCGTTACGGACGCGCTTACTCCTTCTTCCTGAGAATCACTGGCGTGTTTTGGACTTAGTCATATAGAGTATTCGAAACAGGCTCTTGCCTCAGAATAGGGATCTTGACTTAAGAAGAAGAAGAAGAAAACCAAAAGAACAGGGATGCTGACTTCCTCGTTTTTCGGCGTGTCTTCACACTGTGTCAGTGTAAAGACTCTACATTCAAGTAAGCTAGTGTCCCGGAAGCTTTCATGATTTCCTGCTCCCTTGGGGTATGCCTCAAAAGCTCAAGTTCAAGCTCGAGTTCGTAGATGGGCTCTGTAGCCCTACATTTAGGGGTGGGGAGGGGGTTCAAGCTAAGGGGCAAACAAAATATTTTTAAACAGCTAATGAGATAGTCGATTAAGGGGTAAGAAGAAATTTTGAACACGAATATGAAAACTATTTTCTCGCTGGACAAGTAGTTCGCCCGGAATCCTGCCAAAACCGGAAAGTTTGTTAAAAGTAAAAGTTTTATTTGAAGTTGATTAGATGCTCGATTTAGGGGTAAGAGGACATGCTGAACACGAATATGAAAACCGTTTTCTACCTTTAAAAAAAAAAAAAAAAAAAAAAAAAAAAAAAAAAAAAAAGCTCAAGAACTACTTGATTACAGTTATGCTTCACTGAACAGTTACTTAATTTTGAACAGTGCAGTTCTGTGCTAAGTGGTAAAACGACGACCCAAACCACCTCATTCATGTGTATTAAACAAGCTAAAAACGGAAAAGTCTGCTACGAAGTTCGTCAGCGTTTTTTCGGCCCTTCTTGGCACGGGTCCTCGTCACGCTGTTGTTGGAACAAACGAACTTGAAAACAGGTGATAATCATCATTAAAGTTTAACTGAAAAGCAAACTTATTTTTGTGTCATTTGGTTGAATACACTGAATTATTTGGATTCTGCAAAGGGATTTTTTTTTGTTTTCCACTATCTGCTCTAGTTATGGCGTTCAGAATATCTGCGGCCGTCCCCACAGCGAAAATTCTACTATGACGCGGGAAATTTTTATCTAAACACCAACAAGGCTTTTCAGTGGGCAGTGGCGATATTGGTGAAGATTGCTTAGTGCCTGAACAAAAAAAGGTCATAAATCTTTCTTGTAAGGCATACAACAAATTAGAGGTACCACAAATCACACGGAAATTCCACTATTTGAAAATCGATTATTCCTGAATAGCGGAACAACCAGTAACGCATTTTCAGCGGGTCTTCAAGCCAATTAAAGTGAATAAGTGACGGGTAACTAGATTGTCCTATCCCAGTCCTTTTCGGTTAAACTTTAAAGGTGCTCTTGGGACCCCTTAATACATTTGGCTGAGTGGTAATTGAAATCAAATTTCGGTCACATAACAGAAATCAGACAACACAAGGCAGCCCTTAATTTGCTACTTCAGCTGACTGGTAGCTAAACTGTGCCACTGCAATGACTGCAAATCAAGTGGACGGAAATGGTGCTGTTCAAAGCTAACTAATATTCAAAGAAGCATATCTATACTGTACTGAGTGAACTCGTATTTCGATCACAGAAAAGAAATCCGACCAAGTCACTTGGGAGCCCTTATTTTGCTACTTTGACTGACTGCACGGTCAGAAGTTTCATGACAGATAAAACAAGGATCCGCAGTTTCAACAGACAACACTTAAGATGTTATCTGTTGTCATTTTGAAAACGTTATGCGTTAAATGTTATACATAACAAGCATTGCCAGGAAGAGCCGAAAACCGCGGAAAAAGCATCTGCTGACTTTTTTGTTTATCGTCATGATATCGGAAAAGTCGGCAGATGCTTCTCTGGCAGTTTTTCGGCTCATCCCGCAATGCCTATTATCATGGACCCATACATTTCCTGTAACGCCTCGCCATTCAGGGAGCTTGTCATTTCCAATGCTTCTATGTTGCTATGTTGCCCGACCTACTCCTACTTTCCAAAAATTCCGCTTGGGTCGAATCGGCGTTCTTGTTTTCCTCATTGGACGTGACCGCCAAAGAGACTCCTCCCTCAAGGCACCAGCAGCCAATCCCAAATTTTGTCTATCTGGATAGTCGCGTATTCTATCCCCGTGGGTATTTCTCGAACTACCGGTTGGTCGGTCAAGATCGCATCAGAAATCTCTTATTGACAAGCCCCCTAAATGGCGAGTAATTACAGGAAATGTATGGGTCCATGCTATTATGAATAACATTTAATGCATAACATTTTCGAAATCAAAACAGATAACATCCCAAGTGCTGTCTGTTGAAAACTGCGCATCCTTGTGCTATGATAGTGTGATAGCTAAAGTTCGTGGAAGGAAATTGCACTGTTCAAAGTTAACTAACGTACTTCTGCTCTGTCAGAGTAAGTTTCACTTACAGACAACACAAGGATGCGCAGTTTCAACAGATAACACTTGGGGTTAAATATTCTTTAATAATAATTTATTTCTTACCCACTTACAAAGGGAAAAAGTGGAGTACAAGGAGAAGAAACAAAGAACTACAAATAACACAAAATACAAGAAAAAGAAATAACAATTTAGCAAAAGAGGCGGATAAGACGATTGTTAGGACCAAGACGGATTGGCGCTTCTTCATTGAATTTTGAACTTAGTTTTTCCACTGAGAGAACAATATCCGTTGCCTGATATTGACTAATTAACCTTCGGTTCCGAAATGATCGTGGTAAGTAAAGTAAGAACTTACAATACCGATAGTAATCCGTCTTGACCCTCTTTACGTCACCTTTATTCAGAAGCATATAAAACCCAGCACAAAATAACACAGAATGGTCGCAGAAACTCGAGTACAGCTTTGTAAGTGCTTGTCGCCGGAAATGTCCACGATTTCCAACAATTTTAGAATACCCCAGTTTAAGGTATAGAACAGGTATAGAACAAGCTGACTGCGAATCATGTTGGCAGTGCAAAACGGACACGTCAGTTGAATTTTATTAGAGCTATATTGCTCTCTTCTTGGCTAGGGTTCTATAGCCTACTGTCTCAAGCCGCTCAAGCTGGAAAATGAACTTGTGAAAAACTATAGTTGCGTTTTTGCAGATACCATGATCCGACAACAAAATGCTGTGATAACAAAATACCATGCTCCGACATGCTCCGACAGAAATTGTAATTTCTCCAGGAACTTGGAGCGATCACTGGCACTTTGACCATATTTTCGAAGTTACCGTGGTATCTGATACCACCGGATACCACAGTCAAAAGGCGATATCTGTATATCGGATACCACGATTACTGGCCAGATACCACGATAACTGCATACTTTCGAAAGGCAAAAACGAAGCCTATCATTTGTCAGTGACAACACTGCTAGAAAAGTATAAACAAGACCACGCGCCATGTCAGAGGTAGGTGAAAATGTTTTGCTTATCAGCTGAGAACACTTTCAGCGAAATACTAATTTTTATAAACTTAATAATTTATTAAAATGTGGCAATTCAGTTAGGGACTAATCAGGCTTTCAGGGCAGAAGCTGAGAGATCTAGCGCAATATAAAATGTGGCAGTGTTGCCAACTGGATAAACCTTATTTCTGACGATTAGAATCTGCAAAGACACCTGACTTTCCAAAATCAAAACTTAGAACAAAAGAAGAAATGTTCTTCAGTAAAACGACGAATCTGGGAACAAAAAAGGTTGTTGTATTTATTACTAACAAAAAGGCGGTAGTTCTGCGCTGGATAAGAAGATCTAATATGATAAGAGTTTGAAGAAAACAACGAAGTTTGCTGTAAAGGTGACTAGTGAAATCTGTAGGCTAATGAGATCTAATTAAGTTTCCGAGGTATAGAACAACCCATTACTACAAATTATAAAATCAATGTAACAAATGGTAATTCGAGAAGATCATTTCGCACTACTTAGAATCGAGCAGATTCCCCATTTTGCCTGAGCTTAGTGAGTAATAGTAAGATAATTAGATAGACAGTTCTTAAAGTTTAACTGAAAAGCCAACTTACCTTTGTGTAATTTAGTTGATTACACTGAATTATTTGGATTGCAAAGGGATATTTTGTTTTCCACTATCTGCTCTAGTTATGACCTTCAGAATACTTGCGGGTGTCCCCACAGCGAAAATTCTACTATGACGCGGGAAATTTTTATCTAAACACAAACAAGGCTTTTCAGTTGGCAATGGCGATACTGGTGAAGATTGCTTAGTGCCTGAACAAAAAAAAAGTCATAAATCTTTCTTGTAAGGCATACAACAAATTAGAGGTACTACAAATCACACGGAAATTCCACTATTTGAAAATCGAGTATTCCTGAATAGCGGAACAACCAAGTAACGCAGTTCCAGCGGGTCTTCAAGCCAATTTAAGTGAATCAGTGATGGGTAACTAGATTGTCCTATCCCAGTCCTTTTCGGTGAAACTTTAAGTTTATGATGAAAACGAAGCATTTAGAAATTGTTTAGTTCAAGGTTGATAGAAACTCACCATCGGATTAGCTTTTGTTTTTTTCATTTTCCTTCTTTTGTGATCCTCTGTTTTGTTGTTAATGTTTAGTTAGTGGCGTATTCTAGTTTTAGTTTGCAGCTGTATGCCGTGTATCAAATAAAGGACCAACCCTGGACCAACCTACTACTTAAAATATATTTTGTGCTTGGCGGGACGATATTAGCGAACGAATTTGCCGCATACGATAGGCGTGTATAACGTAGCTTTTCATACGAGTAAACTGGCCTATACAGTATAGTAGGCTATAGGTCAGTCAGTACAGTCTGTACTCCTATTATAGGGAGGAAAATTTGGCCCATTTTCTCCTCCAGTGTCACAGGCGCTTTTGCAATTTGGGGGAAAAAAAATTTTGGGGGGTTTGTTTAGCTTCCCGGTGTTCTAAAATCCACAAACGCTAACTTTATGGAGGTGGTTTCGAAATGTGTAGCAGAAGTGGTATTTATTTGTTACACTAAAGCCTTGCGGCTACGGTAAATCCCAAAAGAACAGTCAATGAGACAATCCAAACAGGAAACCGTGCAAAACTATACATTCCCGGGTCTAGGCGAGAACCCCCCCGGCGAAACCGCCCCGCCAAAACCCCCCGGCTAAAACCCCCCGTCACCAAAACCCCCCGGTACCAAACCCCCCCGACCAAAACCCCGCCGATACCAACCCCCCCCCCCGCATAAAAAAGATGGGTATGTAAGAGTAGAGTAACTGGTAGGTAGAGAGAAAGAGAAGAACAGAAACCCCCCGGCAACCCCCCCCCCCACCCGAATCCTTAGACACTCACACATATTAAGACTGGGATTTACTTTGCAACAAAACGAACAACCATGCGACAGTTTTACCATTGACAAGCACGAGTAAGGTGAAGAGCTGGTGGGATATTTCTGGGACTATCTTGAAAGTGCTATCACAAAACGAGCTGAACCTTTCCCTTGACCCAAAGGATCCTCCCATCAAGTCTCATAAAAATATTCATTCCCTTCGAGAGTTCTCCTGCTCACAGACGGATAGCAGGACAACTTTTGCGGTGTCATAGGTATCCCTCCGCTTATTGCCCATCTTCGAGTTTCTGGTATGAACCAGGGATAACTAAAGAGCAATCAGGCAAGGGGAGCTTCACATTGCACCAATGGGTGGCATCCTAACTGCAGCTTCCTCGCCAAGAAGGGTGAGGCATTGGGAAAGGAGTTGTTGGGGGGATCGTTACACTGAGTGGAACTCGCTTTGATTTGATCATTCACATTTAACACCTCAGTGACAACAGCTTCAGTTGAATGCGGGTGTTTGGTGACTTCAGCAATTAGTCTGTCACCGTCAACCTTCACCTTCGCCTTACACTCCCTTTGTTTATCATTGTTCTGATACCCACTGTACTTCAGACATTCTTGTAGAGTCAAGTTTGCGAAAGAAGTTTATTCTACTCTTACTCTCTACCTACCAGTTACTCTACTCTTGCATACCCGTCTTTTTTATGCGGGGGGGGGGGTTGGTACCGGGGGGGGGGGGGGGGGGGGGGGGGGGGTTTGGTCGGGGGTTTTTGGTACCGGGGGGGGTTTGGTCCGGGGGGTTTTGGTGACGGGGGGGTTTAGCCGGGGGGGGGGTTGTCCGGGTTTTTTTTTGCCGGGGGGGGGGTTTAGCCGGAACCCACATTCCCATACCTTCTAAGATTTTTTATTCCTAGAAAAGGCACTTAAATTGTTTACATATAGGTTGCGTTCCAGAAACTTCACATTGTTTTCGGGGCGTAGCTAACTCCACCTTTAACGGTTGTTAACTTTTCCCGATTCTACTATTGTTATCTTTTCCCACCGATGCTACATCTTTTCAAAATAGGTAACAATCGTCAAGTTCTGGAACGGAAATCATAGATGAGCGGATTAAATTTCGAAATCAGAAACGTGGAACGCAAAGCGTTAACAATTTGTTAACAAGTTAAAATCTGGAACGCAACCATTCATTAGTTTGGATAAGGGGAGGTGCAATCGTTTGTATTAGTTTCACATGCCCTCTTGCTGTATGGCCGTTTGAAGATTAACATTTCCGAAAAAATAAACAACACAAATAAACATTTAAACAGAAACATTTTTTTTTACAAATAAACACTTTTCTGTATAAACATAGATGAGAATGAAAGTCTGGTGCATGTCATGTGTGAATGTGAAGAATTAAGAGAGCTGAGAAATGAAGTGTTTGGAGAATGCGTGAGAGTGTTTGATGAGAAATGGATGTGTAGTATGATTGGTAGCCGTCAGTTTGATGATGTGAGGAGGCTGGCAAGATTCCTCAGGGTCGCTTTTCAACACCGAAAAGTATGCTTCGAGTAGGTTACTGTTTAGATCGTTGTATTTTTCTTTTGTTGCCATGGCCTTATGGCTTTTTTGTGCAATTAAATATTATCTATCTTATCATAGTAGTGTGAGGAGGCGACGAACCTAAATATCTAAGCATACAGTGAACAGTTACCGCTCCAAGAGCCAGGAGAAGACTGATTAACAAAAGGTTTATACTCAGCCAACTCGGCGGCAATACTCTATATGACTAAGTCCAAAACACGCCAGTGATCCTCAGGAAGAAGGGGTAAACGTCTCCGTAACGACTCAAACTCAACGACAAAGTCAAAGGAGGCCTGTGATTGGCTGATTGAGACGAGTCTCCGCCTTTTAAGGGAGGAGTTTCTTTGGCCCGCCCTGTGGCAGGAGCTACGCGAACAAATTTCCTAAGCCAAACAATCACGGCGATCTTTGGGAGCAGCTGTGATACCACTTCTGCCTTTCTTCCGCTAGGTAACAGGGCAAGGAGAGATGGTCATCAAGAGTACTCCAGTTTCATGAATCACCCAGGGGTTAGCAACTTAGTGACTTCGTCACAAGTAGTGAACTCGAAAACAAAAATTCTCCTCGAGCGAGATTTGAACCCGCAAGCTTCGGCCTCCCGTGCCAACGCTCTTACCGAAGGGCTATTTCCCCTTCTTATTAAGTCAGCAGTTTCCTTGGGCTTTCTCCATTAACAATTTTGTTTTTCAAAAATTCACGAATTATTTCTGGTTTATTTTTAGGGTAAAAACCCTTGTATTAATTCCGCCTTCACACAAGTACTTAAATATCATTATATTCAAATATGGCAGCAGGTACTACTGGAAGTGTGCATCGATAGCATCGAATCTGCCAAGAATGCGATCAACGGAGGGGCAGACAGACTCGAGGTATGCAGCGCCCTCTCCACCGGCGGCTTAACGCCGTCTAGCGGATTCCTCAAACAAGTAAAGAAAGTGGCAGGGCACATCCCAACTTTCGTCATGATTCGACCAAGAGCCGGCGACTATGTCTACAATGAGAGTGCCCTAGAGGTAAGTCGTAATCACAGCTTACGTATCTAGGCAGTGCTGCAAGCTCGATTTCTTTTTGGGACACAGTGGCGCGGGAGCAAGAACCGTGCGAAGTGCAGTGACGTCGTGAATAGATAGGTAATTTGATGCAGCCAAACAGAATTGCGCTCCCGCCTATGATGTTTGGGTACGACCTACGCGTTACCCTTGGTTCACACTGCTACGTCGTATGCGACACGATTTTTTCTTTGCTGTTCCGACGTGCGACAGAATCGCACGGATGTTCACACCACCACGCAGACGCAAAAGGAAAACGAAATTTTTCGTCGAGAGTAATCTGCAAACGGACAAAGGAGCCCTTGGGGAAACGACCTCTGAAGATGTGGGGAGATTACACATCTAAATATCACCCAGCATTAGGAATTTTTCAGTCAAAACCTACAGGTCATCTTGTTCAAAACAGGTTAATACAAGTTTATTCAGAAGATATTTTGCATTCAGCCATCCTAGGATTACAATCAGAACAAGGTAGAGCAATTTTTAGTCTTGAAAATTAACTAATCTTTGTTATTTCTTTTATTTCCCTCAAAAAATCGCATGCGTTATGTCGGATGAGTTGAAATTTTTCAACGCATACGACAATGCGACAAAACGCACAGTTCTGCGTCACTTGTCGTACGATTTGTGTCGTATGTCGGATGACGCAGAATTCTGCGCGAAATCGCAGCAGTGTGAACCACAGGTTAGGAACACAGTGGCGCGGGAGCAACAGTCATACAAGTGCAGTGACGTCGTGAATAGATGTATAAGTTGAAGCAGCCAAACAAAATTGCGCTCCCGCCTATGGTGTTCGGGTACGATCTACGGAGGCGCCAAGTTCAGAGCTGTGTACCAAAAGCTTCTCATGGGGAAGATAGGAGCTTGCTTAACTGCCTAGATACGTAAGCTGTGGTCGTAATCTTGGTATTAAAAAGAAACGTCATTACTCTATATGACGAAGTCTAAAACACGCCACTGGTCTTCAGAAAGAACGAGAAAACGTCTCACTAACGACTTAAACTGTACAGTCAAATCCTGTATCAACCAATCACGGCGATCGTTGGGCACAGCTGTGGTGCCGCTTCCGGCTCCTCCGCTAGGCACCCGGCGATTTCGCATCGGCAAGGAGTTGATCATCAAGAGTATAAACCTAGTGGTTGCAAAGACGGAGAAAGTTGTGTGTAGAGTGATGGCTTGCCATCATATTTTGGGGGGAGGACTGAGAAATCGGGCAATTGGTGGCCTGACTTCGACCAGAGTTCTGGCCTACCCCGAAGCATAATGACAGTAATCAAATGACAGTAGTCCGAAAAGGACTGGGATAGGACAGTCTAGTTACCCACCACCTATTCACTTAGATTGGCTTGAACACCCGGTGAAAATGCGTTATGAAGGAATGACCGTTAGTCTAGTGTCTGTTCCACTTAATAATTTGTAAGCGGGAGGGATTGACTGACTCGTTGTCATGAAGAGTCGATTCAGTTTCTCATAGTTCTGAATGATGCTCGCTGTGTTTGATTATACAGTACGAAAAGGTACGACTGTTCAGGGCTTCTCGTCTATTTTCCACCATATGAAACAAATGAATAAAAGTTTAAAGTTTAACTGAAAAGGACTGGGATAGGACAGTCTAGTTACCCATCACCTATTCACTTAGATTGGCTTGAACACCCGGTGAAAATGCGTTACATGGTTGTTCCGCTATTCAGGAATAATCGATTTTCAAATAGTGGAATTTCCGTGTGATTTGTGGTACCTCTAATTTGTTGTATGCTTTACAAGAAAGATTTATGACTTTTTTTTGTTCAGGCACTAAGCAATCTTCACCAATATCGCCACTGAAAACCCTTGTTTGTGTTTAGATAAAAATTTCCCGCGTCATAGTAGAATTTTCGCTGTGGGGACGGCTGCAGATATTCTGAACGCCATAACTAGAGCAGATAGTGGAAAAAAAAATCCCTTTGCAGAATCCAAATAATTCAGTGTATTCAATTAAATGACACAAAAATAAGTTGGCTTTTCAGTTAAACTTTAAAACGCACTGGATAGGAAGGGAGAAGATGCAGTACAAGAAAAGATAAGGAAAATATCGCACGGAGCTTTCAGTGACGAAGTGAATGCACAGTGTAAGAAAAACAGAAAACGAAAAAGACGGATTAAGCTGGCCAACAAATATTTTTTTTTCCAAGACGGACGCAGAAAACTGGTGAAGGTAGAAACGTGAAGGTCCTGTGCAACGAACGATAACTTCGCGCAAGGGTCAGCGGGAAAAGTTTAAACTGACTTTTTTAAGCTTTCAAAAACATGTGTATCTACACTGAAAAAAAATCCTTCAAGTCTCCTTCCAGCGTTGCATAACATCTACACTCTTCGTTTCTCAGACGACCTACTTTAACGCCCATGTTCTCTGACTTCCGATAGCAACAAAAACCTAAGGGATAACGATGTTTTCAACGCCTTTGTTCCGAAACAAGATATTTCTGTAACTTAACTAGGTTAACACCTAGGAAACAAGAAATAATGCGAATGGAGCGGAAACGGGAATATATAGCCTTTACAAAACATGATGACTTTCCAACAACAGTGACAAATAAATTCCGAAAACTGACAAATAAAGATGAAAAGGAACGGTTTAGAAAAAGCCGGAATTACAATTCGGAGAATTTCCGAACTGTTTCTATAAATAGCTCGTCCAGACGAGCTAAAAAACAGTTTTTTTGTAGCAGAGGTTGGGGAAGGAGGAACTGCTGGTGGGGAGCTGGGAGAACAATTCCAAGGTCTTTGTTCTTAAAAATAAATATTTCCAAGCCGGTTAACAGATAGGAAACAAGAAAGAATGGAGGAGAAACGGGAATGCATAGCTTTTAGAGAACATGACGACTTTCCAAAAAACTGCAACAAATGAATCCTGAAAAGCAACAAATAAAGATGAAAAGTAAGGGTTTAGAAAAAGCCGAGATTTATTCGGTCGATCTCTGAACTGTTTCTGCAAATAGCTCGTCCATAAGTACACTGCAAATCGTGAACACCGAAGAGTACAGCAATAGATGGCACAAACAGATTATTTCATGAATTTTTTTGAAAAGGTAAATAGTATAGTAAATAAAAAAATAGAAAATTGGCCTCTGAAGTAAAGGGGGTTAATACTAGGGCAGGGGCGTCACGTATGGGGGGACGCCCCCCCAATGTTGTCGGCCAGTCGTTGAAAAACAGGTGAAAAATAGGCCCTCAACAGAGTCAAAATTAATTCGCAGTGGCCGATCATTAAATGCAACATGCAAAGATAACCAGAATTTTAGTTGACTTATAACCCCTCTCAAACGTCCACGAAATGATCGATATTATTTACGAGGTTCACGATTTGCAGTGTTTGTTTGAACGAGCTACTTACAGATGGAAACAGTTGAGAAATCGACCACCTTGTGGCAGTGACGTCCCGAGCCTTTTTTCATGGGAGGGGGGGGACCTGGTAAAATTGCCCAAATCGGTATCTGATTTTTACCAATTTTTTTCTTCTAAAAACGCAGCGAGTTGCCTCCAAGATGCTATAATGTAAAAAGCTGCATAGTATCAGGGACCCATACATTTCCTTACACGGGGCCTGTCATTTCTTATGCTTCTATATTGATATGATGACCGAACCAAATCCATTTTCCAAAAATCCCCGCTTGAGTCGATCGGCATTCTTGTTTGCCTCATTGGACGTGCGCGCCAAAGAGACTCCACCCTCAAGGCGCCAGCAGCCAATCCCAAATCTTGTCTATCTGGTCTTGAACGTCATTGGACCGTGGGTATTTCTCGAACTACATTCCGACCGGTCAAGAGCGCATCAGAAATCTCTTATTGACAGGCCCCCTGTAAAGGAAATTTATGGGTCAGATAGTATGTATAAAGTCAAGTCTAAAGAGAAAGTTTGGCGCGTTTTCACGCTCTCTCACTTCTGTTTTTTCAGGGGTAACTAGCCTTTTACCTTTGAGGACGCCCAGTTTTGCCAGCAGGACTTAGAAATGTGCCGACAAAAATGCCGTTACTGCAAAGCGACAACGTCGCGAACGGCTGTACCCAGGACAAATTAATCCGTCTTTTTTAATCCGTTTTTTTTCTGGCACCATTTAAATTCTTCTCTTCTTCCATGCAAATTCTAGCTTTTAATGTGTTTCAAGCCCCAAAAATTTCAAGCCTCAAACACCAACTAAATGACGCACCCGTCATTTAAATAATGAAGACTGCGAAATGCGCCCCTCGGGATGTCTCTGCCTCGTAGTCCGTACTTTTTCTAAGCTGTTGCTTTTCATCTTTATTTGTCGCTTTTTGGGATTTATTTGTCACACTTCTTGGAAAGTCGTATGTTTTCTAAAGGCTGTGCATTCCTCTTCCCCTCGATTCTTTCTTGTTTCCTAGCTATCAACCTAGCTACGGAAATATCTTGTTTCAGAATAGGGCGTTGGAGATTGTTCTCCCAGCAATACCTCCCCCCAACATCTGCTCCAAAAACTATTTCCTTAGTTCACTTCACTCTTCCCAAACATACATTCAAACCTTCTTCTTTTTTAGTAATTTACAGAGCGTCTAAGCTTTGGAATAGTTTTGTACAAGTAGCCTAGCAAGGAATTAGTTTTATCAATTTAAATCTGAGTTACGTATGAAACTGCTCGGTAGGTATATTTTCGAATGGAATGATGGAATGTACCAACACAAACTCTTATTATTTCTTTTGTTTCTTATTGATTTTTTTTAAAGCCACTGCCAGGAGATTTTCTTTTTTTAAGGTTCTGGTACTTTCTTGGGTGGAGGCAGAGCTGGTCGACTCGGACTCCGGACTCGTCTCGAGACGCCTTTTTCAAGGACTCAGACTCGTCTTTCACGGAGCTGTCCGTCCACCAGAGCTGGTGGACTCGGCCTCTAGACTCGTCTCGAGACGCCTTTTTCGTGGACTCGGACACGTATCGGACTCGGATTTGCTGGACTCACAGCAGCTCTGGGTGGAGGGGACGTATTTCAAATGAGATTCCTCCTCCAGGGACATATTAGCCAGTTTCTTTTAATCTGGCCCAGATGCTATGACCGTGTTCCACCCTACTTACCGTAGTTACTATGCATGACGTCACGATTATTGGCTTCTTGGCGTCAAGGCTGGAACACTTTTTCATTTTTTGGTCAAATATCAAACCGCGGGCTCATCGGACCTATCCCGTTACAGAGATCCGTAGTTACTATGTATTATCACCCGAAGAAAAAGCAAGGGCGATAATGATTATAACATCAGTACGCCGTACACTGGTATTATATGTACTGGTATTATATGGATTATAGTAGGGCGATAATGATTATAACGCCAGTACACCGTACACTGGTATTATATACACTGGTATTATATGGATTGTAGTACAGTGCACTGTGCAGCGCAAAAAGCGCAAGCGACAACACAGTAATGCCTGGCGTGATATTTGAAAAGCACTGCCTGCATGCCGTTCTGGATTCCACAGAAACCATTATGGGCTTTTGTTTAGAGAAAAGGTGCTTTGCTTTTGTTTGGTTTTGCCAAATTCCAGTTGGATTTTATCACATGAGCTATGAGCTAAGCCACTTCTGTTCCAAGATGAGAATTTCCAAAATCTAAGAGGTGAGGCATGGCTGTTTACCTAGACTAATGGTTCTTGGTTGTTAACCTGAATCAACAGGTTGATTCACCAGCAAGGTGATTCCTCTGGACTGAATTATGGTGTAAAGTGGCTGAAATCAGGCTTTCAAAACACCGTCTTTTTTGCGCGGCAACACACGGGAAAGTTAAAAACTCTTTTTCAAAGGGCGATAATAGTTGTTATAGCAGGGCGATAATAGTTGTTATCGCAGGGCGATAACAATTGTTATCGCACGGTTGGAACTTTTTTCTTTTAACATCAGGGGAATACCAGAAAATTTTGGCACTGGGTAGGATAGGACTGATATCATGGAACTGCACGGTGTACTGGTGTTATTGACGCTTACTACGCTCCCGAGCATGGTAAGCAAATAGTTACTATTTTGAGAAGGCTGGAACGGGCAGCATAGTAACTTTTGACGAGGTTGGAACAAAAATAGAACTAATAGTTACTATTGTTAGAAGGGTGGAACATGCTCTACATATCATCGCTGAAATCTGTTTGATAGTATTCTTCAACTTTCAGGTTATGAAGGAGGAATTGAAAGAGCTAAAGAATTTCGGCGCTGATGGTTTTGTTTTCGGACTTCTAAGAGAAGATGGAAATGTTGATGATAAAGGATGCAAGGAACTCATAAGGTAAACAAACGCCTTATTGTAAGTGCGGCTGAAATTTGATCAGGTTTGAAATTGAAGAAGGAGAAACTATAAAATTAGGTTTAAGGTTAACCAAACAGGGCTGAGATGTGACAGTCTGGTTACCCATCATATTTATATCTAAGTAGGCTAGAAAACCCGACAAAAACGCGTTGGTGCACGGAACTAAGTGAATGGATGTGTATACATAAATATACATACATACAAATATAAATATATATACTGATGTAAAGTGATGTTTACATCAACATCAAACAATGAGAGAAGAAATTACATGGGAAATAGCAGAAAGAACAAATTACCAGAAAGAATTCATAACTAAATAAAAATAAATTAATTGCTATGTATGGATTCGAATAGCCATAAAAAAAAGGATTGACTTACTTGACTGAAGTCCCATCCAGCCATGGTGGCAGTCTCGGGGCCTTTCTCCTCACGAGCGAAGGATTACAAAATATATTTAAAAAAAAATGTTTGCCACTTGTGGCCGCTCTCTTTAGAGTCAGGCCGTAAATTAATTTGTCAAGTTTCGAAATCGAATCCGTGATATGGTACTTTTTGCTCACTGAGAAAAATTTACCCTATAGTCATAGAGAGAGAAGGAGAATGTTTTCCGCCACTGCTCTCCTGTTTACCCCCATCTGAGTTACTGACACTAATGAGGGTCAAGTCATCAGAATATCTTGACTGTTAATAATTCAACAGACCCGGACGAAGATAAGGGGGTCGTAAAATGTCGCCCAAAAACATCAAGTCATGCCATGGAGTGAATTTGCTTACTTGAACTCCGTATACAAACATAGACTTTTTAATCCTGACCTAATCATCAGCTTTTGGTTTGTCCAAGCCCACGCTCAATTCTTGTCAGTGGTCAGTGTGAAGTGAACAGTGCAGTGCAATCAAGAACAAATAATCTGATAGAACCTCCATCTCCCTATCTCTGTGATACGACCATGCAGAGTCAAATATATTCTGATACCCTACCCGATGCCAACCAGCGGAGGAGCAGCTACGCAGAACATCTTAATTGTCAAAGAAGCTGTTCAAGCAGTCAGTCAAAACCAGGGCCAGAAAAAGTTTCTTCACAAACAGAGTCGTCAACCCCTGGAATGAACTGTGCGAAGCAACAGTCTCAGCCCCCACCCCCGAAGCATTCAAGAAGGCACTGGACAAAGAGTGGGCCACGAAAGACTGGAAGTATGAGTGGGACATTCCGTCCTGCTCATACCTGCTATGAGATACCACCGATTCAACTCAGGAGCGATCAACAGATCTACAAATCTTAATTTGCTCCGAAGTGCAAATTAAGGTAATTAAGGTTTTCTCTACAAACAGCTGCATCGCGGTACAACTCCCAAGAAGAATTCGAACGCCGTCGGAGTCGTCCTTTACAGCTGATTGATTGTCTGCCATACTGACGTCATGGATGACGCGCTGTGGAGCGGGCTCTCCAAACCTGCAATGCATCCTACAGTTGTTCACCTGGTATGAGCAACGGCGTACAGGTAAGTAGACAGATATCAACTCAAACCTCACAGCATGTACCTGTAGCTCCGCTCAGTTTTATCGGGGTACCCACAGTCGCTGCATGGGACCAAAGACGGAGGTTCTATAAGATTATTTGTTCTTGGTGCTACCTATATTGTACCTATTTCCAGAATATACCCAAATGTTAAACAGTAAGTTAGAATCCAAAAAGGAAGACTGCGAACCCCACACGTCTCGTAAGAGTTGAGTGTTTCCCCACCACTCGACGTTACCAACAATAGACAGACTAAGGGATCGGGCTTACAGTAACAAGAAAACCCTTCATTTTAAAGATAAGGTTATTTTAATTATTATTTATTATTCATTTACGGTTAGACAAGATTAAGCCCAGCAAACGAAGTATAAGGCAAATAGTATAAGACAAAGCAAAAGAAGTATAAGGAGTTTGTCTTTCAGTTTGGCTCGACCTCTGCCCTGTACGTTCCACAAGGCCTTTGACGTCTCAACCATCACCTTGACTACCTTGATTGAACTTGGATTCGAACGGGTTCTAACGGCCGGAAAACAGAAGGACATTGAAAAGGGAATTCCGGAAATTAAGAAGCTCATTTCCGAATCCGCCGGGCGAATTGCAATTTTGCCAGGTGGCGGAGTGACGCCCGGAAATGTATCCGGACTAATTGCGGAAACTGGATTAACTGAAGTTCATGGGTCGTGCTCTTTTACGGAACCATCGTCGATGAGATACAGGTAGGGAGGTGAGAGTAGAGATTACTAAAGATTCCCTGGAGAGCTCCCGATACAAATTTTCTGAAAATTAATTGTGTGAAGTTGTAAGCTTTAGTAGCATAGATAGAGCCTCCGTCTCCCTATCTCTGTAATATGACCATGCGAAGTCGAATATTTCCCCGTACCTTGCCCGATGCAAACGAGCGCAGATTAGGAGCTACTCGGCACATCACGTTTTGTTACCTCTACAAACAGATACATCGCTGTGAAGCCGCGTAGAAGAAACTTTCAAAGTCAAGGTCGATTGGTTCTCTGGACGCGCTCCAGAGCTGGACAGCGTGCCTCCTGCACTTATTGTTCTGCGATGAGCAACGGCGAAGACGGAAGTAGACGGATATCAACTCAAAGCTAGAGCAATTACCTCTAGCTCCGCTCAGTTTTGTTGGGGTAGCCATAGTCGCTGCACGGGACCAAAGACGGAGGTTCTATCTGATTATTTGTTCTTGATGCTACTTAAGCAAGACAGGATGCTACTGGATACTACTGCTTAATGTTTTCCCACTCTGAAGCACAGTTAAATAATTTAAGTTACATGAAATTATTTCATACTACTACATATATCAATACATAGAACTTTTTAGCACAACTCCGATTGATTTGGTCCAAGCATTTCCCGATAAACTATCAAAACCTTTGTCAGATATTTTCAACACGATAACCAAAAGCGGTTTATTCCCTGATTGCTGGAACAAGAGCTGCAAGCTCATATGGCACTTGCAAGCTTTTTAGCTTGTATTCAAGTTATCGCAGTAAGATGTGAATGGATAGTAGCTTTGTCAGTGTGATGGGTTGTTTGTACTACAGTTACGTGCAAAAGAAATGGTCACTTTGTTATATTTGCTGTTGTATAACATATTTGAACAATTTGTTTTAAATATTTTGACATCTTATGGAAAAATCAGCGAAATTTTCAAGCACTTCCTTTTCGACGGTGACGCTCGGGAGGTTTCGATCGCTCCATTCTAACCGTGTCACTTGATTTTCGGTTCCTCCCTCCGACCCCCCCCCCCCCCCACATTCATCGGATCCGGTCTCGACTCGAAATGGTACATCTGAGACATGAGGTCTTTCCAAATACCAAGTTTTTTAAAGATTCAATCACCCGTTCGAAAATTATGAATGTCAAAAAAATTCCGGATCCCGGCTCCCCTCCCTCCCCCCACTATGGTCGGATCGGGCAAGTGACTATTTCCAAGTTAATTTGGCCGAGTCAATTATACACCTGCCAAGTTTCATCGTCCTAGAACATCTGGAATTAACTTAACTCCGTAACACCGGAATTCCTGAACCCCACTCCAACTCCCCCCGTAGTGCAAGAATCCGGTCCGGTTCTGTCAATGATGAACCTAGGGATTGTTTTTGTTCCTCCCAACAAGTTTCATCCCGATCGCTCCACTGTAAGCGTGTCACATGATTTCCAGTTCCACCGTCCGACCCCCCCCCCCCCACATTCATCGGATTTGGTCTGGACTCGAAAAGAACATCTGTGACATGAGGTCTTTCCAAATATCAAGTTTCATTAAGATCCGATCACCCGTTCGAAAATTATGCATGTCACTAAATTCCGGATTCCGGCTCCCCTCCCTGCCCCCACGATGGTCAGATCAGGCAAATGACTGTTTCCAAGTTATAGAAAATCATCTGTAATCAAAACTCTTGAAGCAAAAAAGATGATCATCAGGAGCACGAAAATGTATATTTTGCTCAAAAGTATTGTTTGTACTTTAAGGAATTTTATTGTAAACAAAACCCTTGAGGCAAAAATGATCATGGGCTCATAGGGATCACGAAAATGTATATTTTGCTTAAAAGTATTTTTGTGCACTTTGCGGTTAGCATTAGTACTTTAAGGGATGGTCGGATCGGGGAACTAACTATTTCATCGTCCTGGCATGTCTAGAAGTACCTTAACTTGCGATCGCCGGAATTCCGGACCCCCCACCCCTTCCTCTAACTACCCCACAATGCCCGAATCCGGTCCGGTTCTGTCACTGATATACATAGGGCTTGTGCTTGTTCTTCCCACCAAGTTTCATTCCGATCGCTTCACTCCAAGCTTGTCACAAGGTTTCCGGGCCCCCCTCCGATCCCCCCCCAGCTTCATCGGATCCGGTCCGGACTTGAAATGGGACATCCGAGACATGTTGTCTTTCTACATATCAAGTTTCATTATGATCCGATCACCCGTTCGGAAGTTGTACATACCTCAAGATTCCAGATTCCCCCTCCCTCCACTACCCCCACGATGGTTGGATCGGGAAGCTGACTATTTCTAGGTTAATCTGGTCGCGTCCCTGATTTACCTGCCGAGTTTCATTGTCTTAGCCCACCTGGAAGTAACTTAACTCCGTATCACCGGAATTCCGGAACCCCACTCCAACTCCCCCCACAGTGGACGAATCCGGTCCGGTTCTGTCAATGATGTACCTAAGGGTTGTGCTTGTTCCTCCCACCAAGTTTCATCCCGATCCCTTCACTCCAAGCGTTTCCCAAGATTTCCGCCCCCCCCCTCCAGCTCCCCCCAGAGTCACCGGATCCGGTTCAGATTTTAATCGGACCGTCTGGGGCACGAGCTCTTTCCAAATATCAAGTTTCATTAAGATCCGATCACCCGTTCGAAAGTTATAAATTCCAAAATATTCCGGATTCCCCCTCACTCCACTCCCCCCACGATGGTCGGATCGGGAAAGTGACTATTTCCAACTTAATCGTTTGGGGTCCCTGATATGCCTGCCAAGTTTCATCGTCCTAGCTTGTGTGGAAGTACCAGAACTAGCAAAACCCGGACCGACAGACCGACAGACCGACGGACGGACAGAAATTGCGATCGCTATATGGCACTTGGCCGAAGGGCAAGTGCCATAAAAAAAGGGTACGTTACTCCCATACAGAAGAAAGGGGTTAAACTGGATTTTAGTGGAGTCGTCCTATTACTCTTACACCGATATTTTCCAAAATGTATGAGAGTTTTGTAGCAGATTGGCTCAAAGAAACGATCCATGATTTAATAGATGAAAACCAGTTCGGAAACATGAAAGGTTTATCGACGACACATTATCTCGTTAGCCTTCTCGACACTGTATATAAACTACTTGACGAGCCTGATACATGGCTGAATCTTATTTTAGTTGACCTTCAAAAAGCGTTTGATCTTGTTAGTCACAATGTTTTAGTTGAAAAATTATTAAATGAATTTAAAGTACCACCTTTTCTAGTTAATATCATTGCATCTTTTCTGTCAAATAGAAGTCAAGTTGTAAAGTATAAAAACATTTATTCAGATGCACTTCCTATTTCTTGCGGTGTTCCACAGGGAACGCTCTTAGGTCCTCTGTTATTTTTGGTAATGATTAACAATCTTGCTAACGAATCAGCCGATTGCTGGAAGTTTGTGGACGACATGACATTACTTGAAAGGTGCAGAAGGAACATAAAGAGTACCGCAATGGAAATACTTGACGATATCGCTGCCGAAGCAGCCGAGTCGAAAATGAAAGTTAATTCACAGAAATCGAATATCATGACCATAAGTTTTCTTAAATCAAAGCCATCGTTCACTACTCCAGTACCAAATGAAATATTTACAACAAAGACCAAACTTTTGGGGATCACACTGACGAATGATCTGAAGTAGGAGGCTCACATTTGTTCCATTATTAAACAAGCCAGTGCGTCTCTGTCTCTCCTAAAACTGTTTTCCAAATTTTCGTGCCCTAAATCACATGTTCTCCGCCTTTACGTTACTTTCATCCGTCCGCTACTTGAGTATGCTTGTCCGGTTTGGCACTTTGGCCTGACAGTAGATCAGTCTGATAGGCTTGAAACTATTCAGAAGAGAGCTTTGAGAATCATCTACCGCCAGGGCAAAGTGCCTTATATCCTCCTCCTCAAAGAATTCCACCTCCCTACTTTAGCAGCCCGACGTCTTACTCTTTGTACTGGTTTCGGGAACAGTTTGCGTTCCCACTCAGGTTTTGAGCACCTGTTTCCTACCCCATATTGCCCGCCAAAACCTCGACTACCTCGAGCTGTAGCACAGCGCATGTGCGTTCCCACTCAGGTTTTGAGCACCTGTTTCCTACCCCATATTGCCCGCCAAAACCTCGACTACCTCGAGCTGTAGCACAAAAAGTTCCGGTTCTTAACCCTGTTTGTACAAGAACCGATCGCTACAGAAAGAGCTTTGTACCATCTTTTGTTGAAGTTTTGAACAATTGATCAACTATTTCCCTTTAATGTTTTAATTGTCTAGGGTTTTTATTCCGTTTGATCATTTTTTGACTTTTGCTTTATGATGTACAACCGCCTTATTAAATGTTTTGTAATTGTGATGTACCTGACGAAAACGACAAGTTCGGCAATCCAATGCTGTGAAAGTTTCGTTTTACAATAAAGTATCAGTATGTATTTATAACTACACAGGGTAGAGATTAAATATTCATTCAGCACAAGCTGACTGCGTATCATGTTTGACAGTGCAAAACGAATACGTACGCTGCATTTTATTATATATACTATAATGTAATGTTTATTAGAAATAATGTTTACCCTAAATTACCTTAAATCGCACTGGCCGGCGAATAAGGTTGGGTGAACGGATTCGCCGGTTGAATGATGGAGGTGGAAGTGCGTTGTCTAGTTCCGTTGAGTAGATCCACTGGCCTCCCAGTGTAGTTTCCACTCCATCGTTGCCCAGTCTCGGTCAATTGCTTTTTTGAAGTTGTCAACAGTTTTGGACTGAACTGTTTCTTCACTAAGGGAATTCCACAGTGGAACAGCACGAGTTGAGAAGAAGTTGGAACGTTCTCTCCGTGAGCTTCTTTGCTGCTGGAGCTTCTTGGTGTGGCCCCGGGTGTGGCTAGAGAGCGACTTATTAAAAATCCCTGGTGTGACACCATTCTCCAGCAGCTTGTGGGTCAGGATTGCATCTCCGCGCTTCCTCCTGTACGTCAGGGTTGGCAGCTTCAGGGTACGAGAGGTTCTTACATTTGGTTGGTAGTTTTGTAGCCGTCCGCTGAAGGCTCTCAAGGTTTATTATATATATTTAAATCTTTATCATATATATAATAAAATGCAGCTGAGGTATCCGTTTTGCACTGTCAAAACTGGCTAGAAATTCTTCATCGGGCTTATCGTTCCAACATCCTACCAAGGGCAGAAGCTGCTGATTTTCAGCTAACATTCTCAGGAACAAAAAAAAAACAAAAAAAACAGACCGGCTGCTATGCATCAACTCTCGCAAAAGTTGCGTTTTTGATCTGAGTTCTCCTCGCGATGCTCCTCTCGATTCTCCTATTTCGCGTTTTTTTACTATTTTTTGACTATTTTTTATTTTTTTTGACTATTTTTTGACTATTTTTTATTGTTTTTTTTACAATTTTTGACGTTTTTTGACCAATTCTCCTATTCAGATCCTTTTCTTGTGTATTTGTGAGAATCAAGAACGGGGAAAGCTTCGCGATTCTGCAGAATCGAGAAGAAGCTCCGATAGTCAATTCTCGATTCTCGTTCTCTTTCCTGATTGGTCAACAGCGGGTGGATGGTCAATCCGTATAAGCAGGTATTAAAGGGTGGCTAAATGGGTGTTTTTGTCAAAACCGAAAAGAGCATAAGAAAGGTTTGAGAAGTGAGAACTCAGCACCCAGATCAAAAACGCAACTAATGTCTCTCCACTGTGATAAGTTGCGTTTTGGCAGATACCACAGATACCATGGTATCTGATACCACGGTCTAAAGTCGTTTTCGCAGTTACCGTGGTATCTGATACCACGGTCAAAGTCGTTTTTGCAGTTATCGTGGTATCTGATATTCAGATACCACGGTCCGACCGTGGTAACCGATCGTGTATCTGTCACCTCACTTTCATCAATTTTTGTGAAATTGGTGGGACAGAAGTTAAGGATATCAGTTTTTCTTTTGGGATGACTTCGAAAAGCGCAATTTCGGCAACTGTCGTTTTTGCAGAGCAACCGTGTTTCAGATACCACGGTAACTGCAAAAATGACTAGTTGCAGATCCAGTTACCGTGGTAACACATACCATCGTATCTGTAAAAACGCAACTGTAGATACCTATTACCCGCTATCTTGACTAAAATCAACAATAAACGATCTCTGATTGGTTTGCACAGTCCGTACTTCTGACTGAGCCAATAACAGTTGTGAAAATACTCCACGAAAAGATTAGGCTTTGGCCTCAGAGAAAAAGCATAAAAAAAGCTGTGAAAGGATAATCGAAAATAGGCGAATATGGCGGTGCTGGTGTAAATACCGCGTGAGCAAATTGCGGCTGTCGCAGAATTCATTTGGAACGGTGTTGCCACTGGTTGCAGGATTCTGCGATTTGTCATATATTTTCGTTTCTTCAACAAAGTGAGGAAGAATTCTGCGACCAGTTCCTTATCAGCAAATACAAAATGAAGCATAGGCTACAAGTTGAGTCGCATAATTATGAAGAGATAAAGTGAGATTTCTCCCAGTTTCTATCAGAAAACTGGCAATACTGATTTGGAATAAGTGCTTTGATGTTTTTCAGACCATACGAGTTTCAAGACGATTTCAACCCCTTCAACAAAGGATACTTCACAACAGCACTTACTTGCTCAGAAAAAGTCAAAGAAATGAAACAAAGAGCAAACGAAGGCCTTAAGGAATTCTTGGCGAAAAAATGAATCATTCCACACTTTATAATGCTGTCCAATGGTTGTAATGTGTATGATGTTAAACGTTCTGGAATCCTTTCCTTGACTTCGGAATATTAAACATAGTTTTTAGTCTGTTTCTTATCGAAAGAGGGGATATCAAAACCTAAAGTCAAAACCACACCTTCACCAATCAATAGATTTCAACACTCCTTTCAAAAATATCCGAACACACTTACTCAGTTTCTCTCAATAGATCTATTTTCTTGCACCTTTTCTTTTGTTCTGCTTTCCTCTTTTTTGTGTTTCTTTTGCTTGTGTTTTATTTTCTTATAATCTTTAAGTTGTAGTTTAGCTAGGCCTACACAAGTTTCTTCTCCTTCCTAGGCCAACATTAAGTTGTCCAGTGCTTTATTATTTCTAGTACATAAATAAATACTTGAATACTTGAAGCAGGCCCGTATCCAGGAATTTATTTCGGGGGGGGGGGGTCCCTTCGGGAGGGGGGTGGCCCGCGGGTCGGACCAAAAAGTACAAAAAATGCATAGATCAGATTTTAAAGCCTACAAAAAACAATTACTTTTGTGGGTTTCGGGGGGGTCGAACCCCCTAACCCCCCCCCCGGATACGGCCTTGACTTGAAGATACAAGCCCTTATCCAATCTCAAGTTTCTGGCTGAGAAACCTACAATCTCTTCTAGGTAACCATATCAGGGGCGTCACGACTGGGGGAAGGGGTGCCGCCCCCCCCCCAAATGTTGTCGACCAGTCGGTAAAAAATAACCGCGCGCCACGATTTTTCGTCAAAACAGTTGATTCTTCATGAAGTAGTTGCTTTTTAAGAAAATCAGTCGATTTTTCGTCAGAACAGTCGGTTTTTCTGAAAATCAGTGATTGAAAAAAAAATGTCGCTTTTTCTTGAAAACAGTATTTTTTTTCTGCAAAAACAGTCGGTAAAAATTACCAGCCAGTCGGAAATACCGGAAATACCATACCTTTTTGCTAGTAACGCCTATCGTAACCAGCATTACCAGACTAGATTTCAAACACGAAACATTCTTGTCAGGCATAGCAACCATTTCCGAGCAAGGATGGAAACAAAAAAATGAGTCTTCAAACTTTAACAAAAACGAACACAAACGGATCTTGCGAATCCTGCTTCTGCAAAAACGAATCTTGCTTCCTATTGGTTGTTTTCTGCGCGATGCATCATAACTGACCAATATGATGCGAGAATTTCTTTCTGTGTTCAAACTACGAAGCCTTCACCTCTCATTTCTAAGGAGACTTTTTCACAAAAATGTGATTATACAAACAAGAAAGAATCAGATTTCCAGCAATTTATCACCCACGCAGATAATTTAGTCTTTAAGTCGAAAGTCCATAAGCTAGACTATTTTGGCTATTATTTACTAGACTATTCCCTTAGACTATTTTGTTATGCTCCTTAAATGATTGTATAGAAATATCCGTTTTCGTCGGATATGACAAAATACGGAATCTTTGACATTATAGGGTAACCAATACAAATCAGACACGCATCGACCCGGTTCGGCTGAGATGAAAATAACCGACTACCTCTATTTTATAGCAAGTTTTTAGAATGTCATTTTTGTTTTATTTGGATAAGTATTAAAACGTATCAAACCTAAGGAGTCAAGTCGAAAGCATTCTAGCATCTGCAATCTCCAACTCACCCCCATCAGAGTCGCCAGTTCGAGCTAGGACCCGGTACAACCGCGGGATCATGTCGTGGAGCGGCCCAAAGGCACCCGCCTGCTCAAGAAAAAAAAACATTTAGCTGGTGAGCCGAAAGAAACAGGCTATTTACATATTTGGCATTACTAACTTCGTTCAGTAATTTGTTTGATGTTTTGTTTGATGTATATCTGCCTAACAATCAACCAAATTTCAAGAGGAAATGGCTCAGGACCTTACAAGAGTTGCGTTTTCATGCTCGCGATTCTCAACCTGTGTTGGTCACATTTGGTTTTTACGGAGCGCATCCAGTGCGCTCCGTGTTCTGTGGCTTCAAGCGTTTTTAGCTCCCGTGTTTCTGGATTGGTAATGCGGTTTGTTTAAGCTTTTACACTGGGTGAAACGTCTTGGTTCTAACGCTGTTTGTATACAAGATGTGATTAACATTTTACTTTTACACTCCACGTCTGAGCGCTTGTGCACTTGTTAGCTCCCTTGTTTCTTTCGAGTTCAACAGCGAATCCAAACACAAACGGATATCAAATCCTGTGCCGGGTTCTCTTACGCAAAACACGGGCGCTGAAAACGGGTGACAGCACAACGTGTTAGGATTCGAGTCCAACACGCTAATTGCTGAAAACGCAACTAAGGTCAGAACCACTCAGCTATCGATGAATGTGCGGAAAGGGCAAATTTAATGAATAATAAGAGGACTTGCCTAATTAGCCAATTGTTTGGCTCATGTGTAGTGGCGTTATCACAAGGTCGAACACGGCGTCTCTCAAGTTGGCACCTCGGAGATTCGCGGCGTGCAGATCACTTCCAGAAAAATCACAACGCTAAAAATGAAAGAAGATGCACATTAATTTTCTTAAAGGACCCATCGTACCTATAGTGCCAATCCAACCTAATTCCGTAGCCTCAGCCAAGGCCGTATCCAGGGGGGTTAGGGGGGTTCGACCCCCCCCCCCCCCCGAACCCCATAAAAGTAATAGTTTTGTGTAGGCTTTAACCTCTGATCAGAGGCAAGGCCGTTTCTACACCTATGTCTTTTTTGTACTTTTTGGTCCGACCCGTGGGCACCCCCCCCCCCCCCCCGAAATAAATTCCTGGATACGGGCCTGGCCTCAGCATCAATACTTTAGCCCGCGAGAACCAACTTTAATACAGTATATTCCACTCCGTCTCCCCTAACGACAACTCAGTGATTGTCACCTTGTTTTGCTATTTTCGGTGCATCACATGCTCTCGGCGATTGCCTAGGACAGTGGTTCCCAACCTTTTCCGTACCGCGTACCCCTAATCAAGGTTCGAAAATGTTGCGTACCCCCTTTTCCAGAACGTTAAAAAGACGATATTTATTATCATAAATGATAAGGCATACATGAGTGGAAATTCATACAAAATCAATGAGACACTTAAGGCTGCTTTTTAGCTAAAATTTTATGAAATCTCGGCTCGACGTCATTTACGGCAATATTAGTTTCACGGTCAGCCTGTTTCTGTGTATGGTTTTGATGTCCTCCATGCTTTCATCTAACTGCGTCGTTATGTTATGTCTTTGGTTCTTCTTGAAACAATATTGTTAGACACAGGAACAGATTTTACGGCAGTAGGCTAGCTGTATTTAGGGGCGTCACGCACTTGTTGGCAACACCTCTTCCTGAAACAGAAACGAGTCGGCGCGAAGCGCCGCGATTTTTCGTGAAAACAGTTATTTTTTTTGAAAAACAGTCGATAAAAATACCTTGCCCCTCAAAATGTTTAGGCTGATGATGCCTCTGCTGGTAATATTAGGCTTTCGGCAGTCAAAAGTGAGATAGGCGAGATTTTGAAGTTACGAATTAAAACGATTTTGGTTCCTTCGCGTACCCCTTGCAAGGGTCTCGCGTACCCCTTGGGGTACGCGTACCCCCGGTTGGGAACCACTGGCCTAGGAAAAGCTTGCTCGTGAGAAAAACCGGTTATGTAATTTTTTCCTAGGTTCTACGTGAAGTCAATGGGCCAGGAAAAAGTTTACTGCACAGTCAAATACTGCACTGTCAAATACCAGGAAAAAGGCTTAAAACAGCAAAAGCCATTTGTTAAAATCAGTGCTTGGATTTGAAGTATTCAACAATTTCAAGACAGTGGAACGAAAATAGTAAATGGTGCGAGGTGTGCTTTAAGAAATTGTCAAAAATTCGTACTTCGGGAGAGGGGTTAAAAACTTGTGCAAATTAGTGCATCTTGTACTTGTTTTCGATACACTTGAGGGTAATAAAGTTCGTCTCCATAGTAAATGTCACCTAGAATTAAGTGTTTACGCAACGACAAGAAATAACAATTCAACACAATTAAAAAGTTCTGCAATTATTAGTAGAGCGTATCTACGTAATAGCCTATTAGGATTCTGATTTTCAGAAAAAACGACTGTTTTCATAAAAAAAAATCGACTGTTTTTACGAAAAAATCGACCGTTTCTACGAAAAACCGCGGCACTTCGCGCCGACTCAGTTATTTACAACATTCGGGGGCCGTCCCCCCCCCCACTCACACCTTCCATACGTGAAACCTGTGCTTGTACTTCGTTTAAAATTATTTTGATGTGTGCGACAGTGGATTAAAACAGAAAACCGGGAACCAACGGAAGAACTTGTATGACCTTGTATGAACGGAAGAGCATAGCATGACCTTTTTGGTACTGAAGATCTGTGGCCCTCTGCTTCGTTAACAATGAACCTGGCTATCTCAGCTGTCCTGAAGCTGAGGCGCCAGATAACTTCGTTCAAACTACTTTTTTTGCAGACGTGACCTGATTTCCTCTACTGAGTTTTCTTTAAACCGAAGTCCATGTAACAAGCTTGGGGGAGTTCGGTTTTCAAGGCTTTCGTGTCCTGGTTTCTGCAAACATTGCACGGCCTGTATATGTGTCCTAAATTTGATTTGAAGGAGCCCATGCTGTTGTGCTTTTTAAGCTCGACTCTACTGCTAGAGGCATGTTTGCATGACCACTCAACAGACATTACTAATCGTACTGAGTGTCCCCACGAACAAATAATCTGATAGAACCTCCGTCTCCCTATCTCTGTAATACGACCATGCAGAGTCGAATATATTCACATACCCTATCCAATGCAAACAAGCGTACGCAGAACATCATAATCTGTGACCTCTATAAACAGCTATATCGCAGTAGAACCCCGCAGAAGAATACGAACGCCATCTGAGTCGTCCTTTATAGCTGACTGGCTGTCTACAATTGTCATGTCACGTCTAACTCGCTGCAGACCGGGTTCTCCACCCCTGCAGGCATCCTACGGTTTTTCATTTGGTATGCGCAGCGGCGAAGAGGGGATACGAGTAGACGGGTATCAACTCAAACCTCACAGCATGTACCTCTAGCTCCACTCAGTTTTATCGGGTATACTTAGTCGCTGCATGGGACCAAATACGGAGGTTCTGTTGGATTATTTGTTCTTGGTATAGGCCTACCACACAAACTCTTAGAAAGGCAATTTTAATTTCCGTTCTCTTAACCACTTTGAGTGAATCCGGTAGAAAATTTGGACGGTCCAGTTTTGGAGAAATGATAGGAAATGAGCCGACGAGTACACTGTAAAAAAAATCTTGCAGTATTTGATACTGGGATTAATCTTGTCTTTATTCAGATAAGGTTATACCTAATTCGGATCAGTCTTATCCCAGTAGAGATAAGCTTAATCCCAGTAGCAAATACTGCATCCTTATTCGGAGAAACTTTTTACAGTGTAGGTAGCTTGTCTCTGTCACTTGTGCTCGAGGCTTTGCGAGGGAAGGGGTCGAGAGAACGTGACAAAGTTACTGTCAGACCCAGCGACTTTTTTGCGGGACTGTCCGTTATTGAGATACAGGGAAGACACATGAAAAAAAAACACAAAATATGAACACTGTGCTTATATTTGAAGCTACAAGGATATGGCATTTTCTCTGTGTGCTAATCCTATTCGGAAGAACCTTCCAAACAGTTGAATAGCCTGGAAACTTTCCTCTTTCATTCTCTCAATAATCCACTTACTCCCATACACTCTCACCCCAAACAACTCTAGTCTCAACTCATTCAATTCCACACACTCCCACAAAATAACTCGTACTTTCTATGTCGAATCCACACATAGGGCAAGATGCAAGGACCATATTATAAATGTAAATACAGACGTTTTTTTTTCGTCTCTTGAAAAATCGAAATGTCGTTTAATACCTTATCGTCTGACAGTGCAGAATTTGATATTACCAAACCACACGTCATCCGCTGATCAGATTAGATTTCAATACCTGAGTATTTCTAGCTACATCATTTTCCTAGAGATGTTTTGAAAATCGGTACAAAAAGATGGCTTTACACTGTAAAAAAAATTCGTGCAGTATTTGCTACTGGGATTGATCTTGTCTCTATACTCTATAATGACGAAGTCCAAAACACGCCAGTGATCCTCAGGAGGAAGGAGTAAAGGTCTCCGTAACGACTCAAACTCGACGACTCAAATCCTGTGTCAAGCAATCACGGCGATCTTTGGGAGCAGCTGTGATACCACTTCTGCCTTTCTTCCGCTAGGTACCCAGAGAGGCCGGAGATTTTGCATCGGGAAGGAGCGATAGTCATCAAGAGTATTGAGATAAAATTATCTCTATTTCAAATTAATCTTATCCCAGTAGAGATTAGGTTAATCCCAGTAGCAAATACTGCAGTTAACTTTAATCCTTAATCGGATAAACTTTTCACAGAGTAGGCTACTTTAAGAGAACCTGTGAGCCCCTGAGCCTCTTTAAAGGAACAGAAAACGTGACTCAAACTTGACTCGGGGGGCTAGCTAACATATCAAGAATGTACGCTGAGTCGATATTAGCGTAAGAAAAATTCTCGTTACGACCATTGCAGTTTCCGTGCAGTCTCCGAGAATTCGACTTTTGAGTTAGTAGAAAAAAAAGCAAAAGGTTTGTGTGCCGCGACTAGGAATCGAACCCAGGCCGTCTTGTCGGGGAGGTCGTTTGTCTGTAGTCTACACGTAAAAAGGGGAGCTTTTACAGTACATATGTGCATAGTTACAGTGCATAAGGGGCAAGGGCCTGCCAGCTAGCTTTGGGAACACTAAGGAGGGGGTTCGAGACGGTTCGAGATAACAAAGAAGGGGGACCTGTCGACAATAAGACCCTGTATATTTATCTAAGCCCCCCCCCCCCGGGCGATTCGATGGCCGAAAGTTGCGTAGTCAAGTTTACTGTTCCTTTAAAGCTCTGCCGGCTCCCATGTCTCCTTCCTTGATTGATTGTTGGGAGAAAGAGCCCTAAAAAACATTACGAGAAGTGCGGATACGCGATCGGAAAGTTCCAGGTCCCATTCATTACAGATATGTAAGAAGCTTGATGGTCCAATTCCTCGAAGACAATTAGTCATCAATCTCCCTAATGATGCTATTTCTAGGGCAATCAAATCCCTTAAAGGATACCTCGCACTATTTACTGATCATGTTCCAGTATTCTTAAAGTTTAACCGAAAAGAGGATAGGACAATCTAGTTACCCATCACTTATTCACTTAAATTGGCTGAAGACCCGCTGAAAATGCGTTACTTCGTTGTTCCGCTATTCACGAATAATCGATTTTCAATAGTGGAATTTCCGTGTGATTTGTGGTGCCTTTATGCGCTTGTATTTTTGCTGTATGCCTTACGAGAAAGATTTATTAGTTTTTTTTGTTCAGGCACTAAGCAATCTTCACTAATCTCACCTGTGCCCACTTGAAAGCCGCATTTGTGTTGAGATTAAAATTTCCCGCGTGATAGTAGAATTTACGCTGTTGGTTGGAGATATTTTGAGCCTCATAATTAGAGCAGATTGTGGAAAATAAAAAAATCTCTTTGCAGAATCCAAATAATTCAATGTATCCAATTAAATGACACACAAATGAGTTGGCTTTTCAGTTAAACTTTAAGTATTTGAATACTTTAAAACTAGGCTCTGCACTGTCAGACGTGTAATAACAGATAACACAAGGATGCGCAGTTTTAACACATAACATTTAGGATGTCAGCTGTTATGTTCTTCAAACATTATGCATTAAAATGATATACATACAAAAAGAGCCGAAACACTGCCGAAGAAGCATCCGCTGACTTTTTTGTCTGAATGCACAATATTTTAACGCGTAACGTCTGAAAAATATAACAGCTAACATCCTAATGGTTATGCATAACAAAACCTAACATCCTAACAGTGTGCTTTCAACTCATTCTCGTTAACTTCAAACAAAAAGATAGAAAATTCAAATAATCGGTTTTCTGACGAGTTAGCCTCTCTAAAAAAAATCGGCCAAAGCAGGAAATGCATCGAAAATAACGAAACACGGAAAGTATGGAAATCAGTGACGTGTCAAGGGGGGGGGTGAGGATATACCGTATGAAATTCGGGTCTCCGTATTAAAGGATAGACGGAGCGACTTTTTTTTATCCGCAAAATCTTCGTTTACATTACAATGAGAAAAGTATAAGAACGTGCAAAAAAATATAGTGACAATCTTTTAGCTTACCATTTTTTGGAAATAATAAATAAATTAATTACAAGAAGGCAGCCTACGCACATTCATATATGAAAGTAAGTTGCACGGGCATTATAGGCACGGCGTGTCTTGGTAAATCAATCTTGATATTCCAAATTATGGATATACAACTAGAAAATGCTCGATTTCTACGTTCCAAATACTAAACGTCTATGCTTGCATAAGGGATGCTTCGATAATGCTTTTCCGATACTCTTAGGGAGAAAGAACAAAGCATATGGGATGGGGGGGGGGGGGCTGAAGATCGAATTAAGCTCAAGGGGCAGATGGAAATTCCCATTCTCACTCAAGAAGATGATTTCCCAATACTTTTAAAAGGTATTGGCAAAAAAACGTGATGCATGCCGAGGACTCAAAGGAAAGCAGAGCATAGCAACTTGATATTCTACTGAGGGTTTTATCGATTGATTTCCAATATTATGAGCAAAAAACTGCAACTTGAAATGTTCCGTTTCAACTCCGGACCGTATCCGACAATTCCGGGGGAGGGGGGGGGCATCGGATATCTCGTGAACTAAAATGAAGGGATCAGGACGGGACTTCGAGAGATACGTTTTTATTTCTAGAACCGAACAACCGGACACTGTGGAAGAGCTGGAGCGGGGGGGGGGTCCTAAATATTTTGACATACATAACTCTGGAACAAGTGACCTGATTCTGGTGGAACTTGACAGTTGACAAGAGCACACGTCCTAGATGATCTGTCTACATGTCAGGATCTCTCATCCAGTCAATGTGGGGGGTTGGAAGGGGAACCGGAGATCTTGTTGGAAGCGAGTAGAAGTAAGCTACTTGCGGATGGGCTACAACTACAAAACTTGTTAGGCGTACTAGGGAACTGAGCCCCCTTAAAGCAGGGACCCATTAATTTCTTGTAATGACTCGCCATTCAGGGGGCTTGTAATTTCCTATGCTTCTATGTTGCTATGTTGCCCGAACCTCTCCTAGTTCCCAAAAATTCCGCTTGGGTCGAATCGGCGTTCTTGCTTGCCTCATTAGACGTGAGGCCAAAGAGACTCCTCCCTCAACGCGGAAGCTCTTCTCCAGCAACCAATACCAAATTGTGTCTATCTGGATAGTCAGCTGTTCTATCCCCGTGCCATGGGTATTTCTCAAACTATTTTACGTCCGGTCAAGAGTGCATCCAGTCTAGTACACTAGCCCCTTTTCACGCATGGTGCCCAAACGTCTAGCACCATGCCTGGGTGCTAGACATTCAAGCACTGTACCTTGGATTTCATGTAGGGTGCATGGATTTCAGTATACATTTGTATGCATGAAAAACACAGTTTCTGTCATCACAACTGAGAACCGGCTCGGACAGGGCTGAAGTTACTACCATGAATTAGAGAAATCAAAGACAATCCTATCATTTTTTCATAACAAAAACAAAAGGACGCGACTGATGATGGAGATGAAAAACCTCATTTCCTTTTCTACATAGTCAAGGGTTTTTAATGTAGAGTGTCCTGTGCCTCAGCTTTTTCTACCTAGCAGCCAACCAGAATATTGGCTCCTGGGGCCTGCCTGGGGCAGACTACATGGAAAATAGATAGGGTGCTGTCAGTTTATTCATCTCCATCATCAGTCGCGTCCTTTTGTTTTTGTTATGAAAATATGATAGGATTGTCTTTGAATTCTCTAATTCATGGTGGTAATTTCAGCCCTGTCCGAGCTGGTGCACAATTGTGATGAAAGAAACTGTGTTTTTGGGATCCCAAAACGAAAGTGGAGGGATACCTATGACATCGCAAAAGTTGTCCGTCCGTCCGTCTGTTATAATGACGATGTTAATGTAAATGTTCGTAACTTCAAGTAAATCGTAAAATGGAGCCGTACATGTAAATCGTTTCAGCCTTTAGCCACCACGCAGAATCAGTCAGGAATGGCGAGTAGTAGGCTAAGGCCTAACACGAAATACGACGAAGACACCGGGCGCGCAGTTCATATCCACAATCCTATCCGAGTTCAGACCCAAACCACACAAACTAACGAATATCGGTGGATGGTTGCCAGACCATTGCTAGGCCCAAGACTAGCCTAGCCAGAACACCTTAGCCCATAGTTCGGCAGATACATGGGGTTTTATTATAAATCCTAGGCCTATACATTCTGAACATAAATAGAAAGTGGTGATACTTAGTTACAACTCGGTGCTCACGTAATCCAAAATCCAACTGGAAACGACTGATCGACTGATCCTGATCGACTACATACGGCTGAATGAAATACCAGAGCTTAAATAACCTCGGTACAGCGCTCGAGGCGGAATGAAATTAATGCAGTTCTCCCGTGGATGGTGATAATTCCAAATATTATAAATGATGATGATATTAATTAATAAATGCATAAATGAATACTAAAGGTGTATTTTAAGAATGAAGGTGGAAACTAAAGAAAAGGGAAAAAACGGGTTACAGACTATGTCTCTGTAACATACCTCCCACCTTTGGGGAGAGTATAACTCAGGTAACAAACCAAACAACCTAAAAAAAAATCTAAAAATTTCTATCTCCAACAATTTTAACTTTCAGAAAAACCTAACATTTCCTAACTACAATAACCATAATTGGGGGATATGTTCATAGAGGGTGCCTTGTGGTCGGGACATCCAGCGGTCCAACCCCCACATGAGTTACAAGAGGGCGTTGCCCCACTCGATAACTCGGGGACGTGTTCACCCACGTAACCACTTAAAAGGAATATTCATGGTCCCGGCTCCCATCAAGGGTTACAGGAGTGATTAAAAATAAAAAATCAGTTGCACTGAGGCTTACACTGATTAATCACTTTCAGCACACCCAGCCATCAGGACCATGTTTACCGACACCCATGCAAAAAAAATATAAGAGTATCTATCTTAACAGACTCCTTCTTCGTCCTTTATTTTTTTATTTTTATTTTTATTTTTTATTTTGAACTTCCAACCCAATATTTCTTAAGATCCATTTTTATATCCGTGTTAAAATTATTGGAGGTGAACCATATTTAAAGTAAATATGATTAAACTACGTAAATCGGCAGATTGGTTTGCTACATGAATTATACTCGTCAAAGAAGGTACGGCCTTATTTATAATTTCAAGGGTGTAGGGGGGGGGGAATAAATAAGCAAGTGCTTATTTCCATAATCTTGTTTCAAGGGAAAATCACCATCCACAGAAGAAAGAAAATAACCTGGGGAAACAACTGGCGATATTACTACTTTAGAGCAAAGACCATCTCGTCAAAAAAACAAAATCGAGGGAAAAAACTTTAAACTGAACACTTAAACTCGTCGGCTTGTAGGCAGCTTCCGATGATGGACAAGACAACAAAATATATACACAAAGCACTAATACTTAATGGTTATCGCCATAGCGAACTGGCGGTTTGGAGATTCGTTGTGACCGCCGTGGCAAAGAAGGAACGGGGATGGCGTCCGATTGGGCAGGGAGGGGGCTAGTAGGGTGGGGGATTGGATGATCATCCGATGCCGTTGGTATGGTTGGCTGTTGGATGGGACTCGATGAACTTACGGAATCGTGCCAGTGTACAGCTGGTCTTCGTAAGTTAGGTGATGAAACTTCATCCATAGGGGGCATTTCGCTGGTGCTGTATCGCTCGTCACTCATGTATGTAAGATGGTAAAATCCTTGACGAGATCGTATAATCCGTATCTTCTTGAGACTTCGAGCCTCCGTAATGACGGGGGTTGGTGGAGTGGGGTTTGAGTACTCTTGACGTCTTAGAAGTGAGGCACGTAGAGCAGGCCGTGGAGTTGAATTTATAGCTGGCCGGTGAGGAGTGAAAGTGTCGGGAAGTTGCCTGTATACGGTACCGCCAGATGAATCCACATGATTGTCAGAGCTGATGGACGAAGAGTCATTACTGATGTCGGCACTGGGGCTAGATGGTCGGCTGACAGAGCTGTCTACGTCTGCAGCAAGGAATCGCTGCTCGTAGAATGATTCGGGGCCTGATGAATAAGATTGAGAAAAATTTGCGGATCTGCTATGATCTTGGAAGGAGATATCGTAGTTCGATTCTGGTATCGGAGACATAGACCAATTCATGGCATTTTCCTCATCTTGCGATGTTAGATGGAGTGGGCCTGGAGAGGAGCTGGCCATACAAGTAGTTGTAGAGTTCGTGGCCGTCAGTTGAGGGGATGGAGAAATGGAGATGGGTACTGCAAGGCTTGCAAAAGTACCAAACGTTGCCGCCTCCGTCGTCGATTGGTTGGGCGGAGCGGTCAGATGTAAAGAGGTCGTTGAAGAGTTCGTGGCCGTCAGTTGCGGAAACGAGGAAATAGAGGTGGGTACTGCAAAACCTGCAGAAGCTTCAAACGGTGCCGCCTCCATCGTTGATTGGTAGGACGGAGCGGATGGGTGTAGAGGGGTTGTTGAAGAGTTCGTGGCCGTCAGTTGAGGGGATGGAGAAATGGAGATGGGTACTGCAAGGCTTGCAGAAGCGTCAAACGTTGCCGCCTCCGGCGTCGATTGGTTGGACGGAGCGGATAGATGCAAAGAGGTCGCCACAGGTGTGACAAGATTGTCAGTGGACTTCGCCAATCCAGAGGCGTCTGCGCTCTCATCTGGATTAGCAGGGGCGGGATCAAGCTCTGCTGCATAGTTGGCAGGGAGCTGTGTAGACTTCACCCTACCAGGGGTGGCCTCGCTCTTACCGGTCAAGGTGACCGGGGCGGCTTCACCTTCTGATGCCATTATGACAGGAAGGTGGAACCCAACTGCCGGTCTGGCATAGTTGGCAGGGAGCTGTGTAGACTTCACCCTACCAGGGGTGGCCTCGCTCTTACCGGTCAAGGTGACCGGGGCGGCTTCACCTTCTGATGCCATTATGACAGGAAAGTGGAACCCAACTGCCGGTCTGGCAATGGGCAGGCCAACCTGCGAAAATTGAATTAGCTCGGATGGTAAGTCCGGCCGGTTAACCACATTATCGCTTGTCGGCAGTGCACTACTAAAGTTTCGCTTTTCTTCTAGTCTAGGCCTAATCAAGGGAACATCAATCTGGAACCGAACATTTTTCTCAACGATACTTGAAGGAGAAGGTGTAGGGTTGAGGGGTAGGGAAAGCCCAAACTCGGTAATAGGTGAAGAGAGGGGCTCGACCGGAGGCCCTTTACTTGTCGCATGGATTGGAGTATTCTCGCAATCAACTATCAACTGACGAACGACCTCTGGTGGCATCCGGCTTTGAAATACCGGAGCATTTTTAGAGACCTGAGGCCTTGGTCTTACCGCAGGGGGAGGAGTACCCAACGGCGGGTCTGAGACTGGTTCGGGACACCACGGTGACTGAAGTCTACTACGAACCAGTCTGTTATAATGGACAACATCCAACTTTGATCCAGTTTTCTGGATTTCACAATTTAATCCATCGTTAAGGGAACGGATGACGCGATAAGGACCGGCGAATTTTTCCTTAGCTATTTTCGATCCCAACCCAGCGGCGGGGGGGATTCGCAAAAAAACAATATCTCCAGGCTCAAACGGGGAGAAATGCGACGAACAACGCTTATCATACTTTTCCTTGTTACTCGATTTCGCACGGGCTATCTTTTCGGAGATAACATCATGAGCAGCCCGCATTTTAACAAGGATCTCTGACTTATAGTTATCCATGGAGTCATAAATGGTGCGGTTCGACAACATCTGGGAAATTGGTATAGAAGGATCGCGCAAATACATCGCATAGAAGGGCGATTCCTTCGTTGTGTCGTTATGGGCTGTATTAAGCGAATACAGTACATATGGCAAGTGCTCGTCCCAGTCATCTCGTCCGAGTGAGACATACTGAGACAAGATATCCTTTAGCGTTCTGTGACCTCTTTCTACTAGACCGTTACACTGGGGATGGTAAGCTGATGTAGTTAGATGGCTAATTCCCAGTAGTTTGTTCACCTCGGAAAGCAAGGTTCCGGTGAAATTTGACCCTAAATCAGATAAAATTCTGCTAGGAATACCATGTGAAAGACATATCTTTTCAACCAAAGCCTTTGCGACGGTATTGGCTTTTTGGTTTGGTAGCGGCACTGCAAAAAACATTTTAGTAAAGTGGCAACATGCTGTTAACATAACAGTATTCCCATTTCTAGACCTCGGTAATGGTCCGACGACATCGACCGACAGTAATTCCATTGGGCCAAGGGAATCTGGCAATTTCCCCAGCGGCGCTATTGGACTTCTGTTAGGGGCCTTTCTGCGAAGGCAGTCCAAGCATCGTGACACGTAACTTTTCGTTGTGCTATACATACTTTTAAAATACACAGAGAAGCGCATTTTCTGGAGCATCTTGTCTAGGCCTAAGTGTCCAGCTAAAGGAGCTGAATGGAAAAAGTCAAGAACCTTCGGCACTAAGCATTCTGGCACAACGGGCACAACTGACACTTCGTCTCTGTAGCTAGCGGATGGAGAAAACAGATAACACACGAGGCTATCTTCTATGCAGAATGACTCAATGCTTCGCTCGTATAGCGTGTATGCGAGAGGCAGGTCTGAGTCCTTCGATAGGCGTGCATGCAGTGCCTTGCAAAGCGGGTCTGTTTTTTGGGCGATTCTGAGTTCCTGGTGACTTACAAAATTCGGGTACCCGGTTTGGCGAAGGGCATTCACAGCGATCGGGGTTTCGTTATCAGGACCTAAGACGCTCACACTCGTGTTCACATCAGAAGGACAACTATCTATAACATTCACAATCGGAGACATTCTTAAACACTTATCCGGGTCCTTTAACCAGAAGTCATCGGTTGTTGGATCAAACATCAAGCCCGCTGACCTGATGAAGGGTCGTCCAAGCAAAACCGGGTAACAGAGACGTGGGACTATAAGAAACTTGTCTTCAAACTTCTGGCCAAGCAAGGTGAAGCTTAGCACAATTTCCCCCCGAATCTCCAAAGGTCCCGATAATGTAGATGCCCCTTTCGAAAAGTTATCCCGAGAAATCACCGCTGATTTGTCGAGTTTTGCTACCGAACTTTCACTCATCAAGTTGCACTCCGCACCCGTGTCATATAAGGCGGACAAGTGAAGTGAACCGCAACTCAAGGTGATAAATGACAAGCTTGATGTGTGCCGAAGTGAACATACGAGGCATGGTGTTAGTGTGCTGGAATTTAATTCTGACTTTGGTTCGCTTGAGGGGCTGTCCGGTCTGCGGTCACCTGATCCGCCCCCGACGGTTGGTGACCTTGTCTGTTTAAATTTGGCCTGTGTGAAGGGATGCCTTGGGCTTTATCTGGACACCATCTCTCATAATGCCCGAGGCGCAGGCAATATGTACATACAGGAGGGTTATTCCCTCGGAGAGATTGATTCTCTGTATAATTGGGCCTATCAAAGTTAGGCCTGTATCCCCTGTTTTGTTGGCTGTTGTGATAGTGTGGTGGATGTTGTGGGCGATCATAATGTGAGGGTCTGTTGTGCTGCGGTTGATAGTGGTTGCTGTATGCCGAATCGTGTACGCGATAAGTGCTGGGTGGAGCCTGTCCCCTGTATGAGGTAGATAAGGCTTGTGTCTGGTCCTTGGTGGGTGGAGGGGTACTGTTTGCTTGTAGTGAAAAAACCTTGAATTCATCACTCATCGCTTTCTCGTGGAGGTCCCGCTTGGCTTTCTGTGTACGAGTGCGGCGCAAGATTTCTACACATTCAGAAAGCGAGCGAGGGGTTGTCTTCTGAAAGGCGTCATAGTATGCGACCGGTAAACCGTGAATAAATTCAGCAACATATACACGTATAACATGTGGGTTAGAGGAATCGTTCGCGGAGTACCCATACTTTACATCAACACTCTTCTGAACCAGCTGACCGTAATTATCAGGGGTCATCAGTTCCGGGGAGTATATAATACGCTCCTCGGCTAGCCTAAGGTCGGATTCACGGCCAGCACACCGAATTCGTAGTGCTTCCTCAAACGCATCAAAACTAATCTTAGACCGGCGATCTAGCGTTTTACACCACGCTACCATCGGCGGCAATAGCCTACTTTCCAAGATCATAAGCTGCTCACTCCAAATTTCGATATCCGAAAATCTAAATTTTGCTGACGCTTGTTCCAACCAGGAAACAGGGTCGGATTCCCCATCAAACATTGGGATTTCCTTCGATACTTCTAACCGAAGCCTTACTTTAGTAAGGGGATCTTCATAACGGACTGGTTGTGGCTGCTCTATCGGAATATCTCTTTGGAGCGGCAGGCTATGCTCTTCGAGCAAGCGACCCGCAGGTCTCTTTTCAAAAAAATCAGGCTGTAGCTTTTGATCTGTACTCCGGTAATTTACAAAAGCCGAATTATTTCCATCGAACGCGCGGGTTGCAGATCGAGATCCCCCAGCAGGAGCCTGGTAAATAGGTCGAACATTCTTCTGATGAAGAGTAGACCTAGGTTCTCCCAGGGGCGAAATAAGACGACCCCAGGGCGAAGGTTGAGGAGAAAAAGGGGATGTTATTCGATTAGCTCCACCTGCTAACAAAACATTAATTACGTTGTCGCGAGCCATACCATCCCCGTTAACGGTCGAAGTAGAATACTGTGATATAGGAGCTTCGTTTAGTTCCCTCTCATATACTGAACCAAGGTCGGTGTACGACCCCTCAACTGAGAACGGGTTATTCGAATATCGCGAACACGACATTTCCTCTTGTCGAAATGGATTATTTGGATTCATCATATATACTCAACGAGACTAAATACACGAAAATAGATCACAGAACTATGAGCTATATGAAATAACTGAAAAACTGGTAGGCTTAATCTGGACCCAACAAAAAAAATCTGGCAAACCAACACTATATTGTCATGGTAAAAGAAGAGGAAAAAAAAAAAATATATCAACAATGTATAATTATTGAATGTAGAATTTATATAAAAAAATTAAGAATTACTCGACCATCAAGGGACAGATAATCGTAAAAAAAAACCGATATTCAGTAGTCCGTCCCAAAAATATCCGATTCCGCACTCTCTATTTATAACAACTTTTATAATGGCTAAAATACCTTGGGATTAGCTATATTTATTATCTTCGCTACACCGAAAATATACGAACATTATATTTCGAACTGTATGATCATTACAGTTCGAACTAATATATATAAAAAAATATATATGCTGAACCTTGAAGACATCTAGATGGCTCTTTACATCATAATTACCCTATGGCTAAGCCTATCTCTTAATTCTAGCCTAGCAACAACGTAATTTAGGCCTACAACCAGCCTACAACTATTTTTATAAACTTAACCAAAATACGAACGTCACACCCATAGGCACAAATTACCAATAACAAAGAAGCTACGCGTCTTGGCGTCGCCATACTACTAATCTATTCATTAAATGAATGGAGAAGGCCTTCACTTTTTTATAACAACTAATCTACTGCCTCATAACAAGGAAATGGATAAGGGGAATGGCTGGACTCACCATATGATAGAAATCGCTTGCCGGCTAAGCATTCAATCTCAAGATGTGGGGAGAGGCTATGTCGATACCTATAAACTACTAGGCGTATCAGGGAGGGGGACTTCGAGCAGCGACGGCACAACACATTGTTTCGCGCAGACTAGTCGAAGATCTGGGATAGCCCAATGGGCATGAAGAATACCGCCACCCACTCGCGTAAAGACTTGACCACTGCCTTTACTTCCTACTACACTACACTCCTATAAACTATAGGCCTATCATCCTACAAAAGATTAATAATCAACAAAATCACTTATAATTAAGGAGTAACGTAGGAAATTAGGCCAACTTTCTATCTATCAAAACACTCCCAAAAGAACATAACGTAACACGTAGGCCTAACGTACGTCTAAATTAATTTGTGAACAAATAATTCGGAACCGCAAAATCCGAAGACGGATACACAGTAGGCAAAGAAGCCTAATGTGGCTACATAACGTTCTTAATCTGCGAAGACCCCTATTTACATAACATCCTTCGAAATCTTCGTAAGCTAACATTAAATACCTATACTCAATACAGCCCTTAGCCTACTGCATTCGACTAAGCCTATCTACTATCTAGCCTAAACTATTACTGATTACTACTACAGATGGAGAGCCTTCTTTCTCGCTTCCTACCGATAGCCTAAGTCCTAACTCTTAACCTACGCTTGGCCTAATTATTCTAACACGTAACCTAATTACCCTTGACGCAAAATAGAAGAGCCATCCAGTGTCCATTCATTCCGCAAATCAGTTATTAGCTACCAGGTAAAATGACCCAACAACAGCGCAATATTTCATCCCATTTATTGCTAAGCCAGGAGCGTAGCGAGCGAAAACCGAACGAGCACGTGATCAACTGAACCAATCGCAGCGCGGAGCGAAAAGTTTCAACCAATCGGGAAGCGTCACGTGACTTTCTTGGGAATTTTAGAAGATGGTGGAAATATTCAGACTTTTTCACGGAATTTGATTTTTAAAATTAAGAAAGAAATTTCAGAAATACGGGGAGGGAATTGAATTGAAGCTAATTTTACTAACAAAAAAAAATACCATTTGGGAAGGAAAAAGGCCGTAATTTGGGAAGAGTTTTCATCAAACCAGCGACTAAAAATCGCTGTAGAAAAGGCGGAACATCCGGGACGTTCAGCGTAAGTGGACTGACGAAACCAAAAAGACGAACCAAGCTAGAAAATCGACAAAACCATGCAAATAAGGCGTGTTCGAACAGCTCCCCAAAAAAACTGAAGAAACTTTTTGAAAAAAAAAAATCGCTTGGGGAATTCCAATCCAAAAGGGGTAATAAATCGGCACTAACTCTCAAAAATGGTTGGGGGGGCGAAATAAGAACACTGAGCTATCAAAATCACAGGGATCGGGGGGGGGGGGGAAGGAGGGGTCTGAAACGACTACTGTCCCACGCCTGGACGAAAATCAGTACCTGTAACAAATAAGTGGGCGGGAGAAATAAGGGCACTTAGCTGTCAATTTTTTTTTATAAATTCTTACGGAAAAATTCCAACAAATAATGTTCCACTTATGAACGATGGTAACCAATAATTGCAACAGGAAATAACTAGCCAAAAAAAAAAAATAGAGAGGAACGACGTAGAGAGCGGACCAGACCGAAATAGAGAAGAAAAACTGTCTTCTGAACCAAATGAGCGTAAAATGAAAAACCCAGCTATCAAAATTCATGATAGGCCTATTTGCCAAAATGCGGCAACGAGGAGAAAAAAAAATCCAAGCAATCCTACAAAAATCGGATTCTAACCGGAAGAAAATTTCACCATGACAATAGAAAGGAGGGGGGGGGGAATAGGGTTGGATCTGAACAAGGATAAGACACTTCTAGACACCAATGTTATAATGACGATGTTAATGTAAATGTTCGTAACTTCAAGTAAATCGTAAAATGGAGCCGTACATGTAAATCGTTTCAGCCTTTAGCCACCACGCAGAATCAGTCAGGAATGGCGAGTAGTAGGCTAAGGCCTAACACGAAATACGACGAAGACACCGGGCGCGCAGTTCATATCCACAATCCTATCCGAGTTCAGACCCAAACCACACAAACTAACGAATATCGGTGGATGGTTGCCAGACCATTGCTAGGCCCAAGACTAGCCTAGCCAGAACACCTTAGCCCATAGTTCGGCAGATACATGGGGTTTTATTATAAATCCTAGGCCTATACATTCTGAACATAAATAGAAAGTGGTGATACTTAGTTACAACTCGGTGCTCACGTAATCCAAAATCCAACTGGAAACGACTGATCGACTGATCCTGATCGACTACATACGGCTGAATGAAATACCAGAGCTTAAATAACCTCGGTACAGCGCTCGAGGCGGAATGAAATTAATGCAGTTCTCCCGTGGATGGTGATAATTCCAAATATTATAAATGATGATGATATTAATTAATAAATGCATAAATGAATACTAAAGGTGTATTTTAAGAATGAAGGTGGAAACTAAAGAAAAGGGAAAAAACGGGTTACAGACTATGTCTCTGTAACACGTCCGTCTGTCCGTCCGTCTGTCCGTCCGTCTGTCTGTCTGTGAGCACGATAACTCTCGAAGGGAATGAGATATTTTGATGAAACTTGGTGTGAGCAATCTATGGGTCAAGAGTAAGGTCGAGTTCGCAGATGGGCTCCGTAGCCCTACATTTAGGGGTGGGGGAGGGGGTTCAAATTAAGGGACGAGCAAAATATTTTTAAACAGCCAATGTGATAATCGATTATGGGGTAAGAAGACATGGTGATCACGAATATGAAAACCATTTTGTCGCCGGACAAGTAGTTCGCCCGGAATCCGGCCAAAACCGGAAAGTTTGTTAAAAGTAAAAGTTTTATTTGAAGTTGATTAGATGTTCGATCTAGGGGTAAGAAGGCATGCTGAACATGAATATGAAAATCATTTTCTCGCCGGGCAAGTAGTTAGCCCGGAATCCGGCCAAAACCGGAAAGTTTGTTAAAAGTAAAAGTTTTATTTGAAGTTGGGTAGATGCTTGATTTTGAGGTAAGAAGGCATGCTGAACATGAATATGAAAACCATTTTCTCGCCGGACAATTAGTTCACCCTGGATCCGGCCAAAACCGGAAAGTTTGTTAAAAGTAAAAGTTCCATTTGATGTTGATTAGATGTTCGAATTAGGGGTAAGAAGGCATGCTGAAGACGAATATGAAAACCGTTTTCTCGCCGGACAAGTAGTTTGCCCGGAATCCGGCGAATCATGAAAATATTATATTTGTTTTTACCATGATTTCTAAATTCGTTTTCTTAATGATTAGTTGTTTCACCTTAATCCTTTTCCAAAGTTCAACAGTAAAAATCTTCAAGAAGTCTAGCGGACACTGGAGAAAACAAAACCGATTTGTCTGGGTCAAATATTCGGTTTTTACGTCCAGCACCCAGGCATGGTGCTAGACGTTTGAGCACCATGCCTGAAAAGGGGCTAGTGTACTAGACTGAGTGCATCAGAAATCTCTTATTGACAAGACCCCTGAATGGCGATTCATTACAGGAAATTTATGGGTCCCTGATATGACGAAGTCTAAAACACGCCAGTGATCCAAAGGAAGAAGGAGTAAAGGTCTCCGTGACGACTCAAACTCAACAACTCACATCCTGTCTCAACCAATCGTGGTGATCTTTGGGAGCAGCTGTGATACAACTTCTGCCTTTCTTCCGCTAGGTACCCGGAGAGGCCGGGGATTTCGCAGCGGCAAGGAGAGAGTATTAATTAGTCATATTTATTAGTCTGCTAGAGGAGCAGACGGCAATTCATGATGTCACTCAAAGCGATCAAGCACTTTCAAAAGGCGTTGCTGAAGAATGTTGAAACCTCGAACCTCGGAGTCGGGAAAAATGGAAAACAGACCCTAACAAAGAAAAAAGGCGGAGAGAGAAAATCGAATTAAGCTGAAGGGGCAGATGAAAAGTCTTGTCACTCATAGAGATCAGGTACTCTCAAAAAGCACTGGAGAAAAATGTAATGTTTTTAGAACTGAAACTTCTGACATCGAGAAAATGGAAGAAAAGTCTATCAAACGACAAAGGTTGGGGGGGGAATCAACTGAAGGGGCAGCCGGTAATTTACGATGTCACTTAAAGCGAGCAAGCAGTTTCAAAAGGTATGACAGAAGTACGTGAAGAGTATTGAGAACTAAAACTTCAAATAGGAAAAAATGGAAGCAGACCCTAGCAAAAACAAATATTGGGGGTGGGGGGGGGGGTTAATAAAGCTAGATGGGCTGGTGGAAATTCACGATCTCACTCAAAGCGAGCAAGCAGTTTCAGAACGCACTGGCGAAGAACGTGAAGACTGTCAAGAACTTTGTCTTCAAATTTCAAAAACGGAAGTAAAGCCTTGCAAATAACCAAGTCTAGAGGGGGGGGGGATTAAGCTGGAGGGCCAGATGGATGTTAACGGTGTAAATCAAATCGTACCATGCACACCCCTGCTAGCCTTCCCCAGCATTTGAGCATGGTTTTCAAAAAATAACTTAGTGTACTGGATTGGCAGAGACTAGTAAACAACAAAGATTTTGGTGGGGAGGGGGGTCGACCTGGAGGGGTAGATGCAAATTCCCCTTGTCACTCAAATAGATCAAGCAGTTTCAAAAGGGATTGGCAAAAAAAAGTGAAGAACTATGAGTACTCAATCTTTGAAATCGAAAAAAAATGAAGGGCCGTGCACAGCAACGTCATGTTTGACTGGAGTGTTTATCGAGCGATTTCCCGTTTTGAGAAGAAGATGAAAGCCCGAGCAGAAAAGATAAATCCAGCTTCTTGCATTCTCTTAGAGCCTAAAGAGCATACTCAACTACTCATCTTACTTTACAAAGCCTTATAAGCTCTTGAAAACCCTGCTAGTAGAGGGCACTCGTTCAAGCCCAGGCGGTTGATCCCTGATAAGGTGGATTACCGCGCTTGCTTTCAAGTCACACGTATTTCGATACTCTCAGGAATACAAGAACAAAGAAGATTGGGAGGAGGAGAGAAAACCAAATTAAGATGGAGGGACAGGTGAAAATTCCTGCACCGCAAAATTCTTACTAGAAATGGGTTTTTCCCAATAAAACGGCTCGGAAATATTCTTCTTCAAAAATACTCATGCTTACCACGTGATATTAGGAGTTTGCAGTCAAGTTATGACCAACTTGGCTCCTCCTCCAAGGCAGGGCCGCCTGTCACTTGTCACTACTTGACTCCTCCGAAGGAGGAGCCAGCCATTAAGAAGGAGGGGCCATTAACTCGTTAGCACTTGCCGATTCTGCCAGAGTTGCGTTTTATTTGAAGTCCATCGTACAGCGGACTGTCCGTTGCCGTTTTATTTGCCAGCGGGCCGTACGCTGGGAAGGCGCGGGATGCCCGAAGTCGTTTTATTTGCTAGCGGGCCCGCTGGCACTCTAGCGGGCCGCCCGCTGAGTGCCAGCGGACCCGCTAGTTTGTACGCTGGGTGAAGCAGGGAGTTGTTCAGCGTACCTTCTGACGTAGTCCGCCGGGAATAAAACGGCTGCTGGCTATTGGAGGGTAGAGCCCGCAACCACCTACTCTTATCCCCTTCTCTTAAGCAAGTGTCAACCCTCACTCCGCTCAATTTCTTCCAAACGAAGCCATCTTCGTTTAAGTCTAAATCAAAACTTTTCAACAAAACTCTCCCAATATCCATCTTGGCGTCTATTTTTCCTCTCTAGCACTGATCCAGCCCGGCTGAGATTCGGGAAGCGACTAACCTAGTCCGGGTTGCAGCGGTTCGGGTTCGGAATACTACTAACAATCATTTCTAATTACTAAAACAAATACTAAACAAACAGAAAAAAAAGAAAAGGAAACGATGAAAATCAGTTGTCCTAACAGGGAACATTCAACGTACCATACGAAATCGGGGTTTCCGGGTTTACGAATAGATCGACCGATCACGGAAGAAGATTGCATTGTCATTATAGGTACGACGGTTGCTTTTACCATTTGGACGCCAGTTACTCCACGGGCGGGGGGGGGGGGCTCACCTCAAGATCCGCTCCGGCGAAGTCCGTCCCTCGAAGGTAGCTGTTCTGCAGATTAACATCTTTAAGTATTGCCACGCGAAGGTTGACGCCGTCTAGGTTGGCCCCCTCCAAGTTTGCGCCACGGAGATTGACCCCTGTAACAAATTATTTTCAACAAATAACAGCCACAGCTGACCCTACGGGTTGACCGGACATTCCTGCTGAACCAGGGCCGTATTCAAGGGGGGGGGGCAAGCCCCCTACGAAACATGCAAAAATAATCGTTTTTTATAGGCATTTGACCTCTAATCTATGTCTTTTTGGTACTTTAGGATATGGTCCTGTGCTGAACCCGCGAAGTTTGCCAAATTAGCTGTCACGGGGTACCCTACTATTTTGGGGGTTCTCTCCAGGTTGATATGTTGATATTTTGTTTTTCTTTTGTTGTATTATTACGTCTCTCAGTTGTTACTGTCTCCAGGACAAAACCCCTTTTTTGGTTTGGTTGCAAAAAAATAACAAGACCAAAGGTTTCGATGGGATCCCACAAATCTAATATTTGATCAAAACCATAGGGTCTTGTCTTCGCCACCTTAAAATAAAGTTCAAGAATGGCTTCAGCATGTCTCCTTGCCCCGACACCGAATCTGTAATCGACTCCAGAAACAACTTTGAGCTTCAACCAAATTTCCAGTTTCGGCCGAATTCGTGATGAATCATTTCGTCCTGCAGCAAGAAAACTAAGTTCAGATATGGACTCAGCTGTCCGCTGAATCCATTACCCCTGAACAGGGGCGTCGCAAGTGCATTTTCGGTGGGGGGGGGGGTAGAGCCAAAATTTTTACCGGATCTATAAAATGTTTACCGAATCCTAGAAGCTCAGAATTCGAACTTTAAATTATGAAACAGGAAGGGATTACGTGGGAAGAGTAACAATAAAGGGCAGCATTAAAGACAATAAGCCAACTAGTAGGCGGCGCTTTGGCGAAGCCTACTTGGCGAATACATTGCCAGGTACAATTGCAACAACAGCTTATATCTATTGTACCCAAGACAAAATCAAATCGAGTGCCGCAGGCGAATTTTTTTTTTCTGTAGGCTGAAGTTTAACTGCTTCTCTTACAAATTCTATCATTTACCGTGGATTAAATACTGAGACTTTCAATATCGGGGACGAGAATGGTTGAAACCCATATTTTTTTTTTACATCTAATAACGAACTGAAAATCCCTAGCACAACTGACTACTCTTTAATCTGGCTGTTTTAATTAATATCCTAGGATCTTTTCTGGTATCTGTCTCTGAAAAGAACAAAGGCATATTACAGAAACACCCAATATTGACTTCTTCGTTGTCAAACATCAGTTTCCTGGTGATGGTTCAAGTTTAACTGAAAAAGCCAGCTTATTATTGTATCCTGTATTTCAATACACTGAACTATTTTTTCATTTTTTTCACAATCAATCAGTCGTTTATTTTTTTCAAATCATACACTGGATAGCATAGACTGACGACAATACTATCATACACTAGACAATAAAAGAAACAATAAGAATTATCAAATAGCCTACAACTGATTTGTGAAACTGGTTAAAATAAACTATGCTATAGATATACGATAATACACTAAAATAAGGTTATCAAATTTTCATAACATCGTCTGTAGGCCTATCGGTTATTTATTCATGTTTTTAGAGCGTCGTTATAGTGTTGAACAAAATAAAGTAAAAACGAGTGGAGATGTTTTGTTGAGGCTTTGACGGGCGGCTGTTTTAACTTTCGCTTCCCAGCTTCAGTATTTGAGCGTGTCATCGGACGACTCTCGGTGATTTCTTCATATCCTGGGAGAATATGCCTATGCGCTTTAAAATGGAGGCATTCTTAACCGAACAATATAAGGTGTTTTTTAGCGGTGCAACACTGAGCCAATGTTGACCAACAGTGCGTTCTCGCGACAAACAGAAACCTCTGTGGCCAACATTGTTGGTCAAAACGACCAACAACTGAAAGTGTTGTTGGTCAATTCTGTTGGTCAATTTGTGGAGTAATCAGTCAGATTTTTCAAACAAAGCGTTCTGGCGAAGATTCACCTCTGTTGGTCAACAGGGACGTTTTGGCGGTCAACAATAGTTTGTTGGTCAACACTGTTGATAAACAGAAGAACCGTTAGAAAACGCGTATAGGGTCTGGCAGTGAGGCTGCGAGTGAGCCAGAAAAAGTCACAGTTAGACCGTGGATTTGAATTTCATCAATGAAACCAATGAAAATTTATCTAAAATAGTAGTATGAAGTTGTACGAAAAAGTAGCATGCAGTACCAACTGATGCTATTACATGCTATATAGAAAGACCGGATGGCTACTGGAGCAAGGCGGGTTGCTACTGAATACTACTGCTTAAGATTAGCCCAGTGTGAGGCACATTAAATTTAGGTATTCTGTACTACTGCATATGACTACATGCAACTTTTTTCGTACAACTACAATACAACTAAACAGGCTACACATTTTTCATCGGGAAGTGGTCGTTGTCAAGAGGTTTTACCTTCTAAATTCGTTTTCGGTGGTTTGCTCGCTGATTGGTCCATAAAGTTTGCCATTCTGAGGCTAGCGCTCTCTAGTATCCCACGCTGCATGCGAACTCCGGCCAGATTTGCTGAGTCCAGACGAGCTCGCGAGAGGTCAGCACGGTCGAGACAGCAGTAGCTGAGGTTAGCCTGAAAGCGAAAGTCACCACCTTTAAAAACACAAGGAGTTGCATCATAAGCATTCTGCACTTGCAAAGTCTAGAACCCCCCCCCCACCCAAGACCCAAAACACGACTCGATCCGACCGCTGGGTCATCTAGTGGCGCGGGTCGGAAGTGCCCGACATGGGGAGGCTGGGATCATAGTTTGACTATGGATCTAACAAATTGTTTTTATTATAGCAGGCACATGGAAAATGTGTAGAAAAATCAAACTAATTATTTGCATTATCGATTTCTTTGAGTATTTGTTTTCTGTTTTTTCTTGTTGATTCCCGTAAGTCCAAAGAATTAAGGATGTAAACCAAATCACAACAAACAAACGCCGTAAATTATACTAAATTCGTTATAACGATTTCTTGAAGATTCATAAATTGAGATAAATAATTTTCAGCCTCCGAGACCAAAAATTGTCAAACTGGCCGATGATTTCTAGTTCCAACATATCTCATCGTCCACATGGTGATATACTTCGTTGTTTTATTCCTCTTACACGCCACTCAATCTTTTCGAAGCTTCTAGTACTCTTCTGACCCGCGTCAGGAGATCAGTGAATATTTAATTAGCAATGGCGAGTTGACGACCTTGTTTTCAAGAGTGAAAGTAATTTGTGGATAACCTTGGATACCATGAAGATTTTGGAGAAAACAAAGGTAACAGTGTGTTCGTAAAAATTCGACCCATCGTAAAATGTTAGTGTCTCCCATCTTCTCGGCCCACACGAATCAAATACTTTAAAGAAGGTATAAAAATAAGCTGTTTTTGTTTAAACCCAACTATACTCCCTTTTGTTTTCATAACCCACACAGTGCAAACAGCAGAACTAGAACAAGAAAAAAATAGAACAAAGACACAAACAAGAGCTGTAAGCTCATATGGCACTTGCAAGGGTTGAGATGTATTATTTGATCAAAATTAATTTTCGACTGTGCGGTTCAGATGCGCACTTTAAGGGAGCTAGAGAAAAAGTGTTTTATCGTTGAACTTGGCTGTAATGATGCGCACTTTAAAGGCACTAGAAATTCATCTGTAAGGAAGACCCTTGAGGCAAAAACGATAGCAGGCTCTTAGGGATCATTGATATATACGTATGATCAAAAGTATTTTTTTTCCACTAATGCGGGTAAAATGCGCACTTTAAGGGTGCAAGAAATTATTTTTTGCAAAACCCTTGTGGGACAACTGATCATGGGTTGAGATGTATCGTTTGATAAAAAGTACTTTTCGACCTTGCGGTTAAGATGCACACTTTAAGGGAGCTAGAACTTCATTTGTAAGCAAAACCCTTGAGGCAAAAATGATCATGAGCTCATTTGGATGATGGAAATGCATATTTTGCTTAAAAGTATTTTTCTAAATTTGCGGTCATGATTGGTACTTTAAGGAATGGTCGGATTTGAAAAGTGGCGATTTCTAAGCCAATCTTGTCGAATTTCTAATATTCCAGCCAAATTTCATCGTCCTAGCACATCTGGAAGTACCTTAACTCGCGATCACCGGAATTCCGGACCCGCCCCTCAAACTCCCCCCACAGTCGCCGGAGCCAATCCGGTTCAGTTTTGGACTTGTTTGTTATTCCCACAAAGTTCCATCCCGATCTCTCCAGTCCAATCCGGTCACGTATTCCCCCCCCCCCCAATTGTTGTCGGATCCGGTCCGGACATGAAAAAGATCACCACAAGCACGCCCTCTGTTCAGTTATTAAATTTCACTCGAATCCGATCACCCGTTCCAAAGTTACGCATGGCTAAATATTCCGGATTCCCCCTCCCTCCGATATCCCCACGACTATCGGATCGAGTGAATTTTTATTTACAAGTCAGTTTGATCGGGTCCCTGATACGCCTCCCAAGTTTCGTCGTGAAAATCCCAAAAACTGTCATCACCAGAATTCCGGGAAACTCCCCTCCACCTCCCCCCCCCCAAGTGTCCGGGTCCAGTCCAAACGTGTAAACGATTTATCTGGAGCAGATTCTTGTTTTTCCCAGCAAGTTTTACTCCGATCCCTCCATTATAACCGTTTCTCGAGATTTCCGGTCTTTCCCCACCCCAACTCCCCCATAGCTGTCGAATCCGGTTCGAACTTCAAATGGAACATCAGAGATATGTCATTCATTCAGGTATTAAGTTTCGTCCCAATCCGATCACCCGTTCGAAAGTTCCACAACACTCAATTTTCCATATTCCCCCGCACTGCACCACATATACAAACCCCTTTGACCCTCGAATGCACTAGTCTTTCCAATGTTAACAGAGTGATCCGATGCAAAGAGTGACGTCACGCCGCGCGCAGACCTACTAGTGTGTAGAAAGGGGTAGGGGTTTTACAAAAACTACTAAATTCTCAGGATTCCCCCGCCCTCTACTCCCTCCACGGTGGTCGGATCGCGGAAGTGACAATTTGCAAGTTAGTTTGGTCGGGTCCCTGATATGCCTGCCAAGTTTCATCGTCCTAGCACATCTGCAAGTACCCTAACTCGCGATCACCGGACCGACCGACCGACCGACCGACCGACCGACCGACCGACAGACCGACCTACGGAAAAGTGATCGGTATATGGCACTTGAGCGAAGCTGCAAGTGCCATAAAAACACAACTGCGATTACGAGAAGGCTGCTTCACACCAAGCTGGCCAGAAAATAAGGGGTTGGCCCCAAAAACAAAGAAACGCACTTACCTGATACAGGTTACAATTCGCCATTTTGGCATACTTGAAATTAATATTCCTCAAATCCAACTGACTCAAATCAGCCCCTGAGAAATCCACACCTTGAAACCTCAACTCGGAGCAACTCGATGTCGTCATAAGAGCTCGTATGACGTCATCACGAGTCAGGGGGGAGGGGCGGGGTAGCGGCGCAGGGGCTGAGTACTCCGTAATGAGTGTTTCGAGCTGCGGAAGGACGGAAGTGATGCCAAAGAACTGGGCCTCTTCTAAGACACCTAAATCGAGAATAATATTGGCTAGTGTTAGGATTTTGCTGGAAAAAAGGTACAGTTGTGTTCACAATAATCATTCCTACCCGACGAAAAATTCTTTGACTGTGTAGCAGTATGGTAGTTGTATGAAAAAGTTGCATGGAATGGTATGTAGTAGTATGGAGTAGTTTGATTAGTGATATATAGTAGTATGGAATACTTTGATAAACAGGCCTCCGACTGAGTTAATATTATGTAGTAGTATCCGATAGCACCCAGTTTGCTAGTAATAGCATGTAGTAGAAACAGTTACTACTGCATGCTACTTTTTCGTACTACTCCATACGACTAATTCTCGGATATTTTTCATCGGGTAACGACTGGTAATGGTTTCACCACTATTTTCCCGCCCTGTCACTCTACGCTGACCGCTCTAACCTTCTCGAAATAGTAACTAACGGCAACTACTTTCTTATCACATAAATATTCCTTGAGCCCAAGCTGACCAAGAGGACCCTTGCCAAGAAGGGCCGAAATATCGCTTCATAAGTATCACAGCTGACGAATCCGTTTTTGTAGCCTTAAGTGGACCCTTGCCAAGAAGGGCCGAAATATCGCTTCATAGGCATCACAGCTGACGAAACCGTTTTTGCTTACCACGCTCAGGAGCGTAGTAAGCGTGGTAACTACGATCCCTGTGACGTGATTGGTCCGAATAGCCAATGGCACGATATTTTGCCAAAAATAGAAAAATGCGTTCCAGCCTTGACGCAAAAAGCCAGGAGCCGTGACGTCATGCGTAGTAATTACGGTAAGTAGGGTGGAACACGCTCTTCATGAAATGAATGTACAATTAGGCTTTAAGTTTGACGATTGCTGCCTATTTGGCTGTCCAAAATTTGGGTAAAAATAGTATTTTTTTTATTTTTTACAAGGATGAATAGACAAAATATACGTACATGGTAAAAACCATACACCTTACATTTACATCTCTCCAAATCTCTTACTTGGCTATATCACTCTAAAAAATTGGTGTTCTTGATTATTATTTTCTGGTGTTAAAGGACACCTGAATGAAGAGTACCAAGTATCATCCCTATCTGTATGACTTCCGTTAACATTGCCTGCAGAAAACCCAATCCAAATACGAAATAGTGTTTCCAAGCTATGATTTTTGCTCCATTTTGCATCTGTCCTTATTTCAGTACCGAACAATGTTAGAAATGAACAAATGTTTCCAATCAACCCTTCTTCTGGAATATTTTTTAACCAGTTAAGCCCAAACGTATACCTAGAAGAAATTCCAATACGATCCGGCCAGCGCTGTACAGGATTTGAATGAATTGCGCTTTTTGTCTTGGAGTCTGCATGTGCAAACCTCCAGAAACGAACATCCCTATTTTGAAAACGTCACGCTCAGGAGAAGAATGCTCTCCGTGGCCATGTCTGTAAATGCATTCTTCATGGTGTGTTCAAGTATGGTTTCATTGTTCAGGTGTCCTTTAAGAACATCAAGGAACTGAATATCATAACCAATGAAAAAATGATCCTGAGATCTGGCAGACTATCTATATACACTTACCCCGTGGATTAATATTTCTGTCTAAAATTAGCTGCCCGTGCCTCAAGTAGTTCAATAGGGGTTCGAAGTATTTTGGGCTGCGGTCGATCAAATATGCTCCATCCACCGTTCTGCCTGGACTCAATTCCGGTTGACTAAACATCCTGAAAGAAATTTACAGCTGAGGTCAAACAAAAGGCTCATTTGTTCCAAGTGTGACATATGGGACGCAGTGACGGTGATTACACAAATCGTCCCAACTTATCTAAAGTCTTGGCACCTAGACTAGTTTTTAGTGTTAAAGGACCCCTCTTGCTTATTCTGATTTTTATAATATATCTAGCTCCCATACAGAATTATAAGCTTCTAAAATCCCCACCTTTCTCCATTGTTTCGTTTTGTGCCTACGAAATTTTAGCGCTTTTTGGCCTTGCCGAGTTTTGCCCGTCACACAACGAAACGTTTGCCGGGATCATCAACGTCTGCTGACAACTCTTTCACACATAAGGATCTGAGACGCTTTTGTTTATTACTTCTTTTATTTGCTTAGTTTTCACACTTTTTAGCCACGGCGCGATCAGTTTTCAAATGTGTTGCGCCCAGCCGCCGCGTCGGAGAGCAGGAAGGCTGGACATAGTCGACAGGCGCTAACAAGACAATCGCTAATTTCAGATGGAAAGTAATGGTATTTTCGAAAATGTTTTTTTCTGATCCATTTCACAGGAAAAAGATTATTTCTAGTAAGAGTTGTGCTTTAATAATAATAAGGATTTATTTATGATCCATCATACTGTCATGCAGTAAAAGGAGGAGTTTAAAAGAAGTGATTTTACAGAAAAACATTATAACATAATAAAACAGTAAGCTATCTTCTAAACAATTAACTAAATAAAGGACCAAGAAGGAAAACGTCAGCACACCCGCACACACTATTCTAGGTTAGCCACACTATGGTCACGTCTGAGCATAATTTAACGTAAAAGACGGTGCAACGTAGCTGGTCACACCTGGATCGTAATGAACAACGTAACACGGGCAAACACGGCTAGCAACATTAGCCTGATTCCTCAACAATTTACACCGGCCGCTTGGCCTCTCGTTTCCCTTGGCCCCCAGCACCGGTCTAACCGACCCAGAGCAAAATAACACTAGGGAGTAGCGCCAAGACCTATGCTTTCCATGCTCTACAAACGGGCCATATTCGTAGCTCCGCCCAGTAGCCTACGCTTGCGGCATTTAAAGTGAGACACACTTGCGGGCTTAGAAATTTCTAGTAAAGCAAAGGGTGTGGTCTACACACACCAAGGAAACAACGAAGGTTGTATCATTTTTTTGCTATGTTCAGAATACGAAGTTATCGGAGCCAGCGCTGGTAAACGGCTGAATGAGTTTCAGTAGGGACGTTCACCATCACTAGTGGTGCTAGTGTCGCTGCTATTCGAGTGTGTGTCGCTTTTTTCAAGTCTTGGCGCTACTCTCTAGTGTTATTTGCTCTGAACCGACCTAAGGGTAAAGACCTTAGGCCGGAGCCCGGTTCGTTGACTGAAATCCAACCAAATCCAAGGAGACCCGGGATTGGCTGCCGAAGATGAGGCTCCGCCTTGAGGGAGGAGCATCTTTGGCCCCACCCTGGGGGAGATGCTACGTGGGGTCGCCGTCACTACGGGTCGCCGTCACTACGCCCACCCGTCAGTTCGCCCACCCGTCAACTCGCCCACTTCCAAAATCCGACAGTTCGCCCACCCGTCAGTTCGCCCACCCGACAGTTCGCCCACCCGTCAGTTCGCCCACCCGTCAGTTCGCCCACCCGTCAGTTCGCCAACCCGTCAGTTCGCCCACCCGTCAGTTCGCCCACCCGTCAGTTCGCCTACCGTCAGTTGACCTAACCGTCAGTTGACCCACCGTCAGTTGGCCCACTCCTGAAATCCGTCAGTTGGCCCACTCCTGAAATCCGTCAGTTGGCCCACTCTTGAAATCCGTCAGTTGACCTAATTCTGAAATCCGTCAGTTGGCCCACTCTTGAAATCCGTCAGTTGACCCACTCTTGAAATCCGTCAGTTGACCTAATCCTGAAATCCGTCAGTTGGCCCACTCTTGAAATCCGTCAGTTGACCTAATCCTGAAATCCGTCAGTTGGCCCACTCTTGAAATCCGTCAGTTGACCTAATCCTGAAATCCGTCAGTTGGCCCACTCTTGAAATCCGTCAGTTGACCTAATCCTGAAATCCGTCAGTTGGCCCACTCTTGAAATCCGTCAGTTGACCTAATCCTGAAATACGTCAGTTGGCCCACTCCTGAAATACGTCACTTCGCCTAATTTAAAATTCCGACAGTTGACCCAACTTTGCGGGATCATTAAATCCACGAAAAAGGGCCGCGACCCCAGGGGAATAATCAGCCCAACTCGACCCTGTCATTAAAGTCCACGAAAAAAAGAAACGCAATACCAGGAGATTACTCAGACGGGGACGACCTTTCTCGGTTAATTAGGGTCAACACGAGTTGCCTATGGGTGCAACTTTTATGTTTACGTAAAGAAGGATATGACGATGGGTGAAAAAAAAAGGTATTCAGACAGGTTGTATTAAACATTTGAACTTGGTAACGAGGATGTTGCTAGTTCATACACACGCACATTGAAAAGTTTTTTCAATGATGTGGAAACAAAACGAAACAAGAGCTACGAGCTCATATGGCACTTGTTACGAGTAGGTGGTACAAGAAAGTAGAAGAGAACTTCACAAAACACCCCGCCGTCCAAAAATGCGGTTCGGACCTAGAATTAGGATATCTAGTTTCACTCAAGTCACCTCCAAGTCATCGCCAGCCTTCCAAGTTTAAACTCAAGAAATCCACTCGTTATGAAATAGGAATAATAAAAAATTATCCCTAGGCGTGCCCAGGATTTCCGGTTCCCCCCTCCGGCTTCCGCAAAAGTCACCGGATCCAATCCGGATTTGAACTAGGTCGCCTGAGACTTGGCATCTTTCGAAATATCAAGTTTCATTCAGATCCCAAATCCCAAAACATAAGTGGAGGGATACCTATGACATCGCAAAAGTTGTCCGTCTGTCCGTCTGTACGCTCTATAACTCTCGAAGGGAATGAGATATTTTGATGAAACTTGGTGTGAGGATTCTTTGGCTCAAGAGTAAGGTCAAGTTCGTAGACGGGCTCTGTAGCCCTACATTTAGGGGTGGGGGGAGGGGTTTTAAATTAAGGGGCAAACAAAATATTTTTAAACAGCTAATTTGATAGTCGATTATGGGGTAAGAAGATATGCTGAACACGATGGTGAAAATCATTTTCTCACCGGACGAGTATTTCGCCCGGAGTCCGGCCAAAACCGGAAAGTTTGTTAAAAGTAAAAGTTTTATTTGAAGTTGATTAGATGTTCGATTTAGGGGTAAGAAGACATGCTGAACACTTATGTGAAAAGCATTTTCTACGAGGACAACTTGTTCGCCCGGAATACGGCCAAAACCGGAAATTTGGCAGAGTAAAGCAGAAAGTTTCGATCAGTATCGTCAAAATAGATATGGCTTATAGAGGTATATCTGAACTTGGTTTTCTCAGATGATTAGCCTGGCGAAGACAAGACCCGATTGTCTGGACCAAATATCTAATTTTTGGGATCCCATCGAAACCTTTGGTCTTGTTTCATGAGAATTATATAGTGACGAGCGGCTAGCGAGCCACCGTGTCACGTTTAGATTTAACTCACATGTCTAAGATAAATCCGTAACTGGTCGCATCAAAACTGTAGTTCCTAATGAGATTTGCTCATTCCTATATTGTGTCCTTTTTTTTTGGGGGGGGGGATAAAGGTACCGAGGGGGGTCACCAGAGGATTGTTATCACCGCTGGGGGTCTAGCTGCCTCCTCTAAGCTTTCCAAACCATATTATATTTTCGTTTACGAAGCCGGTTGCTACTGCAAGAGCGATCATGTGCCTGACGGGCTAACACTCAAAATGCCCACGATCACAATGCCCACGACTCAAAATGCCCACTAAAAATGCCAACAACTCAAAATGCCCACGGCTCAAAATGCCCACGGTTTAAAATGCCCACGACTCAAAATGCCCACGACTCGAAATGCCCACGACTCAAAATGCCCACGGTTCAGAATGCCCACGATTGGGTTATTTGGGAGGTTCAGTCCGTACAAACTTGAGTTAGGGGTGAGTGAGGAACGGGAGGAGTAGATCGAGAATCAGAATGACGATGATCACACGTTGAACTGGTATAATCTCAATTATAATATAATACTAGTAAAAATTATTTACAAGAAACAAGTTTACTGCCCCGCGGTTAGATGCCACAAAAGCGCTGTGCTTTCTTGAGGAAACCTCTGACTGATGAGGAACCCCCTTCGTCCCCCTTGGAACTTCTAATCAACGAATAACTTTTACCTTCATGATGCAAGTTAACTAGAGGATTTTGATCGCCTGGTTTTGCTTTCTGTGTTGGCACAATTTCACACGACATTGCTTCTGTACTTTCACGAAAACAATTCTGAACTTGTCAAGAAACAATAAAATAATCCCTTTCAAAACCTTTTCCCCGGTTAATCCTATCCCTTATAATCTCGTACTCCGTTCTCTCAGGATGATTTTGGCATCCCTGTGGACACTTTCAGCCGTCGGCATTTTGAACCAAGACGATATAAGGCTGCCCTGTGACCATTTTGAACTGTCGGCATTTTGACCCGCCGACATTTTGGACGATTTCAATTTCGGGTGTTCGACCTGAATTGTGGGCATTTTGAGTCGTGGGCATTTTGAGTCGTGGGCATTTTGAGTCGTGGGCATTTTAATCGTGGGCATTTTGATCGTGGGCATTTTGAACCGTGGGCATTTTGATCGTGGGCATTCTGAGCGTGGGCATTGTGAGAGTGGGCAAAAAGATCGTGGTGATTTTGGGAACCACCCGCCTGACGTGCTTTGTTACTCAACTCCACTGCCGATGATCTGGGTAGACTGACTAGAAAAAATCCGAGTCTGTTGCAGGCTAAACCTGAACCTTCTTGAACACCATCTTTCACGAAGATTACTGGATTTTTTTTTTCAAGAATATCCTCTTAATATATGGGATCCCCAAACTGGCAATAGATGCTGCAGTCAGCAACCCTAGGTTTATCCGTGGTTAACGGCACAAGTAGCTCAAGGTTGGAAAATTCTGTGCGAATCCACGAAAATGCAAAGTAGCTTTTGAATATTCGGGTTGCTCGGTTGAAAGCCGTCGGCGAAAAAAAATGATAATTCTTACACGCCTATAATCTCATAATTTAGCTTAACACCAAATGTAATAATAAATAAATAACATTGATGACCTATTTAAATTCAGTTTGTGGGCTACGTAAATTAAGGAAAAAACATTTTCCCCCTAACAAGAGGACACTTTTCGTATAGATTTGAGACTCGTACATTGCAGATAGCTTGCAGATATACTTGGAGGTGGTAAACGGAAGCTTGGCACTAAAGTCAGCATTATATTATTTCTATTCTGCTTTAACTTTCCATTTCCGTGTTAACTACACTGTAAAAAATTTCTCCGAATAAGGATGAAGTATTTGCTACTGGGGTTAATCTTATCTCTACTGGGATAAAATTAATCCGAATTTGGGGTAATCTTATCTCAATAAAGACAAGATTAATCCCAGTAGCAAATACTGCAAGATTTAAGTCGTATTGCCAATCAGAAACCTTCACTGCTCGTTACTCTAATTTTCCTAATTTTACTTTTCTTTTCATCTAATAGATTTAGAATCTCGCAACAAGCTCCTGACAGATATTTACGTAATTTTCGGCTCCTTCTGATTATTCCCCTGGGGCCGCGGCGCTTTTTCATATAACACCTTTTTTCCACCCATTGCGTAAACATAAAAGTTGCACCATAGGCATCTCTTGTTGCCCCTAATTAAACGAGACACGTCATCTCCGTCTGAGTAATCTCCTGGGATTGCGTCCTTTCCCGAAGACTGCCCGTGAATTCGTGTCACTGTCTTTTTTTCGTTCATTGTTTCCACATCATTGAAAAAAAAAAAAATCCAATGTGCGTGTGTATGAACTAACAACATCCTCATTACCAAGTTCAAATGTTTAATTCGACGACCTGTCTGAGTACCTATTTTTCCACCCATCTTCATACCCTTCTTTACGTAAACATAAAGTTGCACCCATAGGCAACTCCTGTTGACCCTAATTAAACGAGAAAGGTCGTCTCCGTCTGAGTAATCTCCTGGGATTGCGTCCCTTTCTTTCGTCGAGTTGGGCTGATTATTCCCCTGGGATCGCGGTCCTTTTTTCATGGATTTAATGATCCCGCAAAGTTGGGCCAACTGTCGGAATTTTAAATTAGGCGAAGTGACGGATTTCAGGATTGGGCCAACTGACGGATTTCAGTAGTAGGTCAACTGACGGATTTCAAGAGTGGGTCAACTGACGGATTTCAGGAGTGGGCCAACTGACGTATTTCAGGATTAGGTCAACTGACGGATTTCAAGAGTGGGCCAACTGACGTATTTCAGGATTAGGTCAACTGACGGATTTCAAGAGTGGGCCAACTGACGTATTTCAGGATTAGGTCAACTGACGGATTTCAAGAGTGGGCCAACTGACGTATTTCAGGATTAGGTCAACTGACGGATTTCAAGAGTGGGCCAACTGACGTATTTCAGGATTAGGTCAACTGACGGATTTCAAGAGTGGGCCAACTGACGGATTTCAGGATTAGGTCAACTGACGGATTTCAAGAGTGGGCCAACTGACGGATTTTAGGAGTGGGCGAACTGACGGGTGGGCCAACTGACGGGTGGGCGAACTGACGGTAGGCGAACTGACGGTAGGCCAACTGACGTGTGGGCGAACTGACGTGTGGGCGAACTGACGGGTGGGCGAACTGACGGGTGGGCGAACTGACGGGTGGGCGAACTGACGGGTAGGAGAAGTGACGGGTAGGCGAACTGACGGATTTTTTGGGCCAACTGACGGGTGGGCGAACTGTCGGAAAAAGTGGGCGAACTGACGGAATTTTTAGGCGAACTGACGGGTGGGCGAACTGACGTGTGGGCCAACTGACGGGTTCCCGCTACGTGGTCAAATATTGCTCCGGCTCCGAAAAATGCTCTCAGCCATGTTTCTGTTCGTTCTTTTTTGCGCAGGTGAGGAAAGGTGTCTGCTGAATCTTAAGTGGGCTGTAACACTAGAGAGCAGAGCAGTCATCGGTGAATTTAATCCACTATAGGAAAAAACAAAGATCACCAGAGAGTACTCAAGTGACAGCGAATGCAGCTGGTAGTAACAAAACAATGCTACGTAAACCAAGAACAAATAATCTGACAAAACCTCCGTCTCCCTATCTCTGTAATATGACTATGCGGAGTCGAGTATTTCCGCATACCCCAAACAGCTAAATCGCTGTGACCCGCCGTTGAGGAAAAGGAGAAGTCAAAGCTGATTGGTTCTATGGACGCGCTCCAGAGCGGGTCAGCGCGCGGAGTACGCCTCCTGCCAGCCTCTTGCAGTATTTTTCTGTGACAAGCAACGGCGAAGTCGGAAGATGAGTAAACGGGTATCCACATCAGCTCAAAGCTAGAGTAAATACCTCTAGGTCCGCTCAGTTTTGTCGGGGTATTCATAATCGCTGCATGGGACTAAAGGCAGAAGTTCTGTCAGATTATTTAGTTCTTGGTAAACCCAGTGGTACAAGCGTCTATGAGCTGACACTCTAGTAATGTCAACCTTTGAACATCAACAAAGTACTGTTTCAGTACTTACCTAGCTAGCATGCTACTGGGCTCCCTAATACTCAGAGTATTCTTTGTGGTGTAGAAAACTTTCCCACCAACATTGAGCTTCACAAAATCATCCAAACGTTGTCCATTTGAGTTATCTGCCATTATGCTCTCGTCAAGTCAAGATCTTCAAGCTGGCTGGTTCAACCCATAACCATCACACGTGCTTGCACGTTAGTCGTGCTGGAACGTACTGAATTTTAGTCTTGAATCCTGAGAACGAAATGGAAAACTTTGATATCAGCTAAATGTTAGACTGCCTAATGAACCTATACTGATATTCGGTCTTCATGAAACGTTGTAGCGACCTTTAGTCAGCTTACCAAAGCAACACTTTGAATTAGTTTCTTGGCTTCGGTTGGTCAGGTTCAAGCAAGGTCTACTGTGCAAGTTTTCTCTCTGGAACATGGAAATCCAACAGTCATACACAAATTCTCATTTTTTAGGGATGGTGCCCCAACGTCTGGGCATGCCTGTCAGATCACAAACAAAGGATGCTTCAAGGGCCTAGGAACTAGCTCGGTTGAAAAACAGTAGGGGTATGCTTATTCAAACACTTTCAGTAAGGTACCCTGGTTTTGTCACTTGCAACCAGGGCCGTCACTACTAGGGGGGGGAGGAGGGGGACGCCCCCCCCCAATGTTGTCGGCCAGTCGGTAAAAAATAGCCGAGTCGGCGCGAAGCGCCGCTATTTTTCTTAAAAACAGTCGATTTTTTTCTTGGAACCAGTCGATTTTTCTTAAAAACAGTCGATTTTTCTTAAAAACAGTCGGTTTTTCGTAAAAATAGTCGATTTTTCGTAAAAATAGTCGATTTTTCTTAAAATTAGCCGATTTTTCGTCAACACAGTCGTTTTTATCTGCAAAACCAGTCGGTAAAAATGACCAGCCAGTCGGTAAATACCTTGTCCCCCCCCCCAAACATTTTGGCTAGTAACGCCTCTGCTTGCAACACAGTAAAATGGCAAAAAATAACAACATACTTGACATCAGCCAATAGCCAACTATTTCAGGGTTGTCCTGGCACAAAAAAAAAATCAAGTTTGAAAGTTGAGAAAAATGAATTTATTCAGAATTTACAAGTGTGCTCATTTTTCTATCCAAGGAATCTATTGATTTAAACTGCCATCTTCTCTGAGCATGTTCCACCCTACTTACCGTAGTTACTACGCATGACATCATGAATATTGGCTTCTTGGCATCAAGGCTGGAACGCATTTTTACATTTTCTGTAATATATCACTCCTCGGGGCAATCCAGCCAATCATGTTACAGAGATCCGTAGTTACCACGCTTACTACGCTCTCGAGCATGGTAGGCAAATATTTACTACTAATTAATATTTAGAGAAGGCTGGAACGGTCAGCCTAGTAACTTTTCTTGCGGCTGGAACGGAAATAGTAACTAATAGTTACTATTATTAGAAGGGTGGAACACGCTCTTTGGCCTCTTGGCGTCAAGACTGGAACACATTTTACTTCCAGTTCCAGACGTTTTTGGCCTGGCTTCACCTTCCAGATCCGTCTCGACAAAAACAGTTGTCTGGGATCTGGAAGAAAAATCTGGAAGGTGAAGCCTGGCTCTAGCTAATAGTTACTATTGTTAGAAGGGTGGAACACGTTCTCTGTTGAAGGTACATACCAGATTCAAACTGTGAAAGGAACACCAGGTGGCTGGTTAACAAACAGCTGACTAAACAGACAGTATTTTGCAGTGAAAGTTGCCTGGTATTGTTTTTTCTTTCTTTTGCAATCATTCACTATCAGCAGACACTCATATTAGCATACCTCTACTGCACCATAATACAATATATACAGGATACCATGCCATTTGCACCCCCCCCCCATGTGAATGAAATATATAACTCCAACTGTTTTCTCCAGCTTCTATACTTACCAAATGTGTGTAATTGGGCCTTGATTGAAAGGTCTAATTATTCTCTACAAACTAGTTTTTTTCCCGCCTTCGTTGAACGAAGTTGTAGCATTGCCAAATGGCTTTTTTCTGAACACCTGCTGACCATGACCAAATTTTTTGTGCGGTTATCTTTCCTTTTGAAAATTTGTTCATGCTGCCAGGTCAACTCAAGTAACTTGAGCTTGACTATTTGCAGCAGCATTTTCTGTTGCATATATTTGCAAATTTTGGGGTTTGGTTTGAATAACTGCATCAGGCAATTATTCAAAGAAGAAATAGAAGTAAGTGGATGCAGAGACTAGACCCCGAAGCCACGCCGTTTATCGGCGCGCCGCCGCCGAAAAAGTTTCGGCGCGCCGCCGCCGTTTTTCAGATGGCGCGCCATAGCTAACGCCGTTTGAATGGCGGCGCGCCGCCGCCCGTTTTTTTTCGGCGGAAATACTTTTCATTGTTGCCCACCATGTCTTTTGACAATGAAAAAGTAATCAAAAGACCGTCATATGCCACTGATGTTTCTTTGAGCACGTCCACGCACACTGTCCGACCATGATGTTTTTTTATGTTAATAGCTTGTCTGGGACTTACATTGGTTTGCTCAAGTACCATAACGTCCGTCTTGCTGTCGGCAGTCGGACTAATTCCGGGCACTTCCAGATAAGCTAGACCACGATAGTTGGCGTGCGAAGAAAGGACCCAGAAAAAATGCTTACATTTCATCACAGCATCCCATCGTCGGTTGGGGGGGGGGGTCGTATCTTCTGTGTTATTTGTTGTTTCAGGTAGTAATCGAATTTGAGAATAATTGTTTTGTTTAGAAGCAATCGATCCATAAAAGTCGTCACCTAATTTTTATTTGCCATATTTCGCTGTTTCCCGGGTACTCCTTGACGAGTCAAGGGGAGCCACGAGAAAAGAAGGAGTCACTTTCTGGGGACTATCGAGACTGGAAACAACGAGAAAAAAAGGGTTTTCCGGCGCGCCGCCGCTGAAACAAAATTCGGCGCGGCTTCGGGGTCTAGCAGAGACGTTACTAGCCAAAATGTTTAGGGGGGGACAAGGTATTTACCGACTGGCTGGTCATTTTTACCGACTATTTTTGCGGATAAAAACGACTATTACTGAGAAAGAAACGACTGTGTTGACGAAAAATCGGCTGTTTTTAAGAAAAAATGACTATTTCTACAAAAAATCTAGGTTATTTTTTACCGATTGGCCAACAACATTGGGGGGGCGTCCCCCCTCCCCCCCCTAATAGTTGCGCCTCTGAGTGGATGACATCTGATATAAATTAGTTGGATCAGTATGTACGGATTTTGATATTCCACTTGCAATCCTTCTGCAATCCTTGTGCTTTAGTCTTTTTTACGCAAGTTTACTAGCCTAGGGTCCGTGCAAATATATAGATGGCAAAAATAGCAAGGTATCCTGTAATGGATTTGATAGCCTATCTATATTGCAATACTACTATCTGATTACTAATAGAAGCGTAACTTCTGTAACTTTCAATCAAAACAAATACACTTGACCAAACAAAAAAGACAAGATTTTGACTGGACCACAAATCCACTGGACCAAATGAAAAAGACAACTCTTTGAAAAGAGAAGTTCATAAGCCTCCTACGTCAATTCCTCCAGAATACTTGATCTAGGCCTAGGCTAGACTAAGAATAACTCGAACACACATGTTTTGAGTTCAAACGTACCGCGGTAACAAAATTGGTCAACGAGTATATTCTCTGATAACTTGGAAGAAAGATAGCATAAGAGAGCGAATAAACAGATTTCTCAGAGATACGAAAAGAGAAAGGAAACCTCGGCGATAATAGCGGCGTATTCTCGATTACGCCCGTATTTACGCGCGTAAATAGCGACTGAAAATAATCCAAAAAACAGCCGCTGATCGAGAATCGGCCGCTGTTTCGACCCATCGATCGGGAGAAACTGAAATCCTTTGGGGCTTTGGAATGTAACCTTTGATGACTCTGGGGACAGTGAACAGTCTGTAATTAGGGGAATTGGGTCAAACTTTGAGAGCTTTGGATCAATCCAGTTTAAATTCAGTTAGACCAAAGTCCAAAGTGAACATATCATGAATTCATGACATTTAGCATCCAAGGATTACTAAATTATTTCGAAAAAAAAGGTGCAATAATTTTCTAATTACAAAATCTTATATTCTGTTTATGTCTGATATTTATTTTTGTTTTTTGTCATGAAAAAAAAAATCTTGGTTGAATAATTAATATAATTTTTCCATTCAACTTTCATTCAAAAGCGACTGAACAAGCTAAATAATTGCTCCTATTTTTTCTGTTTATTATTAATTATATTTTATGCTATCATTTAAAAACTAAAACATTTCAATGGTTTTTAATTGCTTTTTAACTTAAAATTGCCAAGTCGCCTGAAATCTGTCAATATTCAGTTTGTGACTTTTTTTTAGCTTAAGGTCAACTATTTATATATCAACTAAAGTCCTATTTTTTCTGTTTATTCTTAACTATATTGTATGCTCTTATTTAAAAACTAAAAATTACAATGAATTTTATTTGCTTTTTAACTTAAAATTGCAAAGTCGCCTGAAATCTGTCAATATTCAGTTTGTGACTTTTTCCAGCATAAGTCAACTATGCTTGACTTAGACAAACTCACAAGATGTTTTTGTTAAGTTTGTATATTTTATTCCAAACATAAGCAATATTCGAAATTAGGATTTTCTTTTTTAATTCTTCTGTCAACCCCAACCAGCTTGTTTGTCGTCTGAACAGATTAGCCGCTGTTTCGGCGCTTATTTACGTCCCGTCTGAACCGGTCTGAACAAGCTATAATGCAGTTTTCTAGAAAGGACTCGGAAGAAAGATAGCATAAGAGAGCGAATAAACAGAGTTCTCAGAGATACGAAAAGAGAAAGGAAACCTCGGATCAGATGAAAAAAAAATCGGAATAGCCGTAGTAGCCTGTAATGCAGTTTTCTAGAAAGGAATGCAAACCTGTTCTTATAAGACCAAACGTAACCAAGGATTTATTGAACATAGCTAAAAGAAGCGAAAAGAATACCAATATGTTTGTAGAGCTATGAGGGAAATCAAAACTATGAAAACCAGGTCTTCGGGAGCTATTATAAGAAGCCATATTTACGCGACAAATCTTCGCTTTTACTGATCTTTTAACAGTGCCACTCAACTTGTTGCAGAAGACGATGTGCCTGCAGAAAATGGAAATTGCTACGTTGGTACACTGTAGAAAAAAAGCTTCGCTTTCAGATTCTTGATTGCAGTATTTTGCATTCTAGCTTTTTGACCCTCCATCGGATTTTAACTGTCTGAACACGGAATAATAATCTCCGAATTCGGTGATTCACCGAATTTCAGTCCGAAAGATTTCAATCCGAAGTAGGAGAAGTGTAATCGTAACACACTTGAGTGTAACCAGTAGAATATGGAACAAGATGAAGAGCAAGATAAAAATATGAATTGTGAAAAATTATTCTCTTTTCTCAGGCTGCTCTTACGCGTAGAGCCTTTACGTTCCTTAAAGGACTAGTCGTACCTGTAACCAAGAACAAATAATTAGATAGAATTTCTGTCTGTAATCTCATGCAGCGACTATGAATATCCCGAAAAAACTGAGCGGACCTAAAGGTTTAGGAATCTAGCTTTGAGTTGATGTTGATACCCGTTTACTCATCTTCCGTCTTCGCCGTTGCTCATCGCAGAAAAAATTGTGCAGGAGGCGTACTTTGCGTGCTGACCCGCTCTGGAGCGCGTCCATATATAACCAATCAGCTTTGACTTCTACTTGTCCTCACGGCGATTACACAGCGATTTTAGAGGTAACAAAACGTGATGTGGCGCGAAGATACTAAACTCCGTTCTTCGACTCCTCACAGTCATATTACAGAGATAGGGAGACGGAGGTTATCTCAGTTTATTTGTTCTTGCTATAATGCAACGCAGTTCAGTAATTACTCAATCCATTCTTAAAACTCGCACACCCGTATTCCATATGGTGCATTCCAACCACCCTAGTGACACCTCGCGGATTTCACAGTTATCTTGTTTGGTATTTTCAATATGTATCAAGCTCCCGACAATTACTTCTTGAAGTTCACTCTTCAAATAAACCGGTTATTTATATTTTCCCCGAGATTTTTCCGTGTTTTTGCAGAAGTCAACGGGCCTGGAGAAAGGCTTAAAATAACCAAAGCCGTTGGTAATTTGCTGAAAGCCGAAGTTGGTTCTACTCGGTCGGGTCCTTGACAAGCATGCTAGTTTATATGGAAGTGGCCTAGGACATGATCATTGACAGTCACAGTCGAGGCGTCACTAGCCAAAATGTTTTTTTTTTTTGGGGGGGGGGGCAAGGTATTTACCGACTGGCTGGTCATTCTTACCGACCGTTTTTACAGAAAAAACGATAATTTTGCCGTTTAATCGACCGATTTTCAGAAAAAAACGACTGTTTTTTAGCATACCTACCGTTTTGATGAAAATCGGCTGATTTTCAGAAAAACCGACTGTTTTCGTAAAAAAAATCAACTTCGCGCCGATCCGGTTATTTTTTACCGACTGGCCGACAACATTAGGGTCAAGCCCTCCTGCCCTCCCCCCCATCCGTGACACCCCTGGTCACAGTCCCTACTCGTTCGACCGGTCAGATGAAAAGATGTGGTGAATAGCAGTGTTCAGCAAACCTCTGAAACTTTGACTAAATATCAAACACCACGACAGTGGAACACTGCAGGCCCAAGAAAATCTTTTGCCGCTATTATGTCCGCATAGGGACCCACCACACCACCCTTGTATCTAGCTTGTATCAAAAAGCGATGATGGATTTTTTATTATACATTTCTACCATTCATACAATTATATACATTAATTTACTTTTGTTCGGTGAGTCGAGGATTCGAGCTACTGTCACTACGTTTTGCTCACATCCTGTTTTTTGAAACCAGACTGGGCGGTCTTCTGCCATCTATTACGCTCGACGGTACAATTCGTTAGTCCGCCATCACTGCTAGATGGCGGTTTCCAGAAGCCAGATTGTGCGGCTTCCTGTTCGCTCGACGGTGCAATTCGTGGTTGTACATACCGCTAGATGACTGCTCACAACCCGTTTTCTGAAAAAAGATTGTGCGGTCTCCTGCCATCTGTTATGCTCAACAGTACAATTAACTGTTCTTCCGCCATTGGTACTAGATAGCTCTGAACGAATTTGAGGCACAGTGGTTGGCACGAAATGTTTAGCCCACTGTCGTGCGGCTGAAAAGCGGCGTAGGGAGACCAGTTGCTATATAGCTGACATGAAGCGGTGCATCGATATAAGGTTCTGTGTGTCCGACACCCTTTATTTTTGAAAAAAAAAGAAAAAAAAGAAGATGAAAGAAAGAAAACGGTACGGTTCAACAAACATATATGTAGCCGCTTCGAGCGCGCTTCCATATCCTTATCTTATCAAGTTGACCGGAGCCGTGAGACAGCCGGACACTATACTACCTGTTCCGAGGGGACTCCCCTAGCGTAGTCCCTGGCTATTGTTTGTTCCAGATACTGAGTTCTCGCATTCTTTTGTCTGGTAAGGCCAATCAGGTCTGTTGCAGAGCCTGTACCGAAACTTCAACCTGTGCCTGCTTCACATGCTCGCTTTGAGCTTAGTTTTGTGCCCTCGTTTGTTAAAGTTTAACCGAAAAGGAATGTAATAGCAGAACCTAGGTACCCATGACTTATTCACTTAAAGAGGCTTGAAGACCCGATGAAAATGCGTCACTTCGTTCTTCAATTTCAATTTCAATTTAGTTTATTCATTAAAAATCTTTAAACGGCGATAAGCCGACTGGTTGATTTTACGTCAACAATGTATACACTGAAACTGTATGTATACACTGAAACTGTTCTTTAGCTATTCATGAATAATCGATTTTCAAACAGTGGAATTTAACTGTGATTTTTGGTACCTCTATCTGCTTGTGTCTCTGTTGTATGCTTGACGAAAACGATATACGAAAAATAAGTGTTCAAGCAGTGAGCCACCTTCCTCGAGCTGATCACTGACCACTGAAAAGCAGCGTATGTATTGAGATTCAGTTTTTCTGCGCCACAGTAGAATTTTGCGTTGTGAGGACGGCCGTAGATATTCTGAACACCATACTAGAGCAAATAGTGAAAATACAAAAAAATCCCTTAACAAAATCAAAATAATGCAGTGTAGTCGGTTCAATGATGCAAAAATAAGTTGGCTTTTCAGTTAAACTTTAAGTTGTTTAAAGGAACAGAAAACTTGACTCAGGGAGCTAGCTAACATATCAAGAATGTACCCTGAGTCGATATTGAGAGTAAGAAAAATTCTCGTTACGACCATTGCAGTTTCCGGGCAGTTTCCGAGAATTCGACTTTTCAGTTAGTAGAAAAAAAAGCAAAAGGTTTGTGTGCCGCGAATAGGAATCGAACCCAGGCCGTCTTGTCGGGGAGGTCGTTTGTCTGTAGTCTACACGTAAAAAGGCGAACTTTTACAGTACATAATTACAGTGCATAAGGGGCAAGGGCCTGCCAGCTAGCTTTGGGAACACTATGGAGGGGGTTCGAGACGGTTCGAGATAACAAGGAAGGGGGGCCTGTCGACAATAAGACCCTGTATATTTATCTAAGCCCCCCCCCCCCGGGCGATTCGATGGCCGAAAGTTGCATAGTCAAGTTTACTGTTCCTTTAATGCCGGGTCGGTTTTTTAGTCTGCAAAATAGTTATCAGTTGTATATATACAACTGATAACAAAATTACAATATATACATTATAATTTTGTGTATATTAATTTGACATACATGTTTATTTATGACAACAAAAACCAATAATCGGATCTGTCCGTTGCACGAAACCCGTGGTATCAGATACTGTGGTATCTGATACCACGGTCAAAAGACGTTTTTGCATCTACCGTGGTATCTGGCCAATTACCGTGGTATCCAATATTCAGACACCACGGTCGACCGTGGTAACTGCTCGTGGTATCTGAAAAAGTCATTTCACTTTCATCATCACCAGCAACAGAGCATAGGATTTTGCCAAATTGGTGGGAAAGAAGTTGCATGGTATTTAGTGGTGTGACTGAATATCAGTTTTTCTTTTGGGATGACTTCGAAAAGCGCTATTTCGGCAATTGTCGTTTTTGCAGAGCAACCATAGTATCAGATACCACAGTAACTGCAAAAACGACTAATTGCAGATCCAGTTACCGTGGTAACAGATACCATGGTATCTGCAAAACGCAACTAGTGTTCTACCTGTTTACAACCACAGTGGAAAAACATTAGTTTTATTTACGAATTCACCCAAAATAATTTATTCTATTTAACTATTCTATCAACACTCGACTAGAGTTCAGTCAATCCCGCAACATGCCATGGCCCAGCTAGGAATTGCCCTGCGGTGGAATCCCTGAGGATCCCTGAGGATTCCACCGCAAAGAAGAAAAGTTCTGTTGTGTCTTCTCTAGCCGAAAGTACCAAATCTCTGGTTTCCGAACATCCAAGCCAATTAACCCCTCCGGATTTTCATGATAATGATGATAGCTAATATCTTTTTTCTCCAAAATGTCCCCTGAAATATCTTTTTTCTCCCAATGACTATTCTCTCTTCCCCTACCCGTCTATTTGCGTTTTTATATTGCCTCTCAAACGTGTTAAAGTTTCACTCTGTGACAAAATTCCAGGTTCCAGAGTCTGGGGCGGTCAACGAGCCAGATTTCCAGAAATATTTGGTTTGGCTTCATCTTCCATTTGCCAACTCAACGACTGAAGACCAGAATGAAACAAGATACCTAATACTATACTATTTCGCTTTCTTTATCGACTATAATTACTTAACACATCTGTGTGTCTCTGGGCATGGCAGTCGCGCAATTAGTGCAATATATTAATTACTTCTAAAGGACTAGTGGTTACATGGCTTCGTTCAAGCAATTCAATGCTATCTTCTGTTCTTCTTCGATGGATCGAGCTAGCGCTGTCACATTTCCAGCGCCGAAACCAGTAGCGCCCTTGCGCTGAATGACTTCGAGGAAAAATGTATCCTGGTCGAAGATGGGCAGACTGAAAATCTGGAGCAAGTACCTGAAAGGTAGAAACACATGTACTATTACCAAGAACAAATAATCAGTAGGAACTTCTGTCTTTAGTCGCATGCAGCGACTATAAAAACCCCGACAAATCTGAGCAGAGCTGAAAGGTATTTACTCCAGCTTTGAGCTGATGTTGATACCCGTTTAGTTCTCTTCCGTCTTCACCGTTGCCTATCGCACAAGAAATACCGAAAGAGGCGAGCAGGAGGCGTACTCCGCGCGCTGATCCTCTCTGGAGCGCCTCCATAGAACCAATCAGCGTTGACTTCTAGATTTCCTCTTTAGCAACTTACCGGCGATCTAGCTATTTGTAGAGGTAACGAAACGTGATGTGGCGCGAAGCCACTCGTTTGCATCGGGAGTCGGTCGCATTTTACTCGACTCAGCATGTTTGTATGACCGAGATAGTACAGTCAATCTAGCGTCAAATATGACTTGACCGCAAACAAATTGCAACAGAAATGATTTTTACACCATCTTGTAGAGAAAAAAAAAACTGTACAACATATCAAAAGTTGAGAAACCTAGCGGGGTGCAAAATTTGTGTTTTTTAGCGTTTTAAATGTTATTTTTTGTTTTTCAGCCGAAATTTTCTATTTTGTTAAGGAGAACCATGAGAGAACTTCATGAGAACCATGTTTCTGGTGTAGTTTTATGTGCTGAACTCGAATATCACATCAGATTTAAGATACAGTCAACCGAAAATGTTTCACATTCATCACCATCCAACAAATTCGTGATTCTATTATAGCACAGTCGTTTTACCGCAAACCTATCTCAAGTAAAAACTCGTGTTTTATAGCGTTTTCTCTTTTTCTTCTTCTTTTCCAGCTGGTATTTTCGATTTTCTACCAGCTTACCATTTGCTTCGTAAGATACATGTTTTGACGGTAATTTTTTGTGGTGAATCTGAATATTGCCTCAGATTCAAGATATGTTCAACTTTAAAATGTTTCGTACTCATAACCATACAAGAAGTTTCCTTGGAAGTCTTATTATTTATCGTTTGGAAAATACCATGTCAAGTAGAATTCTTCAAACTGTCCTGTTCATCACCTCTCAGTTATTAATAAACCTTGTTTCACAGGTAACAAAAATCACATTAGTAAAAGGCCGAGCAGGTTTAGGCTTACCCCTTCCAGTCCAGTGCAAGGATACGCACATTTTGTTCCCCCACTTACACATCATCTAGAGTGCTATCAGAGGGTTTTCGCGAGATTCCGGAATCACCTTCCGCAAAGCGAAGCGCATCTCAAAAACATTGGGAAAGCGATTCCTGGAATCAATGTCCAGTTTCCCGCTGGACCGATTGCAAAAACGCATGGGCAGCTGAAATCGCCGAGAAATCGTTGAATTCTGGATTTATTTATTTATTTTATTTATTTCAAGTATAGCCTCTGGGCTGCTACATAACAACTCAATTTATATACACTAAAAAAAAAAAAAAAAAAAAAAAAAAAGGATGCTGAAGGCATGAAGCCTCCAACAAAAAAGTAGCCTACACACACAATCAAGATGGGTCGAGCTCACCCGAAACTCAATCAGGATGGGTCGAACCCACAGTAAATTTCTTTACCCCATGACTGACACAGAGGCAGAGACAGGCGCATTTGCGGTCCGCACAGGATCATCAGCAGAGGATTGCTCGACGCCAGTATTCGAGACTGAAGAGAAAGAACGGAGGAACGACGGATTTCAGGGAGAGAAGGAACTCCTTCACCAACAAACATACCCGAAGCAGTACAGTTCCATCTAAACCCATGTAACCACCGGAAAGAGTTGTTATACAGGACGCGAAAGGTCCTTTCGCGCTTGTAAGATTGGTTAGTCACAAGAGAGTAACAATATAGTTGGGAACAGCACGTTTTGAAAAGGAACGTCTTCACAGACGCATTAGTGCGGGCGAAAAGCACCAAAATACTTCCGTGTTTGAGGAAAGCACCAAAATTGGCCGAGATGTACTTTCGAGCATGCTCTTTAATATGGCTCGATTACGCAAGCGAAATTTTCCTCGGAACGCCGCTAGGTGGCTTGAAATCCAAGATGGCGGACGAAAATACGAGTTTGTCAAAATGAGAAGACATGGCCGTTCAAATAGGCTAGTATGGGGTAATCGATGGCACTGGTTCCGAATATGAGCTTAAAAATAACCTAAGTTGTACCGTAGTGCCGCTAGGTGCCTCTAATCCAAGATGGCGGTCGAAAATATGAGTTTGTCAAAATGAAAAGATATGACCGCTCAAATAGGTCAGTATGGGGTAATCGACAGCAGAAGTTCCGAATATGAACGTAAAACTAACCTAGGTTGTACCGTAGTGTTGCTAGGCGCTTCAGATTCAAGATGGCGGTCGAAAAATACAAGTTTTGTTAAAACAAGAAGTAATGACTTCAAATGGGCGGATTAGGAGCAATCGATACTTCAGATTCTGAAAACGCACGTATATTCACATAAATATACCTTAGTTGTACCGTTGATCCGCTTGGGGTCTAAAATCGAAGATGGCGGAAGAAAATGTCAGTTTTCCGAATCGCGCGAGGTTCATGATCCCGATATAACAGGCTGGAGTGGAGTAATTAATGCAGCAGCCTAAGTATGAGACCAAGACGCGTCCAATTTATGGCCTTTGTTTACATTTGCTAAACCATAACCAGTTAAATACTTGTTAACTCTTCATCTCTTTATTTATTGTAAATGAATCAACGTAAGCTAAACGGACGGATTAAAGCATTTAAGAATTATCATTTTATCAGGAACACAAAGAGATCAATCGAATCTTCAGGTAAAAAGAATAATCACATGTTCAACAATTAAAGCACTTTGATTTGCACCAGCATAGTGGGCTACAGTTAAGGTCAAATTTCCTGCAGCGGCACCTTCTTTCACACCCTTTTTTGCAACCACAACGCACTGTCTCGCGACAGACTTTTGACGCTGGCGGAAGGGAACCTAACCAATTGGGAAGCCACTTTCCATCGGTGCCTCTGACCCAGCCAAAGTCAGAAAAACTGGGAAGGGTGGGTGTTGATTCCAGGCTGCGACTCCACACATGACCTGACTGTAGTGCAGCTCTAAGGATATGTTGTAAAAGCGAAGCACTAGCTGGAGGAAGTCTCTGCATGTTCTTGGTCTTTTGTCGGAGAAATATTTCTTTCCTAAATTCATTCACGTCGTCGCAGTCTTGTTTTACGTCGTATGTCTTCATGACAAAGCGTTCAAGGTCTTTTACTTTGCAGTTCTGTCACTTGGGAAGGCTGGTTTGTCAGTTGAAGGAAAGTCTCCGTCAGTCCTGGCATATTTTGCCAAGTCGCAAAGAACTGCCTCTTTGAGTGGTGGATAAAAGAAGAAATCCTGTAAACGCGTGGAAGAACGAAAGTGCCTGTGATTTCGTCGGCCCGAGCGATCGAACTATTTCGTGAATGGGGACGTACTTTAGGTGTGTAAACGCAATACCAAAAATTGTACCAAACGCAATAAATAATTCGGATACTCCAATGCGATCAAAGCATGAGGTCGCAATCACAATCACGTCTGTGTCCACCGTTCGTATGAGAATCGACGCATGTCCTTGTAAGACTGCGTCACAAGCGTGAAGCAAAAGGCGGGTGTCAGCCTCTTCCTGTGAACATAACTGGATGAGGTTCTGCTCTTCGAATGCCTGGTTAGCTATGCACGTGTTTCCAGCAGTGCAATATACTCGTTTTGACGTTGGAGACCTTTTCACGACAGCATGGGACAGCAGGTTAAAATAGTCTGTTTTGTTTGCATCTACTTGCAGGAATTCTTTCCACTTCAATGGGATTTGTGTGTTCGGAACAACTTTTAGTCGTGAACCCTTGCCTCTCGGCCCTCTCTGGCTTCTGACAGACGACTTTAGACTATCCAATCTGTAAACATCGAATACGAGGTCAAGTCTCTCGACATGTCTGAGCTGATACTCTATCATGGGAAAAAACACGTTTTCTGCATACTCTCCGAAGGTCTTCGAATTCCCTGGGTTTAACATTTGCACCAGAGCAGCTCCGTCTATCAGTTTCGCTGTAACATTTGGAACGTTAACCTCAGCAGCTGGGGTTAAGCTGATTAAGACATCTGCAAGTTCAGCCTTGTTGCCGACACGAATCTGGCCATCAGACGTCAAAGCCGGTGGATACTGACTGTTTTCGTGTTTGAAGAAGGCGTCCATGTCGCCTCCTAGAGCAACACAGCCCACGTAAAGTGCTCCAAACAGTGATACATCATTTCTAGCGGCGCTGAGCTGAGTTTTCGCTGCGGCTGGTCTTTTCATCTTAGACCTCTTTTCTTCTCAGTAGGGAGTGATCTGGTAATGGTGTTGGTAACACATGAAGAAAGCTTAATGCTTCTTATCATTATTCAGAGCAATAGACGGAATTCCAGATATTATTACTTTAGTCCACTCTTACTTTCATATACCAGTGCCATCGATTACCCCAGACTAGCCTATTTGAGCGGTCATGTCTTCTCATTTTAACAAACTCGTATTTTCGTCCGCCATTTTGAATTTGAGGCACCTAGCGGCACTACGGTACAACTTAGGTTATTTTTGCGTTCATATTCGGAACCTATGCCATCGATTAACCCATACTAGCCTATTTGAACGGCCATGTCTTCTCATTTTGACAAACTCGTATTTTCGTCCGCCATCTTGGATTTCAAGCCACCTAGCGGCGTTCCGAGGAAAAATTTCGCTTGCGTAATCGAGCCATATTAAAGAGCATACTCGAAAGTACATCTCAGCCAATTTTGGTGCTTTCCTCAAATACGGAAGTATTCTGGTGTTTTTCGACGCTTTTCGCCCGCACTAATAGTGGCATGAGTCTAAGCGCTCGTAGGAATGGTCACCTGATGCCTTTAGAATAGCGTTTGACAGCGATGCTTTATCGGCAGGACGTAAAACTTCATAGGATCCAAAAAGGGATGGGGGATACGTGCAAAGCTCATACGACAAAATGTCTTGAATCGAATTCTTCACGGTTCGCCACCGTAGCTAGGCGCTGGAACAGAAGCCATTGACTTCAACTGAATTTCCGGTTTTCACCGGATTCCAGGCAAACCAAGTGTCGGGCGAAGAAATATATATAGATACAAGGCCTGAGCAGGTCTCTTTACCGCTAAACCGTCTGTGCTTTTATAGTAAACAATTTTCTTTGAGAATAAACTGTTTTCTTATATGGTACCGAAATTCCGGTGTTCACCGGGCTCTAGGTGAGCTACTTGTATGACGAATTTGACAGTTTCGAAATTGATTCAGAAGGTCTCCTTACCTTTAAACTGACTGTGCTACTTACCAAAAAAGATTTGTATTCAAAATAAACTTTAACTTCTACGGTACCGAATTTCCGGTTTTCACCGGATTCCGGTTGAACTACTTGTCGGGGGGGAAAATGAAGTTCAGATTTGGAATCAGCGTGTCTCATTACCCCTGAATCGAATTTGATATCACAACAACCAGATTTTTTTTTTCATCCCTAATTTTTCACCCTCTCCACCCTTTCAAGCTGCCCTAGAAAGTGTTTCCCTGGGGCGATTTTTAGCGGATTTTGGATATGTTGTTCAGCGATTTTTTCTGAACATTTTAGTGTATGAAAACCTTTTGTTGCAATTTTGTTCGGGTCGACCCACTTTTCTCCGTACTTTTACTGGACTATAAGCATCGTTTAAGGAACAAAGCTATGAAGTTAGATTATTGATCGATTCGATTTTAATTTTTTTTTTCTCGATAACAAGCACCATCCCCGGTCAGTCTATTTTCTTGTATTCCTTTCACAGTTTTTTTTTTCACATTTTTGCCCTTGGTCTAACCTAAATGTCCCATGGAAAGTTTTTTCACAATTAAGCCCCGCCTCTCGTGTCGTTTGAATGGTTCAGTCGGAGATACGGACTGAAGAAACCCAAAAAAGGACAAAGTTTGTTGGCGATGTTAGTGAAGAATGCACGGAGTAGACAGCAGTGCTGCCACTGGCCGTAGAAATTCACTAGATTGAGGAAAAAGGATCCAGTAACTTTACTGGATCTAGTAAATTTTAGTTTAATTTAGTAAAAACAAAATCCAATTTCTAGTAAAAAAAAACTGGTCCAGGCCGGAAGTTATGTCATCTTTCACGAATTCTGGGGAAATTTTTTCTTAGATATTAGCATGCCTTCTTTCTGCAGCTGCAGTTGCCTGCAGCTGGCAACAATAGTCGCGTTTTTTGTAACCTATCTACCAAGGCCTTGGTTCGTTTGCCCGTTTTTGGCACCAAGCGCTTACTCCTCACTGCTTTTTTGACCATTTTTGGACCAAGGCCTTTCTCCTTTCTGCTCAGGCCTGCGGAGAAAGGAGATAGTCAACTCCGAGGTGAGTTGACCAATCTTCTCAGGAGAACGGCGCCAGGCTCCTCCTTACTAGATAACGGCCAAATTAGCAGAAAGGACAGAGGACTTGGGAGAGAGGCCTTCGATCTCTTTTGGCAAAAAAACGCGACTAATTCTCTGTTTCGTCGGTCATCCAAACCAAGGATCGGAATAAGCTGCTTGACCCTTGTGTTTAGTTTTTCGTCCCTAAAAGAACGTAAGGACCGACTGTTTTCCAGAAAAATCGACATTTTTCAAGAGAATTCGACTTTTTCTTAAAGGAACAGAAAACTTGACTCAAACTTGACTCGGGGAGCTAGCTAACATATCAAGAATGTACCCTGAGTCGATATTGAGAGTAAGAAAATTCTCGTTACGACCATTGCAGTTTCCTGGCAGTTTCCGAGAATTCGACTTCTGAGCAAAAGGTTTGCAAAAAGCAAAAGGTTTGTGTGCCGCGACTAGGAATCGAACCCGGGCCGCCTAGTCGGGAGGTCGTTACTCTGTAGTCTACATGTAAAAAGGCGAACTTTTACAGTACATGAGTGCATAATTACAGTGCATAAGGGGCAAGGGCCTGCCAGCTAGCTTTGGGAACACTAAGGAGGGGGTTCGAGACAGTTCGAGATGACAAAGAAGGGGGGGCCTGTCGACAATAAGACCCTATATATTTATCCAAGACCCCCGGGCGATTCGATGGCCGAAAGTTGCGTAGTCAAGTTTACTGTTCCTTTAAAGCGTAAAAGTAAAACATCAGGCAACAATCCCACTGATGACATTGAGCTTTTTGCAATGCTCTGAAATTTCAAATCATCAATGCCATCTAGTGCCCATCGCCGAACAACAAATCCTACTCCCAAGCGTACAAGATGGCAGCAGACGGCACTTGCGTAAGATGAACAAACGAGCAAAAGGTCCATCCCTAGCTCAGATTCTCGACAGACACAACGAAAATGAACCAAATATTGAGATGTTTACATGAGTACATGGTGTATATGGAAAAGATACAATCGTTTTCACAAATGAGGGGTTGCAAAGCCGCCATGCGGACATTTTGGCAGCAAAAATTGTCAGGCCTGCAGTGGTCCACGTTTCGCGGCATCTGGGGCTTTAATCCAAAATCAAGGGTTTGCTGACCACTGCCAATCGACTATATAGAAGAGGCAATCGACGGAAATAGTACAGAAAGTTTCAGTCTTTTACAGGAACCCGGCAGTGTTGCCAGATTGGCGGATTTTACGCCATATAGGCGGGTTTTGCGTAAATATTTTTCCAACTGGCGTGTGGGGTAAAACGTGGCTGTTCCTCAGGCTGTTTCTGGCGTATTTTTTGGCGTGAAGTAAAAAAAATATTCTTGGGAAAAAACGACCGTTTTTCTGAAAAATCGACTGTTTTTACGTCGTTTCGATCGTCGCTAGCTAAGGCCGAAATTTTTTTGGGGTTCTCTGTTATCCCAAAAATTTGTCATTGAGCTTTTGAGAGGTGTTAGTTTTGCTGGCGTATTTTTGTCGTATTTTTCAAAGGCCCCGGCTTTTTTTTGACAACGTTCTGGCAACACTGGGGAACCCGGAGTGTCTATAACAGTGGTTCCCAACCGGTGGTACGCGTACCCAAAGGGGTACGCGAGACCCTTGCAAGGGGTACGCGAAAGAAGCAAAATCGGTTTAATCCAAGCTTCAAAATTTCGCCTTTTCAATTTTGATTGCCGAAAGATTTTTGATTGCCAGAGGCATCACTAACCAGAGCGTTTTGAGGGGCAAGGTATTTTTTTTATCATTTTTACCGACTGTTTAAAAAAAATAATAACTGTTTTACGAAAAATCGTGGCGCTTCGCGCCGACTTGTTTCTTTTTCTGGCGGACCACTTAGGGGAGGGTGTTGCCAACCCGTGCTTGACGCCTCTGTGTCAAATGTTGCCGTTAACGACGTCGAGCCAAGATCTGACAAAATTTTATCCACAAAGCAGCCTCAAGTGTCTCATTAACTTTGTATAAATTTCTACACATGTATGCCTTATCAATCATGATGATTAATATCGTCTTTTTCACGTTTTGAAAAAAGGGGGTACGCAACCTTTTTGAACCTTGATTAGGGGTACGCGGTACAGAAAAGGTTGGGAACCACTGGTCTATAAGACAAATCAAACCCTCTTCCGCAATTGCGTTCATTAAATCTTATTAAGCTCGGATACGTTACCTTATCTGTTTAGTACTTGTTTTTATTTATTCCTTTGATTTTCTTTATACTCCGCTTTCCAAAATGGCTGGTGGAAAATAAATTACTTACTTACTTACAAATTACATACATTACATTCTAAGCCCGCTAACGTTATCTCGCTAATCGTTGCACAATTCACTATCTTCCATGCGGATTATGTTCCCGACGAGTGTTCGCGTATCGGGCTATTGATGCCTGGATCTAGCTGGTCGTATACATTTTGCCCAGTTTTCGCTAGAAGTCAACGAGCCTGGAAAAAGGCTTAAAACAGACAAAGCCGTGGATAATTTGTTAAAAGCACAGCCTAGTTTTACAGTACGCTTATTCAGATAGTTCTGAATACTGGAACCTAACCAGAAAATAGTGAGAGGGGTGCTTTGAAACAAAAAATATCTAAAAAATAGCGAAATAAGAAGCAAAAAATATCTACAAATAAACAAGAACCCCTGTGCTTAGAGGATCGAAACAATCGCTGTAAATCTCCGCTGAGTTATCCCTGTAGCCCCAAACATGATTCGCAGTCGGCTTACCGACGAAACGTCTCCATGGCAAAACGTCCCCATGGCAAAACGTCCCCATAGCAAAACGTCTCCATGACAAAACGTCCCCATCTCAGAAAGTTCCCGTTTGGGTGACGTTTCTAGTTCTTCTCGAGGTTCACTGGACCCCCCCCCCCCCCTCCATATGCAAACCGTGGATGGATGCAGTTCGGTCACATGAACGGAATACATTCTCTCCTACAACACATCAAGTTTCACTTGAATTGGATTAAGCGGTCGCAACTTCTGTGCGTGGGTTCAATACCCCGGATTCCCCTCCACCACCACACTTTTCCACTCCACCCCAATGACGAGTTGCCGCCAGATGCGCTAGAGAAACAATAAGAATCACACGTGAGATCTTGGTAAAAGTTATCTGAAGAGTGAATAAGCGATTGGGCTTTCATTTTATACCGAGCCGCGCATTAGCCCCGTGGAAAAGTCAACCAGCACTCAGCAATGAAGTCGGAAGCAGGGTCGGAAGACAGCACTGACAAATGGAAGAGGTGCGGGTAGAGCATAAATAGAGGCAGAGGCATTTCAAACAGTTTTAAACATGGCTAGGCCTAAGAGGAATTGAAAATAGCCGAACAAACCAGGATAAACGTACACCAAGAAGTAACGTGTCCTAGTTTACTTTATGTTAGCGGGTCTAGTTGCCAGAATAAATATTCCGAGATTCTCGCAAAAAAAAAAAAAAATCTGTTCCACCTTCTTCAGATTCTCCCCCCTTGGACAAAAAATACCAAAATGATGAAACTATATAACATAAGAGAACCTAAGCTTGCTATTTCTAAACTGATTAACAAGCACAAATAAAAAATCCAGTCCCACCCATGCAGCAAAATTGCTAAGTGTACATGTATGTAATCGTGTTCAGTTATTACTCAGCGAGTTTCAGTTTGTATTTGTTGATTTTTTTCCTATGAAAGTGTTATGTTTTTCTTTCGTTTTTGTATTCCGTCCTTTTTATTTTTGAAATGCCGGGTGAGAAATAAAAAAAATAAATAACCAATCTGGAAGGAACGAGGGACTACCCACTCCCCGGCAACTGTTGTACCCCCTACCCTGGCACCGACCGAAATCAGCGGTGTCGGCCATAAATTGGGCTACTTTGCTCCTAAACATGCTGATTTTAGCGTTCTAACGCGTGGCAACCGGTGTCGGCTGATGTCAGGAGGTGCCGGCACCGACTGGGCACCGGACAATTGCTGTACACAAAAATCGAGAGTGGGCAGCCCCTCGGGAAGGAATGTTAAAGCACAACTCTTATTAGAAATGATCTTTTCCCTATGAAATGGATCAGATTTTTTTTTTTTCGAAAATACCATTACTTTCCACCTGAAATTAGTGATTTTCTTGTTGGCGCTTGTCGACTATGTCCAGCCTTCCTGCTCTCCGACGCGGCGGCTGGGCGCAAAACATTTGAAAACTGAACGCGCCGTGGTTAAAAAGTGGGAAAATTAAGCAAATAAAAGAAGTAATAACCAGAAGCTTCTCAGATCCTGATGTGTAAAAGAGTTGTCAGCGGACATTGAAGATCCCGGCAAACGTTTCGTTGTGTGACGGGCAAAACTCGGCAAGGCCAAAAAAGCGCTAAAATTGCGTAGGCACAAAAAGAAGCAATGGAAAAAGTTGGGGATTTTAGAAGCTTATAATTCTGTATGGGAGCTAGGTATATTATAAAAGGCAGAATAAGCAAGAGGGGTCCTTTAATAATGTTATGAAGCGCGTATTGAGCATTGAACACGGGTCCTTTACGAGAATGTTTAGTTTCATCAACTAGTGAAAGCGGGCCACAAAGACAAATAAAGCGCCACAAAACATTCCATTGACGCAATCAGAAGACTTGAGATAGCAGTGTTCAGCAAACACCTGAAACTTTGACTAAATATCAAACACCACGACAGTGGAACACTGCAGGCCCAAGGAAATCTTTTGCTACTATTACGTCCGCATGGAGACCCACCACCATCGTATCTAAAGGAGATCACTTTTATGCATTACACATCAGCCAATTACATACATTTCTACCATTCACGCAATTTACATTTATTTACTTTTGCTCCCTAGGATTCGAGTTACAGTCATAACGTTTTGCTCATATTCCGTTTTCGGAAACCAATTGTGCTCTATGCTGCCATCTATTACGCTCCAAAGTACGACTCGTTGTTCTGCAATCAGCACTAGATGGCTCAGGAGCTAAAGTGCGGCAGAAGCTTAAAGGAACAGAAAACTTGACTCAAACTTGACTCGGGGAGCTAGCTAACATATCAAGAATGTAACGTTCGGTTCGCCGTTCCAACCGTCGTTTTACTACAAGCGTTTTCTTTATAACGTCGTTCGTGAACGGCGTTGAACTGCCGAAAATAAGGAGTTTTCTTCGTTCGGTTGAACCGCCGTTTCATTCGTCGTTCTTGAAACGACGAACGGAGGCGGAAAGTCAGTTTCAACATCTCGGTTCAGTAATTAAGCGCGAATTTTCAAAATTCTCGACAAAACAAATTAAACTTGTAAAAAAACTTGTAAAACAACTTGTAAAACAAGTTTAAACAAGTTTAAAAGCAGTGGGCCTATTATGCTAAAATCGATTTTTGTACTTTATTATAGCTGCTGTTGCAAATATTAAGTTAGTTCGACTATTAACGTTTTCGTAGTTAGTTCGACTATTAACGTTTTCGTATCGACTTCGTTCGTGAAACGACGTTTATAGAACATGCCAAAGAAAACGCTAATATGAAAAAAATTAAAGGAATAGTAAAGTTGACTACGCAACTTTCGGCCATCGAATCACCCGGGGGGGGGGCTTAGATAAATATACAGGGTCTTATTGACGACAGGCCCTCCTTCTTTGTTATCTCGAACCGTCTCGAACCCCCTCCTTAGTGTTCCAAAAGCTAGCTGGCAGGCCCTTGCCCCTTATGCACTGTAATTATGCACTTATGTACTGTAAAAGTTCGCCTTTTTACATGTAGACCACAGAGAAACGACCTCCCCGACAAGGCGGCCGGGGTTCGATTCCTAGTCGCGGACACAAACCTTTTGCTCAAAGTCAAATTCTCAGAAACTGCCCGGAAACTGCAATGGTTTTAACGTGAATTTTTCTTACTCTCAGTATCGACTCAGGGTACATTCTTGATATGTTAGCTAGCTCCCCGAGTCAAGTTAGAGTCAAGTTTTCTGTTCCTTTAAACGACGTTTTTGGTACCGACAACCAAAGACAGTAATAGTGGGAAAGACCGGCGACTCGGCCAAAATCGCGTCGTTGAAAATCGATCGTGCTGCTTCCTAGCGTTTGGTCTTTGTCCAATTTCAAACGGTACGTTTGACGTAATCAAGGCAAGATGGCGTTGATTGGCGCAGTGTATTTGCTGTGAAATGAATTCAACACTTTTGTTCCATTAAAAAAAAGTAACTGATTGTGTTTCTGCTTGCTTTTTATTCCAATTAAAGAGGAAATCTGAATGGAGAGTGGACGCTCATGGTATAGTCCGGGATCCAGACCGCGATACCGTTCAAAAACAGGGGGGGGGGGGTAGCAGACGAGCTGCAGAAGGTTTGAAGAACTTTTCTAGAACAACTGTTTGTGCTGAGAACGAAAATCCTACCGCACCACTCCGCACCGATGTACGTCACCGACTTTTTAGCCTATAAAGGCAGATTAGGCCTATAAAGACCAACACTATAAAAACAATTTTCCTAGCAGGACCGCATCAACTAAATCAAACAAACTATACATATTCTGAATCCTCTTTTTATCATCTATCAAATGGTATATTTTTTATTTTTTTAAACTTACATACTTTTCTTAGAAACGTCTTAGAAACCAAGAAAAAGCGAAAATTATTTAACTTTTTTTAACTAAATTGTCATTTATCTCGGAAAAACTTCCAGCAAACTACATATTTTTATTATTCAGTTAGAAAGATAAGCTCTATTCCAAGCTTCTGTATTCTGACAAAAATCAACAAAACGCGCTCTGACGATGATTCTGCTGAAGATGGAGGATAAATGTCAACAGAACAATTTTTTAACGAAAGACCAACCGCTAAACGGCGCTGATTGTTGCGACTCATGGGGCTTACGGGAGTCGCCGGTCTTTCCCACTATTATTGTCTTTGCCGACAACGACGAACGATGAAAACGAACTTTATTGAGTCGGGTCCTTTACGAGCATGCCAAGTTTCATCAACTAGTGAAAGTGAGTCTGATAAATAAGCGCCACAAAACATTCGATCGACCAAATTAGAAGACTTGAGATAGCAGTGTCCAGCAAACACCTGAAACTTTGACTAAATATCAAACACCACGACAGTGGAACACTGCAGGCCCAAGAAAATCTTTTGCCTCTATTACGTCCGCATGGAGACCCACCACCGTCTTATCTAAAAGCGATCATTCTTTTACATTACACATCAGACAATTATATACATTTCTACCATTTACGCAATTTATAGACATTTATTTACTTTTGCTCCCTAGGATTCGAGTTACAGACATAACATTTTGCTCAAATTCCGTTTTCGGAAACCAATTGTGCTCTATGCTGCCATCTATTACGTTCGAAAGCACAACTCGTTGTTCTGCAATCAGCACTAGATGGCTCCGGAGCTAAAGTGCGGCAGAAGCATAATCTCGCCGTTCCCCGGGACTCAAAAGCGAAGTCGCCGCGTTTTGTTTGTACCAGCGACTAATTTCCGTGTTTATATTACTGTATTATGACTTTGTTTTAAACAATAATTAAACACAATAAAAGAGCAAGTTTGTCATTTTGTGTACAGTAGAGGTATTCTTATGTGAACGTTTGTTGATGGTGGACTTTGCCATTTTCATGCACTTGCTGTGTCTAAAGCTAACTACCAGTTAGCCAGAGTAGGCAATTAAGGGTATCTGAAAACACCTGTATAGGTATTTGGATCTTCATTCTACCATTTAGCCCAAAACTGCACTGTTCACATTAAAGTAATTGTTCAACAAAAATTAAAACAAAAACATTAAAAAATTAAAACAAAAATTAATAAAAGAAAACACAAATTCGAAATTTGACATGTGATAACGTAACCACGATGAACAATGAATGAACCCAAGATGACCCAAGGATAATTTTTCTTTAGGAAATCTATATGTACAAATATAATATATATATATATATATATTACTATATATATATATTATATATATATATATATATATATTACAGTGCAAAAAATGAATATTTTTTAAGGAATATTTATATATGTATATATATTGACTTTTGTGAAACAAAAAAATTTGAGAGTTAAACGCCATCTAACACTATTTTTGAAACGACTAACTGTTTTCTCGTACAACAGATGGCGCACTAGCGAAGAAAAATAACCGGATCTGAACAAACCGATGACCAAAACTCGACTCCTCGACAGACGAAATAGAAATAAATAAATGTGAAAATATTTATAAATACTGGTGTAGAACAAAAAGATACCACCGTTTTCAAGATAGGGGTGTGACGATCGCGAGTCGTTATGCGGACAGCTTGGCTGCAAAACAGTCGCTGCCTGCAGTGGTCCACTGACGCGGAATTCAGGTATTTAAAGGCACAGAAAACTTAAAAGAAAACAGAAAACAGGCGAACTTTTACAGTACATAAGTGCAGAATTAAAGTGCATAAGGGGCAAGGGCCTGCCAGTTAGCTTTGGGAACACTAAGGAGGGGGTTCGAGATAACAAAGAAGGGGGGGCCTGTCGACAATAAGTCCCTGTATATTTATCTAAGCCCCCCCCCCCCGGCGATTCGATAGCCGAAAGTTGCGTAGTCAAGTTTTCTGTTCCTTTAAAGTTTAACTGAAAAGCCAACTTATTTGTGTGTCATTTAGTTGAATACACTGAATTATTCGGATTCTGCAAAGGGATTTTTTTTGTTTTCCACTATCTGCTCTAGTTATGACGTTCAGAATATCTGCGGCCGTCCCCACAGTGAAAATTCTACTATGACGCGGGAAATTTTTATCTAAAGACAAACAAGGCTTTCAGTGGGCAGTGGCGATATTGGTGAACATTGCTTAGTGCCTGAACAAAAAAAAAAAGTCATAAATCTTTCTTGTAAGGCATACAACAAATTAGAGGTACCACAAATCACCCGGAAATTCCACTATTTGAAAATCGATTATTCCTGAATAGCAGAACAACCAAGTAACGCATTTTCGGCGGGTCTTCAATCCAATTTAAGTGAATAAGTGAAACCCCCTTTTTTTGGTTTGGTTACAAAAAATAACAAGACCAAAGGTTTCGATGGTATCCCAAAAATCTAATATTTGATCAAAACCATAGGGTCTAGTCTTCGCCACTCAGTCTTCGTAAGATTCCTTGAAGATTTTTACTCTTAAAATAAAGTTCAATTCAAATCACACGGAAATTCCACTATTTGAAAATCGATTATTCCTGAATAGCGGAACAACCAAGTAACGCATTTTCAGCGGGTCTTCAAGCCAATTTAAGTGAATAAGTGATGGGTAACTAGATTGTCCTATCCCAGTCCTTTTCGGTTAAACTTTAAGCTCATTTATTTATTACAGATTCGTTTCTTCCAGTCCGGTAACAGCCTGACGAGGACCATCGCCAAGAGGGGCCGAAATATCGCAGACGATGCTCGATGAAGGTTAACATCTAATAAGGCTTACCTTTCACCAAAAAGCGACAAGTCCACGTCGGAAGCGATCCCATCGTCTAAGGCGTCAGCTTCTGCGTCAATCAAAATCCCAAGATGTCGGAACTCGTCAACATTTTCACCGGCCTTCACAATCTCGTCAAGCTTTCCAACCTTGAAAATTCATTTGAATTGAATGTTTTCTTCTACCCTGCAGTGTTGCCAGATCCTTTCTGTGAAACTGTGCAGCCTCTAACCAAATTGCGCCCAACGGCGCAATTTTGCGGTATTTCACTTTCGGCCGCAAGGCTGTGGTGTTTGCACAGAATTATATTTCAAATTAATCGAATATACATTTGTGTTTACATCCCCCATTCTAGACAAAGGGCAATGGGGGCCCCGCCCATCTACGAACACAACCTCTTTTGCCCAAATGACCCTACTTTACTTACAAAAAAAGATCCAAAACTGAATAGAGCCGCCAACAGAGTGGATTTTTTTTTAAATAAATTTGATTTTTTTTATAAATAATTTTTTTTTAAAGTGTGGACTTTTTATTAATTTATTTTTTTAAACAAAATATGCATGCAGAAAATGCAAATTTGACAAAGTCCAGAGTAGTGGTAGTGTGCGTTGACTGAAATTCAAATTCGGGGTCGGAGCCCGGTTCGTTCATTGACATCTCGAAGGGGAGTCCAAAGCTCCTCAACGAACCCGACTCCGTCTTCTTCTTCTTTTTTTTTTTTACTATTTGCCTAACAATATTGGATGGGAGAAATGAGAGGAGAGTTGAAATAAAAATGCAACACTTCTTTCACTTACGCTTGAGTAGTAAGCGCCAGGAGGTTTTCTGAAGAGAGCGCCCTTAGAAGAAAGTTGCGAAACGCAGGGAACAATCTCATCTGTGCGGAGACCAATGTGCTGGATTCCTGGTCCACCATGTTCTTTCAGGTAGGTCTGAATATGAGAGTTTTCTAAAAAAAAAAATAGATTACAAATAATAATATCATAGAATATTATTAAGGAAAATAATGGGAGATCCAGTAGCGCAACATGAACTTAATCAGCTGCAGATCAGCTGCCAATCAACAGCTGCACTATCAGAAGTTTGCTAACATTAACTTAAAGTTTAACTGAAAAGCCAACTTATTTTTATATCACTTAATTGATCACCCTAAATTATTTGGATTCTGCTAAGGGATTTTTTTTATTTTTCACTATCTGCTCTAAAAGTGATGTTCAGAATATCTACGGCCGTCCCCACAACGGAAATTCTACTATGACGCGGAAAATTTGAATCTCAACACAAACGTGGCTTTTCAGTGGGCAGTGGTGAGCTTGGTGAAGAGTGCTTATATAGTGCCTGGACACAAATTTTTTGTAAATCTTTTTAGTCAAGCAAACAACCCAGTTACAAGCGAATACAGATACCACAAATCCGACAGGGAAATTCCACTATTCGAAAATCGATTGTTCGTTAATAGCGGAGCAACGAAGTAACGCGTTTTCATCTGGTCTTCAAGCCTATTTAAGCGAATAATTTACGGGTAACTAGATTGTCCTATCTCAACCCTTTTCGGGTTACGCATCCATTTGTTTAATGTGAAAAAAAAACGTGCAGAAAATACCACAAGATTTGCATCCTTGCCTCAAAGTTTAACTGAATAGGCTGTAACAAGACTGTCCAGTATATCTAGTAAATAGCTAGCTTGAAGACTTAATGAAAATGGGTTACGTCGTTACCCCGTTATTCATGAAATCGATTTTCACTGAATGAACCTTTACCTTCGGATCTGTGGTACCTCTATGTCCGTATACCTCTATGCTTGACATATTTAGCAACTATAAAGGTGTAAAATGACTGTCAAAAAATAAATCTTTTCTGGTCCCACGGCGGGCTGTCTTCGAAGTGACATTACAATCAGAAGCACAACATTTTCCGAGCTTCATTGGCCACTCAAACGCACTGCTTTTGTTGAAATTCAAATTCTCCCGCGTCGGGGTGAACTTCGTCTTGTCGGGCCAGCAGTACATATTCTGAACGTCACTACTAGAGATGACAAAATCCCTTAGCGGAGTAAAGATAATTTAGTGTATTAAAATCAAGATATATATATAAGCTGGCTTTTCAGTTGGAGCTTAAATATCCTCAAAAATGTGCAGAAAATCTATTTCATGGCTGCTTTAGAGGCATTATTTATTCCGATAACATAACATAAGCTTGATAACATTTAACACTAGATTGCGCATCCTTGTGTTAAATGCTATGCGAAATTTGCAGAAAACCTATGTTATTATTATTATTTATTTGAATCCTTCAAAACTGACGAGTAACACATAAAAATGAGAGAACAACATGTCACTCGAACTTACACACACTTACATGAAGTACACAGACAAACAACTGACTGTTAAATCAAATTAGCCTACTAAATCTACAAATGACCACTTTTATGTGTTATTTCTTCTGAGAATACCAGAAGTTTGATATATTCGAACAATGCATAAAAGTTTGATAACACGAGGTACCGTATCAGACATACGAACATGTCGCCAGCGAACCTCGCGAAGAACAAGAAACGTCAACGAAACGAACCCTCTAAACTGATTCAAATCCTGTGTAAACCAATCAACAATGTTTTCTGTCGTGACGATTCTGGCTCTTCGCTGGGCACACGGCGATTCTTCATCCGCACCAAGAACAAATAATCAGAGAGAACCCCTGTCTTTGGTACCATGCAGCGACTATGGATACCCGACAAACTGAGCGGACCTAGAGGTATTTACAGTAGCTTTTTACGCGTCTACTCTGCTTCCGTCTTCGCCGTTGCTCATCGCAGAAAACGAAAATGCAGGAGGCGTACTCCGCGCGCTGACCCGCTCTTGAGCGCGTCCAGAGAACGAATCAGCGTTGTCTTCTACTTTTCCCTCAAGGCGGCTTCACAGCGATATAGCTAATTGTAGAAGTAACGAAACGTGATGTGGCGCGAAGCTACTAACCTCCGCTCGTTCGCAGCGGAAAAGGTATGAGCAAATATTCAACTCCGCATTAGTTGTAGTACAGAGACAGGGAGACGGAGGTTCTATCTGATTATTTCTTCTTGTCGGCACGAATATTAGTCATCAAGAGTATAAGCTATATACGTCAGCATTTGAACCTTCTGCAAAGTCATTATTGTAGATAGCAAAGAAAAACTGAAGACCAAGAAATTCTAGATTGACAAGTGGCACTTCAGTGAAACCCTACAGTTGCACAGTCAATGAATCGTTTGGAAATTATTTGAATTTGCCGCTAAATTTACATTTCCTTCCGAAATCGAGGCACAAAAACTTTGCTGGTCGCAGAAACACACTTGCGGGCCACATAAACGACCGCGGAAACAAAGAATGGTTCAGATTGGTTGAATGACCCATCGTACTTTAGTGCCAATGAAACCTACTTTCGTAATTGCATTCATTAATTCTTAACCCGGAGACCCAGATTTCATATGTTACATTCTATACCCGCTAATGCGAAACCTCACTAATCTTTGCACTTGCCACGATTCACTATTTTCCACGCGCATTATGCTCCCGACGAGTGTTCGAGTATCAATGCTATTGATGAGTAAAACTTGGTTAACTCCATTTTGCCGAATTTTTGCTATAAGTGAATGGACCTAGGAAAAGTCTTAAAACAGCCAAAGCCTTGGAAATCAGAGTCTAGTTTCACAGTATTCAAATAGTTCTGAACTTGGAACATAAATAATAAATGAAAGTTTCGAAAATGCAGAATATTAATCAGTTTAAGGTAGGTGTTGACAGTAACCTGGCTGGTTTAGACAGTAACCTGGCTCCAATTTAGTGTATATAGTCTCGTGAGAAATTTATAGCTCAGAGGCGAATGCTTTTTGTGCAATTAAATTACATTATTATTAAATAGTGCGAGGTGTGCTTTAAGACGTAACTTTTGTGTTAAATTAAATTAAATTTTATTTATATCCCGTCTAGGTAAAGACGGAGTATGGTAAAAAATGAAAAAAGAGAGAAACAAAACGACAACAACCAAAGTAATTAATATTCAGTGAACCGGAACATCAACGAGCTCCATGGGTGTGTCCTTTTGTGTGTGTGTGTATATTTTGTTTTAAGTTATTTCTGCAGTATAGCCTTTCGGGTAAATAAACATTATTGTCATTATATTTGGCTAGATACTGATGCCCAGTTACGGAGGCAAGATAGAAAGTGCAAATCACCTTGATCTGGTAGAGCCTCAGCAAGCACAATCGAGATCTTATTTTCGGTGCCAAATTTCAGGCCGACCTCAGCGCAGCGCCAGAAGTCCATAACTTTAAGGCGCATTCCAACGTTGCTCTTGATTACTAGGCCTTCTTGCTCATCATCTTCCCTAAAAAAATTAAGAAATATTATTAAAACAAATTTAATATTTGACACTTCAAAACGGATAAATCAGCTGCATTTTATTAGAGCTATATTTTTCAGATACCATGGAATTGGTTTTTGCAGATACCATGGAATCTGATATACGGTCTAAAGCCGTTTTTGCAGTTATCGTGGTATCTGATACCACGGTCAAAAGGCGTTTTTGCAGTTGTCGTGGTATCTGGCCAGTTACCGGTGGTAACTGATATTCAGATATCACGGTCCGACCGTGGTACCTCATCTTGGTATCTGAAAAATCATCTCACTTTCATCAAATTTTGTCAAATTGGTGAGAAAGAAGTTCAGCACTTGGTGACAACTGGATATCAGTTTTTCTTTTGGGATGACTTTGAAAAGTGCAATTTCGGCAATGGTCGTTTTTGCAGTGGACAGTATAGGCCACCAGATACCACGGTAACTGCAAAAACGACTAATTTCAAATCCAGTTACCGTGGTAACAGATACCATGGTATCTGCTAACCGCAACTATAGCTGTTTGTAGAGGTAACGAACTGTGATGTTCCTCGCAGCTCCTACTTGTTTGCATCGGGCAGGGTATCGCGAACATATTCGACTCCGCGTGGTCGTATTACAAAGGTAGGAAGAAGACAGAAGTTCTTGTGCTAATTTGTTCTTGCTACTTTCAAGCAGAACCACAAAACAACGTCACTAACAGCTTGCTGAACTAGCCCAAGACAGTCTAGATGACGAAAACCATCACCGATGTTAACTAACAAGTTATAAATAACTACAAATAATGTATCTGTTGATTAAAAATCAATAGGCTAATAACTGTGTTCTTGTTCTTGTCGAGCAATCCTCTGTTGATTGTCCTTCTAAACATAGAGGAAAGTGCTACGAAACGTAACCGGATTATCAAGCAGGAATTCCACACAACGTAGTCACCAACCACTAGCATAGGGTACAGTCTAGACAGCCAAACCATCACCAATGTTAACCAACAAGTTGTACCCTACCTACACATATTCTACCTGTTGATCATAAATCTCTTCATCCCAAATGTCCTCTCGTAGAAATCTATCAAATGGTTCATCTCACCGGGCTCGCACACAAATGTTACATGGTCAATAGAGTTGATCAACTGCTTCTCTTGTGGCTTGGTTGGTTCGTATGGTTCGACATCCTTGTGGCTTGGTTGGTTCCTTGTTTCATATCCAGGCAGAAACAAACCAGAATATTCGTCTTTGTTCAGGACAGTGTGGACAATATTTCCACAGATTGACTGTACTTGTGCGTAGGTTACTGTACCACTTTCGTCACTGATTGTCTGAGGTTTGCAAACGACTTTGCCACCTTGACACTGGTAATTCTCACAGAATAGGTCAACATTTTTCACCAGGATAGCCACGTTGAATACTGAGTCTCTTGTGTGCTCAGTGTCTCGGCAGCATGTTAAAATTGCACTAGCGGGCAGTGATGCAGTGATTCTTTTGGTTAAGATGAATACACATTCTCCACTTTTCACAACGTTCTGTGTCACATAGTCATCATCTTTCGAACATACTAAGGTGAATCCATAGGTGTCAACGAAGAGACCAGTGTATTTTTCCAAATCAGAAACACAGAACTCGAAGTGGTGAACAGCTGTATTCATCCTGAAAGATTATCAATTAAAACCTAGACTCTCAGCTACAGTAGCCTAAAATGCTTATTTGACATTTTTTATACTACAAAATTCACGAAAGCTTTGGATTCCAGATACAGTTGCATGTTTCAAGGTGGAACAGTATCCAGAAGGTTAATGGACACATGCCAAATTTTTCTTATAGAGGTTACCTTGCTATTTGCACCACCCATATATTTGCGCCACACATAGTAAACTTGTGTAAATAAAGACTAAATCACAATGATCAGCGTGTGGAACAGCAAATACATCCATCCTGACCAAATTAATTGACATCAAATGTCATCCATTTTCTTTTATTTCTTCTTTGAATGCCACAGAAAAACGCTGGTGCAAATAGTCATGCTCAAGATATTTGTGTTAACCTAGTAGTGCAAATAATCTTCAAAAGACGCAAAAGAAAATTTGGGAACGGAAGCTGGTGCAAAAACAATTTGGCCATGGTCAGCAGGTGTTTAGAAGAAAAGCACTTGGCAACACTGTGACTTTGTTCAACAAAAATGGAAACATAATTTATTGTAGAGGATGATTAGAGCTTTCAATCAAGGCCCAATTTCACACAATTGTTACGTGCAGAGGCTGGAAAGAAACGGTGCGAAATGCAGGCATGCATATATTTCATTCATGGGGGTGGTGCAAATAGCAAGGTATCCTGTTCAGTAAAGTGTCAAGGAATAGAATCCTAAGCTTATTCTCAGCTCAATAAGAATGCTTGAAAACTATATCCAGTTGAGGAAGCACCTAGCTCCTTTAGTCACTACAAACAGATATACTATTTGACCTACTCAAATTTTTAGTTCTTAGCAACACGCAGCCAAAGAGCTTGAGCAAATAAATAGGGCATAATATCTCTCGCATCTCTCTTGTCAGTCTGCTGTAGCATATATTTAGTAGGGTGATGACCTGGTGGTGACAGGTATGTCAGCGCAGTGCCAGAGGTAGGCTAGCATTTGCCCATTTAGGCTTGGAAATTTTGGCAGGCTTTTGGTGAAGGTGGAGTACTGTTTGAGGAATCCATAACCAGCTTCAGGCATATATCACAGTATGGTAAGTTATTTCACTATCAGACTTCAATGCCTAGGCCTACATTACATAATCAGTACTGTACAGTACATAATCATTTTACAGTTAAAATAGTAACATCTTGCATCTCTCTTGTCAGTCTGCTGTAGCATATATTAAGTAGGGTGATGACCTCGTGGTGACAGGTACACTGTAAAAAAAAAATCTTGCAGTATTTGCTACTGGGATTAATCTTATCTTTACTGAGATAAGATCATCCCTAATTCGGATTAATCTTATCCCAATAAAGATAAGATTAATCCAGTAGCAAATACTGCATCCTTATTCGGAGACACTTTTTACAGTGTATGTCACAGCAGTGCCAGACTCAGAGATAGGCTAGCATTTGCCCATTTGGCAGTCTAGTACACTAGCCCCTTTTCAGGCACAGTGCTCAAACGTCTAGCAACATGCCTGGGTGCTGGGTGCTAGATGTTCAAGCACTGTACCTTCGATTTCATGTATGGTGCATGGATTTCAGTATACAGTGCATGCATGAAAAACACAGTTTCTGTCATCACAACTGAGCACCAGCTGGGACAGGGCTGAAATTACTACCATTAATTAGAGAAATCAAAGACGATCCTTGATATATTTTTCACAACAAAAACAAAAGGGCTCGACTGATGATGGAGATGAAAAACCTAACAACACCCTATCTATTTTCCATGTAGAGTGCCCAAGAGCCAATATTCTGGTTGGCTTCTAGTTAGAAAAAGCTGAGGCACAGGACACTTTGCATACAAAACCCTTGACTATGTAGAAAAGAAAATGAGGTTTTTCACGTCTGTCATCAGCCGAGCCCTTTTGTTTTTGTTGTGAAAAATATATAAAGGATTGTCTTTGATTTCTCTAATTCACGGTAGTAATTTCAGCCCTGTCTGAGCCGGTGCTCAGTTGTGATGACAGAAAATGTGTTTTTCATGTATGCACTGTATACTGAAATCCATGCACCATACATGAAATCCAAGGTACAGTGCCTGAACGTCTAGCACTCAGGCATGGTACTAGACGTTTGAGCACCATGCCTGAAAAGGGGCTAGTGTACTAGACTGCCATTTGGGCTAGGAAATTTTAGCAGGCAAATTTTGGTGCAGTTTTGGTGAAACTGAAGGTGGAGTAGGGGAGGTCGGGGTTGAACCGTACGCGGGTTGAACCGGACAGTTCCAAGTGTGGGCAGACCCAAAGTTATAAAATCGTGAAATAATTAACTGAGGTTGGCAACATTGTTTTGACCCATGGGACCAAATTTGAACTCTCAGTTGCGAACCGATTCCCGACCAGGTGACTTTGTTTCTTTCATCGCACAAATCGGACTTACAATTTCATTTTCATTTTCAGTTTGTGAAGAAGTTAGTTGTTTTTTACGAGTTGGTGATAGTTTAGTCCAATGTAGGTTCATTTCTTCATCTTACTGGCCTGTTGCGGGGTTCCTACTACTTTCGTTTTTTTCCTGGTGTTCGTTTTTTTAGAAATGGTCTCTGTAGGGTTGAACCGGACCCGTTCTGGGGGTTGAACCGGCCGTTATTCTAGAGGTCCGGTCCAACCCCGCTCTGTTCAGATCAACATATTTACCATTTTCCGGAGTTGTGAAAGCAGGATAAAGCTACTGTAGCCAAGCTTTCTAAATTAATTGCTTCCAGTGGAAAAAGTCAAGTTCAACAAGCACTTTCTTCTGAGTTCGAATTTCCAAAAATTTTGGTTAAGTGGTATGTTTCGATAGTCCAACTCTTTTCCAATTAGTCAAAGTTTGATTAGCACTTAGTTGTACCAGTTATTCGGTCATATTCAGAGCCCATCTTAACACGTCCGGTTCAAAACACCACCCATCCGAACCAACCCCACCGGTGGGGCTGAACCCGACGATTTTTTGAAAAAACGAAAAAATGGTGGCACCGAAACCAGTTTAAATTAAATTCTCAAAAAATTACAGAACATAGCTAGTCTCACTATCTTTCATTTACATTCTTCAAAATTTGTTTATATTCTACAAAAAATGAATTATTAGCCAAAAACGAAAAACGTACGGTTCAACCCCGACTGGCCCGACCTCCCCTACTGTTTGAGGAGGCATAACCAGCTTCAGGCATATATCACAGTATGGTAAGTTATTTCACTATCAGACTTCAATATCTAGGCCTACATTACATAATCAGCTGCATAATCAGTACTGTAAAGTACATAATTATTTAAATTAAAAGTTAAAATAGTACATAAGCTAGAACAATCACAGTGTCAGTATTACTTTTATTATTCAAGGAATACTCAAAATAATTCAGCCTATCAAACTCGATTCTCACAATAAAAACCTAACATACCTGAGTGCAAGTCTGGTTTCTAATAACCAAACAATTATCAGAGGACAATCTAAACTAGACTAAGTCAGGTGTTTACCACGATTTGAAAACCCCGCGTTCCTCCAATTCTCCCACCATGCCTGTCACTGCCATCTATTTTCGGAAGACAATTTTACAGAAAATAAGATAGTGATGGCGCGTCTTCAAAGATTTTCAGAGATTGGAAAGAAAATCTTGGCTGTTGGAAGAAATTATGGGTAATTTTTATTGTTTTTATTTTATATTTACTGTTCAAACGTTTGTGGGTGTTTTGAGAAACCCTTGACGGCGTCTTGTATTTTTTCGCTGAATTGTTATTCTGCACCAGCAAGCGGTGAAAATTATTTTTAAATTATAACTTACAAGAACTGAGAACAGTAGTTACAAAAAAAGATGATAGAGAGCACGACACTGCGGTTGAAGCTGGATCGTACAGTACACGGAATAAAGCAAGCTTCGGACCCCTTGTCTTCAATCAGAAACATGGAAAGATCTGCGCAGTTCATAAAGGTGGCGTGCGAATCAACAATCGTGAATGAGGTTTGTCAAGAAAAGAAAAACTTTCGACCAGTTGGCCAATACAAATATTTTGCGAAATTCAAAATCCCGGGTAGAAGAATAGATTTAAAGAAGTTAATAGTGCCACTGATTCTTTAACGATACTTTCGTCTCAGTCAGTTAGCGCCTTAATTGGACAATTCTCTTCTGTTTTTAGTGACCATGCAAAAGAGCTTGGAAATGTGGTTCCGGACACACCTCTACTTTTTCTAAAGCCCATCTCTGCTTGTATCCAGGAAGGCGAGGCCATCGAGGTAAACCAAGGGTCCATAATCGTTCGATCACCACTTCCACATAACTAGGGGCTTAAGGTTCCGTCAGACTGAAATTACTGAAAAATGCTCTTATCTACATACTCCCTTACCAGTCTTCCCACCGAAACTCTTACGGCCGTTACGCTAACGTAAAAAGATTGTGTAGTTCTCTGTGACGCAACTTTTCTGTGTAAAGGTGTGTGCACACATGTCCAGTTTTCCGTTGACGCATAGCGTGTGTGGTTCCTTATAGTAAACACGAATTTCGCAAGCGAAATCTTCCTTCGCAAGAGGGGTATTTTAAACTGAAAGGACACGTCGGGCATAGTGTTTCTGCTTAGATGGTCTGAGACAGTTGACCACTTTCCAACTAAGCTATGCTTACAGAAAATTACACGCGCGCTTCGGCTGTTTTTAGCCTTTTTCCATGCTCCCTTCCTTGGATGACAAGCTTATAGCAAACTGCGCATAACCGGCGGACGGAAACAGCTCCCCGGGAACGATGATCGTACGCCATATACGTCAAATTAAAAGAAGAAACCGTGGCAAGCGTGATAATCAGTGTATGGCAAATAGAGAAGATAGGACGAAGTGAATAATATCGGGACCGAGGATGGTCGGAAATATGAAGTGTCCTATAAAATTCTCACCTGTTCGTTGGAAGTTGCAGACTATCCGATCTTGTCTACACAGGGACAAACACAACCAACTGACTTACTAGTTGGCGGGGGTGTCCCGGTCTGAGCTGTTGATTAGGACGCTGAACCCTGTAAACACGGTTGATCATCATTAATTAATTAGTCTTTGCCCGACCCGAGTACAACCGTTATACGAAGGCTCTCTGTTTTTCTATAACTCATTCACTCCCCAGAGGGGGTTCTAACTCTTTTACGTAGTAGGCTTTTCATACACTGACGGCTAGTCTTGTTTGGCCTAAATGTTGGCTTAAAGGACCCGTCGTACCTGCCATGCCAGTGCGATTTACTTCCGCGACTACTTCACCTGTTCTTAGACCGGGAGACCCAAATTTCACACGGTACACCCCGCCCCCCCTCACGACACCTCACTGGTTTTCATACTTTCCTTGTTTCGCCATTTCAGTGACTATCATGCTCCCGAAGATTGTGTGCGAGAAGCTCACTCGTCAGATTACCGGTTATCTACATTTCCCCGTGTTTTTGCTAGGATGGGCCCAGAGAAAGGCTAAAAACAGCCAAAGCCGTGGGTAATTTGTTAAAAAGATAGCCTTGTTTTAAAGTACTCAACTATTTTAGAATATTGGAACATGAACAATAACTAGTGCGAGATGACAACCAATAAGGATTACTTGAATAATTCAAACCGGGCTCTGCTTTTAAAAAATTGAATTAAATTAAATTAAATTTTATTTGTAACCCGTCTAGGTAAAGACGGAGTATGGTAAAAGATGAAAAAACAAGAGAGAACATAACAACAACAACAACCGAAATAGTTAAAATTCTGTAAACCGGAACATCATGGAGCTCCATGGGTGGTTACCATTTTCCTTCATCCTTTTGATGGATCTCAGGACAGCCGCAGACGGATCAGCGATACGGAACTTTACCAGCGGCTTGCCTGTTTTAAGCTTTTCTCCAGGCCCGTTGACTTCTCAGGACTGAAAGTATCCAGCAAAATTAACTCGTTTAAATTAGCTATAAAATTAACTCGTTTGGATTAGCTTTAAAATTAACTGGTGATTGCGAATCGTGAGATCACGCTAAAGGGTCATTCTGTTCTGATCATGTGTCGCTGATTGGAGAATCTCTTACAAATAATTGAGCTTTTTTGTGTCTTTTTTTGTGTCTTTCTTTTTTTCGATGGGATCCCACAAATGGAACATTAACTGGACCAGCTTGACCCAGACAATAGGTCCTTGCATTCCTGTCTTCGTCAGACCCCGTGGCCTAATTACTCCTTAACCCGAATTACCGCTAGAAAATGTTTAAAAATTTTACCGAATGGTGTTTTATAAACTTCAGAAATTGATTCGCCGTGTGTCTTACCCCTGATGCGAACCTCTAATCGACTTAAGAATGAACTTTTACTTGACCAAATTTCCGATTTTGGCCCGATTCCGGGTGAACTGCTTGTTCGACGAGAAATCAAGTTCCGTATATAGATTCAGAATGTCCGTTTACCCCCTGATTGAAAGTTCGAACGAAACAAAATTTTGCTGCCTACTAACTTTCCGGTTTGACCGGATTCCGGACGAACTAGTTGTCCGGCGATAAAAATAAGTTTCAGAAATAGATTTAGCATGTAGGTTGCTAAATAGATTTAGCAACCTCTGATTAAGTTCAGATAAAAAAAAAATCTTTCGTCGAATTTTCCGGTTTTGGCCGGATTTCCGACGAACTAGTTCACCCACAAATTACGGAGCGATGAAGAGTGATGAGAGTCGATGATAGTAAGGCAAGGAAAGAAGCTGCTTTGCACACACAACCTACTGTCAAAGCTGAGGACCCCTGGTAACACATCGGAAATAAGTAATTCTGGCCGCAACTCGCTCGGACCGGATGGGGGTCACGTAGGCCCCTGAAGACAAGATCAGAATTTCGTTATAACGTTTGCGGTTTCACGTCAAAGTGGATCGACGTAAAGTTTACCTTGAATGATCGAGAAGGGATTGTCATTTTCTTTTAAAAGTGAAAAAGGTGAAAGTTCGAAGACCAAATAATACCAGGGAGTAAACTCAGCTCCAGGGCTGAATGGTGGGCGTATGATAAATCGATTGCGGCTTTGGTCCTGTAACGACCGTTATGAGTTTGTTTCTCCTAGCTATAACATGGTAGCGTTCTAGAGGCGACTGACACAGTTCGTTGTTCGAAGAAGGAGTAATAATAATAATTTATTTTTGACCCGCTACAAAAAATCAAAGCGGAGTAACAATAAAAGAAACAAAACAAACACTTCACAAAACAAAAAGAACAAGCAACTGAAGCAAACGAGTAAGGCCACTGTTGGCGGGCAGATACTTATAAGCAGACTGGGGTATTTTGCCAGCAAGCTCCGTAAGTTTCGACCCGACATCTGGGAAACTGTAGACATATATGAGGTTCCGATTTTTGTACCATAATATAGGTACGAAATGGGAAACAACACTCCAAGAACTGGTGTGTGTCTGGATCTTTTTCTAAATGTGACACATAACTTTAAAGGCTGACCGGGTACAAATATGCCTTGACTTTTGAGACAGTTTAATGTGACAGGCGAATTCTGAGTCCAGCGTGGTAAAGACTCTTTTAAAGACCCGACTGTATTATCCAGATCCTCTTTATAGTCCTATAACTTTTCCTTTTTTCTCTGTTAACGACGGGACAACTGACAGTTCTTCTTGGTCGCTAAAGGTTAACCGAAAAGGGCTGGGATCGACAATCTAGTTACCCATCACATATTCCAGGAAGACCCGCTGAAAATGCGTTACTTCGTTGTTCCACTATTCACGAATAATCGATTTTCAAATAGTGGAATTTGTGGTACCTCTATGCGCTTGTATTTTTAAAGATTTATGATTTTTTTTTTGTTCAGGCATTAAGCAATCTTCACCCATCTCACCACTGCCCACAGAAAAGCCCGTTTGTGTCGAGATTAAAGTTTTCCTCGTCATAGTAGAATTCTCGTGGTGGGGAAGGCCGTAGACATTCTGAACGTCATAACTGGAGCAGATAGTGGAAAATAGAAAAATCCCTTTTGCAGAATCCAAATAATTCAGTGTATTAAGTTAAATGACGCAAACATAAGTTGGCTTTTCAGTTAAACTTTAAAAGCCAACTGTACATCAGAGCAAAATAATACTAGACCACTCTTGGTGTCGACTAAGATGTATCGGAATTCCATACAGTCGTGACGTAAATAGTGACGTCATGCGATTGAGACCCAATATAGGATTTATTGTCCCTAGGTCGTTTTATAAATGTAAACGCAACCGGCGCCTCGCTTGCCGCTCGGCTCTCTATATATATATTCAAATATATATTCACCGATAGGAATAAACTTTTCGTTTTCTGAGGTAAAATAGATCAAATGGGTGTGACGTCACGCTTGTGTGGAATTCAAACACAACTTAGTTTAAACCCCTGCACTCTCTTGCTGTGCTTATGTCCACGGCACAGTGGACGGGAATGAACGAAAAAGGATGAAAACAAAAGCTCCCACTTAAAGGAGTTGCATCATAAGCATTCTAGCACTTGCAACGGCTAGAACCCCCCCCACCCAAGACCTAAGATGAAGCCACGACTCGATCCGACCGCTGGGTCATCTAGTGGCGTGGGGTGGACGTGTCCGACATGGGGAGGCTGGGATCATAGTTTGACTATGGATGTAACAAAATGTTTTTATTGTAGCAGGCATATGAAAAATGTGTAGAAAAATCAAACTAATTATTTGCATTATCGATTTCTTTAAGTATTTATTTTTCTGTTTTTTCTTGTTAATTCCCGTAAGTCCAAAGAATTAAGGATGTAAACAGGATGTAAACTAGATCACAGAAAACAAACGCCGTAAATTATACTAAATTCGTTATAGTGATTGCTTGAACACTATGAAATTAAGCTAAATAATATTCAGCTTCCGAGACCAAAAATTTGTCAAACTGGCCGATGATTTCTACTTCTTACCTAAACGTCCACAGGGTGATATACATAGTTGTTTTAATCCTCTTACACGCCACTCGATCTTGTCGAAGATTCTAGTACTCTGTTGACCTGCGTCGGGAGATCAGTGAATAGTTAATTAGCAATGGCGATTTTGCTTTCAAGAGTGAATTGTGTTGAAGTAATTTGTGGGTAAGCTTGGATACCCGGCCTGAGGATTTTGAAGAAAACAAAGGTAACAGTGTGTTCGTAAAAATCCGCCCCATCGAAAAATGATGGTGTCTTCCACCTTCTCGGCCCGCACGAATCAAATACTTTAAAGTTTAACCGAAAAGGACTGGGATAGGACAATCTAGTTACCCATCACTTATTCACTTAAATTGGCTTGAAGACCCGCTAAAAATGCGTTACTTGGTTGTTCCGCTATTCAGGAATAATCGATTTTCAAATAGTGGAATTTCCGTGTGATTTATGCGCTTGTATTTTTGTTGTATGCCTTACAAGAAAGATTTATGACTTTTTTTTGTTAAGGCACTAAGCAATCTTCACCAATATCGCCACTGCCCACTGAAAAGCCGCGTTTGTGTTGAGATAAAAATTTCCCGCGTCATAGTAGAATTTTTGCTGTGGGGATGGCCGCAAATATTCTGAACGTCAGAGCAGATAGTGGAAAACAAAAAAAAATCCCTTTGCTGAATCCAAATAAGTCAGTGTATTCGACTAAATGACACAAAAATAAGTTGGCTTTTCAGTTAAACTTTAAGTACGTGTGTTTCCGCTAGAAAGGTGATGACTGAGGTTTGCCACATTGTTTTAGATCCCCAGAGGCTGCAAGGACTTTCATCATGAAGTTGAGTTAGCCGTCATTGTTGCCAGGAAATGTCGAGATGTCGCCCCAGCTGACGTGATGTCGTATGTAGGGGGCTACGCCCTAGCTCTCGATATGACAGCAAGAGACTTCCAGGTAAATCTAGTTCATACCCCAATCCTCGTCCTCATTCTGGTCCTTGAAGGTAAGCCGAACTCGCCCCTCTTTCTCGCCAGCTCATTAATTAAGTCCGCCAGTGAGCATACGCTTAAAGCACAACTCTTACTAGAAATAATCTTTTCATGATGAAACGGCTGAGAAATATCGTTTTCAGAAATACTATTACTTTCCACGAGAAATGAGCGATTTTCTTGTCAGCGCTTATCGACTCCGTCCAGCCTCCCTCTCTCCAACGCGGCGGCTGGACGCATAATATTTGAAAATGGAACATGTGATGGTCTACCATGTCTTCAAAAAAAAAATGAAAAAAGGTAGCGTTCCAGAGACGTAATATTAGTTACGATCGTTACTACTCTTGTTATTATTGCCGATCCAGAGCACGCCGTAATAAGTAAATTGGCTCCTCCCACTTATTATTTTCGTTCCAGGACTGTTGCGATCGTTACGATTTAATTATGATGGTCGCGAGCATCATAAGAGATAATAACTATCGGTTCTGCAGGAACTCCCGTAAGAGCGATGACGTAGGTACGCATTGTTCTTATTTGCGTTCCAGAGAGCGTGATAACTACGACAATACGACGATCGCCCCTCCTCTTATCATCATAACTTGTAACAACTTCACTGGAACGCTACCTATTACTTTGAAGCTTCGAATATCCTTATTTGTGAAAGAGTTGTTGACGGACCTTGAAGCTTTCGGCAGAGCTTGTGTTGCGTGACTTTCAAAACTCGGCTGGGCCCAAAAAGCGCTAAAAAGTCGTAGGTCCAAAATGAAACAATGGCGAAAGGCGGGGATTTCCGAATTATATAATAGCTGTACAATGTAAAAGGCAGAATAAGCAAGAGGAGTCCTTTATTTCTTGAAAGTGTGGCAGATTTCTAAAGTTCATCCGAATATTGCTGAGATACGACAGTTTAGTTATACCGTCACTTTTATTCCCTTATACTAACCTTGAAGACCCGATGAAAATGCGTTACTTCGTTTCCCGGGTATTCATCTCATCGATTTTTAATCGAATGAACTTTTTGGGATCCCAAAACGTAAGTGGCGGGATACCTATGACATCGCAAAAGTTGTCCGTCTGTCCCTCTGTCTGCAAGCACGATAACTCTCGAAGGGATTGAGATATTTTGATGAAACTGGGCGGGAGGATTGTTTGGTCAAAGTACAGGTTCGAAGATGGGCTCTGTAGCCCTATATTTGAGGGTGGGGGAGGGGTTTCAAATTAAGGGCAACAAAAAATATTTTTTGAAATCTGTTTAGATAGTTGATTTAGGGGTAAAGAGACACGCTGAATCCGAATATGAAAGTTATTTTCTCGCCGGACAAGTAGTTCGCCCGGAATCCGGCGAAAACCGGAAAATTTGTTAAAAGCAAAATTTGTATTTGAAGTTGATTAGATGTTGGATTTAGGAGTAAGAAGACATGCTGAACACGATGGTGAAAACCATTTTCTCGCCGGACAAGTAGTTCGTCCGTAATCCGGCCAAAACCGGAAAATTTGTTAAAAGCAAAATTTTTATTTGAAGTTGATTAGATGATAGATTTAAGGGTAAGAAAAGACGCTGAATCTGTATATGACAATCATTTTTTACCCGGACATATAGTTCGTCCGAAATCCGGTTGAAACCGGATTTTTTTTTAGAAGTTAAAGTTTTATTCGAAGTTGATTAGATGTTCTTTATAGGGACAAGTAGATACGCTGAATTCGTTTCTTAACTACCTTTTTTTTTCCTGGGTTAGTTCGCTAGGAGTTCGGACGAAACCGGAAATTTGGCAGAAGTAAAGCAGGAAGTTTCGATCAGTATCGTCAAAATATATATGGCTTATACAGGTATATCTGAACTTGGTTTTCTCAGATGATTAGCCTGGCGAAGACAAGATTGTCTGGGTCAAATATTAAATTTATGGGATCCCATCGAAACCTTTGGGCTTTGGTATTGTCTGGATCAAATATTAAATTTTTTGGATCCCATCGAAACCTTTGGTCTTGTTCTTTCGGATGCGTGGTACCTCTCTGTGCTTGTACCTTTATGTTTGAAATATTTAGCAACTGCAACGGTAAGAAGTGACCTTATTCTGGAATTGAGCATTTCCTGAGCTTCGCCTCGTTAGCCATTGATCATCATCATAAGGTTTGAATGGCGTTGAGTTCCACTTCGTGTAGATCTCTTTCTGCCTTCTCGGCTGATCGTTGGTGGTTGCTTTCGGTGGTTCGGTTGGTTTCAGGTTTTGCTTAGTAGACTCCGTTCTCCACTAGCATCCCAATCAAAATCTTGAAGACTTTAAATTCTGTTTGGGCAGGGAGTTTGGCGCTGGTGATGACTCGAAATTGGTTCGGGAGTTTTAGCTCGTCGCACAGACTTTTCAGTTGTCGACTTCTTCGTTGGAGGATGTGGCATCGAAAAAGAAGTGTTGGGGTGTTTCTTCTTCTGCCTGGCACATACGGCAGTTTGGGGAGTGGGTTGCACGCTTCTGCTGAATTCAAATTCTCCGCGTGGGGGTTGTTTTGTCGGGCAATCAGTGCATATTCTGAAAGTCACTAAATAGAGCCCAAGAGGAAAAAATAAAAAATCCCTTAGCGGAGTCAAAATAATATTGATAATAATACAAACAAGCCGGCTTTTCAGTTAAACTTTAAGCAAAGTGTTAATTAATCAACCTCAAACAAACTTATTGAAATAAATAAACACTGTCGTCTTTACCCTTAGGCCGGTGCTGGGGGGGGGGGGCTGGGAAACAGCGGCCAAGCGGCCGGTTTATATTGTTGAGAAATCAGGCTACGGTTGCTAGCCGTATTGCCATGTTCATTACGATAGGTGTGACCAGTTACGTTGCCGAAATTAATGCTCAGATGTTGTGGCACTTGTGGCTCGAACTCGACCAAGAATCGTGTGTGCAAATGTGCTGCCAAAATGGGCCAAAAGCCCACGGATGACCTAAAGGAGCACCTAAGTGGTCGTCCACACACGGCCGTCCGTCCGTGGTCGAGTGGTTAGCGCGCCGGACTCGCAAGTGAAGGGTCGCTTGTTCGAGTCTCGGTAGTGCCTACTGTTTGGTTTGGGGCGGGGGTTAGTGGCGTAACCCTGTAAGACAAGCCAAAGTCCACCCAGCTTCAAATGGGTACCTGGAGAAATCCGGGGAAGGTAACAGGAAGGGTGTGCGAAAACACAGGATGGCTGGCCCCCAACCCCCCATTGCACTTCCTGGCTGAGGGCCGAAAATCGGAGATCAGCACCGCCAGTTTGGCCTGTCAAGGCTAGTGCTGATACCTTTACCTAAGGCAAAAGACGACACTGCTGCCAAATATTTAGCTGTTTATTTTTGTTCATACATGAAACGATGAGTGGACCGATGAGGTTATTCAAATCAATCAAATGGTTTATTCATTAGGAAACTTACACACGGCGTGTGCCGACTAACTGATTCCACCGTCAATATAAATACAAACTAACCTAAAAAGTCAAACAGATGCACTTAAAAACCAATAAAATCATGTGGGCTCTTGAATGGAGGGTGAAGCGTTAAACAGTTTAACGAAAGCCGGAACAAAACTATTACTGTATCTTACGTGGGTGCATTGGACAGGTTGCAGTTTTGGAATTGGGTCTGCAACTAGTCTTGGAGGTCTTGGCCGTTCGGTTTCAAAATCATCAAAATCATATTACTCTTAACAGAGGTCCCGCGATGGACATTTTGTTGCCGGTTCAATGTCAATACTCTGACCGAGAGAACATAACGGCAGCGGGCGAACGGGGGAATCTCTCGACTGTTTAAAGGCGTATAGGGATCGCAGTCTTTCGTTTGGTGGTTCGAGCTGACTTACTGTATTGACAATTCGTATATTCACTAAAGTAGCCTACAGGATAATCCAAAAGCTTTTGATCGGCTTATTTCTAATTCGCATCTGTCTCAAAACCGCTCTTCCGTTCCTGCTCTCCACAACCACGATTTCCGTTAGCTTGCACAACGGCGGATATTCCAAAACCTCAGAACCCGGGATGCTTTACCAGCAGTAAATAAATAAATAAACTCTTTATTTCCATAATAGCACGTGGCTAGCGGCGGACGTCGTACGTTACAAAAATAAAACGATTTATACTATATACAATTAATTAACATTTCAGACGTCTAACGTTTTTCCCATCGATTCGTCACTGAAGTGGCCCTCGATTCACGAAGTAAGGGACGAAGGACGATAGGTATCTCTTTGAAGATTTTCAAGTAGCGTATATTAGGGGGGGGGCCGACAGGGGCGATCGCCCCCCCCCGAAATTCTTGAAAAAGGGATTTTTAGTGGGAAAAACGTCTGCGAAACACGGGCGACAGGGGCGACCCTCACCCGAAATTCTCGGAAAAGGAGTTTTTTACGGTAAAAACGTACGCTAAAACACGAACTGAGAAGATCAGTCGAAATTATTTACAGCACGGTTCAGTAATAGATCTCAGAAACAGTTTTTGAGTCGTAATGTGAATGATTACAAGATTAAAAGGTGTTGTTTGCACCTCGTTTTTAACAAAATCGTCATTTGGAGTCGAATTTTAGTCTGGCTAGAGGTGTTTTTAGTGTTAAAACGGTCAAAAAAATTAAAAATCGCCGAAAATTTTTCGGCCTTCCGGCCGGGAAGAGGCTGGCATTCGGCAGCATATTTTCACCGAACTGTCGCCCCTCCCGAAACAAATCGGAATATACGCTACTGTTTACCGGCAGAATCTATGTTTTTTCAGCAGGATATTCAAAACCTCAGCTTCCAGAATATTCTACCAAAATCTACGTTTCCGCGGGGAAATGGATATTCTTCTACGTCTTTTATATTTTCTGAACTAAGAATAAAATCGCTTCTGATAATTAATTATTAATGACCAACCCAATGTCACATACAACAGCCCAATATTTGTCTTATCTCCTTGACTGAGAGCTACTTTGAGAGTGTCCAGCCATGTACTTTCCTAAGGCGTTTTTCCGTGACAATCCAGATTGACGATTCACAATCCGGATTCTCGAAAATACGTTTTCTCTGACAATCCAGATTATGAAAAATCGTTTTCTGTGACAATCTGACAATCCGGATTCGTGCTTGGATTGTCGATTCCAGAATCTTGCTACGGAGCAAGATCGTCGGATCGTCGTTTGTACAATCTGGGATTGTCGATCCGCTGTTTCTCTGATGAATCAACAGTCTAGGATTATAATCCAGGATTGTCGCGGAAAAACGCCTCTAATCACGCCAGGAGATGGTCCATGATCGTACCGGGACCGGGTTTGAATTTGAACTATGCCCAGAATTTGGGTGATCTAGAGATTGCGAATGTGAGAATGCTTCCGAGACGACACCTTTCATTATTTTCATTTTCTTTTTTAAGCGGGAAGCGTCCAAAAAGGGCGAGCCTTGGGCGTTAGCCAAGTGCTTCGATACCTCCTGTCCGATCAGCAAGTTCATTCCCCTATCCGAGGTCAAGGACCCACATGACCTGGACCTCGTTTGCAAGGTAAGTTTACACTCTTCCCTGTTAGACCCTGTTGTAGTCAGATTGGCCCCATCTGTATTTATTTTAGGTTCGTATCAAACAGAACTTGAGCTGGAGGTACAGTAGAACGTTTGTTGACTTTGGACTTTGCCATTCTCATGCACTTGCTGTGATTAAAGTTACCTACCAGTCAGCCAAATTAAGCAACTAAGGGCCTCTAAATACACCTCAATAGGTACTTTGGATATTCATTCAACCATTTAGCTCAAAACTGCACTGTTCACATTTAAGTAACTGTTCAAATAAGCATTATTCTACTGTACTCGGGCGAGATGCAATACTAAGCATAACTAGATTTACGTTGCCTGGGCAACTTGGAGTGTTGCAGCAACCGTTGTTCGGCTTCGCCGCGAACGATTAAACGCTGAAATTGTTAACCCATCGAAACTTTGAGAATGGTATGTTCCAAGAAGATTTTTTTCTTTAACAAACCTGAAGACGAAGTCCGCAATCACACTACATCTAAGTTGCCTGGGGAACGTGAAATGTGTTCGTCTTCGCCGACAAAAGTGTTGCGGCGTTTTTTTTTCGTCTCTTACGATTAAACACCGATTTTGTCAACCGTCGAAACTTTAAAAATGGTTTTGAGGTCCACAGTTTCTATAGAAATCGGACAGGTTAGACCCAGAGGCGTCACTATTTTACTATCGCCAAAAATGGCAAGTCGTTAGGACTTGTCATTAGAGCTGTGGGGTAGGCCACAAAAGGCCCATTGCCTCAATCCCCTATCCTAAAACAACTAATGGCAAGCATGCTCTGTGTACACAATACTCTATATGACCCAAAACACGCCAGTGATCCCCAGGAAGGAATAAACGTCTCCGCAACGACTCAAACTCAACGACTCAAATCCTGTGTCAAACAATCACGGCGATCTGTGGGAGCAGTTGTGATACCACTTCTGCCTTTCTTCCGCTAGGTACCCAGAGATTTTGCATCGGCAAGGGAGAGATAGTCATCAAGAGTATTGATAACAAGCGCGTTCATTTTAGGTTAACGGCGAAGTTCGACAGAAAGGCAACACGAAGGATATGGTCTTCAAAATCCCTGAACTGATCAGCTACATTTCGCAATATTTTACTTTGAACGAAGGAGATATCGTTCTAACTGGAACCCCAGCGGGGGTAGGACCAGTCAAAGCAGGAGATGTCATTGAATGTAACTTAAGTGACGTCATGAGTATTAAGTTTGATGTTAAGGCTAGAAGCTAGGGGGTAAAGGGTAGGGAAGCCTTTGTTAATTATTTTAACTATCTGTGAGAGTATATGGCAAAGAATGTCATGTTCTATAGATAGATTTATAGATAGATCAGTGTAGCCTATTTCAAAAGCCCAAGGGCCATAAACACAAAAGAACAACAATAATATAACTTGAACACCCAGACTCCTTCTTAATTCAAAACATTTATTTATATACAGGCCCACTCGAGTAATAACGGTAGGGTTAGTATTACTCAGAATTTCGGGAAGTGATGGCTAGTAACCCCCCCCCCAAACATTTTGGCTAGTAACGCCCCTGATAATAAGGCCACCTGTCAGGTGCCCAGAAGTGCTTTAAAGGACACGTGGTACTTCTGATGGTAACTAATTTTGCTTCAGTAATATTTCCATACATTGTCGTTCCCGAGATTCTTCGCTTCTAAGTGCACATCCTATCTCCTCTGTTGGCAATACACTGATTATCACGCCTGCCACGTTCGTTCTCTTTACTTTACGAATCATGCGCCCGATCATAGCTTCCCAGGAGCTTATTCCGGAGACCGGTTATGCAAATTTTCCAAGACTGTCGTCCAAGACAAGGGTCATGGAAACAGGCTTAAAATACAGCTTAGTTGTGAAGCTGTCAACTATCTCTGAACATCTGAGCAGAAACACTATACTGCGAGGTGTCCTTTAAGAAAATAAGCCCATTACTTACTTACTTGTACTTGTAAAGGGGTCAGATGAGTGCAGCTTCTTCCGGCGTCTATGACTGTGGAAGGGTGGCACCCCCAAAGTTTCTATCCTGCGCCATCTCTCGGACGGAGGCTCTGTCCCAACTTCCACCTTATTCTTACCATCCAGGGAGATACCCCTTGTTGCCTTCAAAGGGGCCTGTTAGACTACTTTTGACTGAATACTGTATATAGAGCTGAGCGGCCAGCGAGGCGCCGGACGCGTTTACACTTATAAATCGCTCTAGGGACAATCAATAGTCTAACAGGCCTTTGAAGGCAACAAGGGGCATCTCCCTGGATGGTAAAAATAAGCTGTGAGACCCATGTGGCGACCCAGGAATACTCCACAAAGCTGAAACTGCAGAGGAATTCTCCGCAGAATTCTCAACATAACCTGGCAGCAGCGAGGGTCAAACCTGGAGGTACGTCGTCCCACTTGCCAACCGACGTTATCAGAACGAGAAGGTGGCAGTAGGAAACCGCGTCCTCCGTATGGAGGAATCCAGGTCGCCAAACACCATCCTAAATTGGCAACCACAAGGAAGACGTCGACGGGGAAGACCAAAAAAACCCGATCCGTCGCAACTATTAGAGTAGTTGCGATACAAAGAGCGTGTACGAAAGCTGGAAACGAACGAAAATGCTGAATTAATTCAGCATTTTATGCAGCATTTCGCTTTCGGACTTAAATTTTCGCTCAGTTAAAGCAGCATTAATTCAGCATAAAATTCATCGAAAAATTCAGCGAAGATGCTAAATTTTACGCTGAATTTTCAAGAAGAAACTGGGGAGCTGGCGATTAAGGCTAAATTTCGGAATTAGAAGTGTCAGAGAAGAAATAAAGAACGTGTCCGAAAGCTTTTAGTGCTGTAAATGCTGCATTTAATGCTGCATTGTGGATTGTGCAGGTAATGAAACAGCTGAGTTTTGGAACGATTAAGTCGATTGGAAGGTTCCTGAGGTTGGGGATGAGACACAGGGAAAATTGTTTAAGTTTATAAGGTAAAATGAAATATAGTATGATGTAGAGTAGTGTACAGATTGATTATTTATATCATTTATTTATTTTTTTGTGTTGTATTTTTGCGATGGCCCGTGTTGGCTTTTGGGCTTTCGAACGAAAAATAAAATAAAAATGCAGCATTTACAGTCCCGAAAGCTTTCGGACACGCTCATACCTGCAACCTGAGGGGGAGGCAGTGTTGCCACTTTTCTCTGACGAAACTCTGAAATTTGGCCGCAAAAATCAGTGGTATTATAGCGCCTGTGAACTTCAGTTCTTTTTTTTCCAGTTTCAACGACAAAAAAAATTTAAATTCTGACGGTTTCTAAGGTCCCAATTTGCTCCTAAAACGCTTGTAAGAGGAGCTAATACTCGTGAAACAAAAATCCCTTTTCCGGAACGAAAAGCCCTTTTCCAAAAAGAAAGTTAAAGTTTTTTAATACATGAAGCTAGACGCAATTGCCTTGAAACTGGCCAAAATGCTTTTAAGTCAATTTCAAAAGTCAAAAACCTGTGACAAATCGCAGAACTCTGCGACCAGTGGCAACATTGGTCGAGAATCGTCTGGAAGCAGCCACCAACGCGGAGACTGGCGCCTATTCGTGGATGCCCTGGTAGTGTCAGGAGGATCTAATGTAAAGTAAAAATAACCTCCTCGACTTTCAAAACGCATCTAAAACGAAAGGTCTCTAATTTACTCAGTATCATCGGGCAAAATATCGCAAGCGCGAATAACATAGAAAATTCAATTTTTGGTTATTTTTTTCGCTTTACCAGTCGGTCACGTGGTCCACTTTTTCTCCCTTTGCGTATTTGTCCCACAGGCGACGGTACAATTTTTCAATGTCGCTGGCGTATACCTTGACCTCAAAGAGGGGGCTTTCAGCTTTCTGTTTCCACACCTTCGCTCGCATGGCTTTCAGGCTGAAAAAGAAAAACATATTCCAATATTTTAGAATAGATGAATACTTTAAAGCCAGGCTTTGTTTTGAACAAATTACCCACGACTTTGACTGTTTTAAGCCTTTTTCCGGGCCCGTTGACTTCTAGCAAAAACAAGGAAAAAATTTACATTATCATTTGGGGCACATTTAATGTGCCCCAGACTGTACCAATCTTAAGCAGTAGTATCCAGTAGCTTTCTGTCTTGCTATAGTAGCATCCAGTCTTGCTAATAGTAGCATGCAGTAGAGTGCAGCAACACGGTAGCCCTGACATAGAAGCATGTAATAGCATCAGTTCGTAATGCATGCTACTTTTTCGTACAACATTATACCAAATATTTTTTCATCGGGCCGTTTGGTTTGAGGCGGGGGTTTGTGGAATGGGTACCTAAGGCGTATTCTCGCCGTTCCCCGAGGACTCCTCGGGGAATTGAAGCGAACGGAGAGAATAGAGGGAGTCACTTCACGCGGACTCCGCGGACGGAAAACACCGAGATCACGGGGAATGCGTCCAAAATGGATTTTGTTCGAAACAAATATATGCAGTTGACGGAATTAATCTGAATCCACTTTATTTTTAGTTTTGTTTATTCTGATTGTTTTTAATTGATCTAATATTGCGCCAACACCAGCAAAAACTGATTCCCTCCGAGTCTGAAAGGGAGTCCTTTTTGATGATGGTGAAGATGATAACCGGAGCATTCCCGGTCGTGGGGACTCGCGAGAATACGGGGAGTGAGTCCCCGGGACAAACAAAAACGCGGGGACTCCTCAAGTGGAGTCCTCGGGGAACGGCGAGAATTACACCTCCGGAGAAATCTGGGGAAGGTGACAGGGAGGTGGGCCAAAGTACCAGGATGGCTAGCCCCCAACCGCCCACTGCATTTTCTGGCTGAGGGCGAAAAACATTGCGCCTCTCTATTGTAATTCCCAAGTCCCCTCCACAGTTACGAACCAACCCCTTCTAAGATACCACTCGGACTATTTTTTAAATTTTTATTTTTTGTCTCTGAATTGCGATTTGTTAAAATAAACCTGTGTCTTATGTGTTGTTCCTTTCTCTCAATTTATCTCTGTTACTGATTTTGCGTAAAGATGGGCGACAAACTTGCACTGTCAAATATGTTACGCATTACGTTTGACATAACAAGCATTGCCAGTAAGAGCCAAAAAACCGTCGAAAAAGCATCTGCTGACTTCAGGGGCGTCACTATACCTTTGGGGGGAGGGGGTCCAGTCTCTACCGACGGACTCGAAAACTGGGGCGTACATTTCCCGCCAGAACGGAATAGAACCGGTGTAAAACAACTGTGATGCCTGAATTTTTCGATATCACGATGACAAACAAAAAAGTCAGCAGATGTTTTTTCGGCTGTTCCTGTACGTTTCAAAGCGTAACGTTAGAAAAACATGACAGCTAACATCATAAGTGTTATCTGTTGCAACCGCGCATCCTTGTCGTATCTGTAATGAAACTTCTAATAATGTACCAGTTTAGTCCAAATACAAACCAACAGCTCGAGTACACGCTAAGAAAACACCTAAAACGTAACACTGGATACAAGATATTAGATGGAGAAAATGCGTTAACTACACTTTCAGAAGTTTCATATCTGATACCACAAGGATGCGCAGTTTCAATAGACAACACTTGGGATGTAATCTGTTGTGACTTTGAAACGTTATGCAGCATCAGCTGAATTTCCCGATATCATGACGACAAACATAAAAGTCAGCAGATGCTTTTTCGACATTTTTCGTCTCTTCTGCAATGCTGGTTATGCATAACATTCATGCATTATATATTATCGCCCTTCCTGAGGGTGATAGCGGAAAAATTTGGCCCGCGGGTGGCATGATAGGCTCCAAATTTTCCGCTATCGCCCGAAGAAAAGCAAGGGCGATAATGATTATAACACTAGTACATTTGTTTTATTTTCTGGTATTCCCTGATGTTAAAAATAAAAAAGTTACAGCCGGGCGATATCAAAATAAATGTCGCCCGGGCGATATTTATTTTGGTATCGCCCGGCTGTAACTTTTTTCTTTTAACATCAGGGCAATACCAGAAAATTTTGGCACTGGGTAGGATAGGACCGATATCATGGGACTGCACGGTGTACTGGTGTTATAACGTTTTAAAAAATCACAACAAATTACATCTCAAGTGTTGTCTGCCCGATGAAAAATTCTTTGACTGTGTAGTTGTACGAAAAGTTGCATGTATTGATATGTCGTAGTATGAATACTTTGATTTGACATGCCTCCGACTGGGTTAATCTTAAGTAGTAGTTTCCGATAGCATCCAATCTTGCTGTAGTAGCATCCAGTTAGCTAGTAGTAGCATACTGCATGCTACTTTTTCGTACAACTAAATACGACTGATGAAATTTTCATCGGGTGTTGAACCTGCGCATTCTTGTCTTATCTGTTATGAAACTTCTGACAATGTAGGAGTGATACTTACTATTCTTTGTCGGTTCCTAACCGTACGGCAATGTCCTCGTATTCTTTAGCGGATGACGCAATAAGTTCTGGACAGCCAATAGTCGTGAGCTGAGATGCTGCAACACGTGACGCCAGCGTTTCGCCTAAAAAAAGTATCTTATAAAAGGTTCTTAACCATTTTACACTGAAAAGCCCATTATTTTAGATTCAAGAACCAAACGATTAATAAGTTAGAGCAGCCATGCCATTCACTATGCCCGTTCATTCTTTGCCTCTACTCCAGTTGCGTAATTTCATTCACTAAACTCTCATTTTCACATTATTTGTTTCACCAGTCTTTGCCATGCACATTTTTGAGCGAACTGTTTTGCCCAGATAAGGACCGAACGGTCATCTGGAAGCCGATGACGTCAAAGTTGAAATTACACAAATTATAAAAGCCATACGCGTAAGTTGAAAATTGGATTTTACTTTTCGGGAACAAAGAAGAAAGAAAGTGCAAAATAACTCCGATAGAATTTTTGAACACATTTCATCACAAACTTGACCAACAAAACTTTGAGCAATGGAAACAGCAACAGATGACTCCTGGTCAGCATTAATTATGCAATATAAGTAGTGCCGAAACTTACCGCCTTGATCGAACGCAGAGCAAAATAACACTAGGGAGTAGCGCCAAGACTTGAAAAAAGTGACACACTCGGATAGCAGCGACACTAGCACCATTAGCGACAGTGAACGTTCTTACTAAAATTCAATCGGTCGTGCACCAGCGCTGGCTCCAATAACTTCATATTCTGAACAGAGCACAAAAAGATACAACCTCCCCAGTTTCATCGATGTGTGCAGACCTCATCTTAGCTTTACTAGAAATTTCAAGACCCGCAATTTTGTTTCTCTTTAAATGTTGCAACAGTAGTAGGCGGTGCTATGAGTATGGCCCGTTTGCAAAGCATGGAAAGCAAAGGTCTTGACGCTACTCCCTAGGGGACATTTTCGCGTGAATGGCTGTTGAGCTCGACATCCACGCGAAAATGTCACTGGATGATGCCATCCACACGACAACGGGTTGAGACAGAGGAAGATGTCATCTTCCTCTAGGGGAGAGGGGGGCCATACCGAACGATTTTTGCTTTTTCTGCTGCTGGAAGCTTATTTTTTAACCAATATACTCGGTTTTTACGGTCAAGGAAGAGCAGAGGGCATTCTATGGTGAATTTATGAAAAATTTAGGAGTCAAGGTAAACCCTTTGCAGCCCTAAAACCAGCAGTCTCTCAGTCGTTCGGGATAGCCCCCACCACGGGGCGAAAGCGGACGGGGTAGGGGCCAATCCGGACGGGTTGAAAATTTCAGCTATTTATTTGAAAAGCAACGTAAAAAACACGAAATGACCAGATTTTCAACTATATAAGCATAAATGGGCACCCTCAATACCCTCAGTTAGGTGATGAGGGTGGAACACATTTCAGCTATTTATTTTAAAAGCAACGTAAAAAACGCAAAATGACCAGATTTTCAACTATATAAGCATAAATGGGCACCCTCTTCACCTAACATTAGTAGTGACATATAAATCTCAGAATCTGCAAAGTTGAAGGTCGTAGTTATCTTTGGTCAAGAAGGGGCGAAACCGAACGTTCAAAAATACATTCGGAATAGCCCCTAAATTTTCGTTCGGAATCGCCCCAGACAGACAAAAAAAAATTAAATGGTGGCCGCGGTCAAACCCGTCGGCCGATCAAAATGAAAATCACACAGGATAGAGAACAAATACTAGTCTAAAGGCATGCAAAAGCACGGAATTCTAGCTATCACAATTATTGATTTATCTTTCAGCGACCTGCTATGTCCAGATTTCCAGCGAGAGCAAAAAAACTTCAAGGGCTCCCAAAACTTGTACAGTTTGTCCAACTGATTTGAAACTTCCGCCAAATGGGCGCTAGGTAGAGGCCATCTAGCGTCATTTTTTAGAGTGAAAAAGCTGCATGCTAGGTGGTGAAAAAATTGAAGGTTCGGTTTCGCCCCCGTGCGGTATGGCCCCCCTCTCCCCTACCCGTTCAACAGAGCTCGAGGAGCATCGTTGAACGGGAGAGACACATTCAGCTGGATAGTGACGTCACACGTCGAGCTTTTCACGCGAAAATGACCATCGAGCTGGATGGCATCAACGCGAAAACACCCATCATGATGATGGGACGTAACGTCCAAGGGAGCCATCCACGCGAAAATGTCCCCCTAGTGTTATTTTGCTCTGATGAACATATTTGAATTTTCCGCCAACGATTCCCACCGAAGTCATGAGACCGACCGGTAGGCCTTCTACTTGGTTTACTTGGAAACGTATCTTGTGCGTTAATGTGACTTTCATGTGAAAATACGCCGAAGGATAAGCATAAATCAGCGGAAAGAAAACAAGAGCTACGAGCTCATATGGCACTTGTTACGAGAAGCGGTACGAGAAAGTAGAAGAGAACTTCACAATAAACACCCCGCCATTCAAAAATGCGGTTCGGACCTAGAATTAGGATATCTTGGTTCATTCAATCTGAAAGCTCTAGTTTCATCTCGATCCCTCCACTCTAAGCGATTTCAAAGATTTCCGGTTCGCCCCTCCAACTCCTCCCAGTGTCACCGGATCTGGTCAGGATTTAAAATGGGAGGTCTGAGGCACGAGACCTTTCTAAATAAGGGCAAGCGTGCCCGAACTAGCAAAACCGGGACCGACTGACGGACAGAAATTACGATCGCTATATGGCACTTGGCCGAAGGGCAAATGCCATAAAAAATGATACCCTGTGTGCTTTAATTGAGATTCAAGAACTAATTTATTAATTTAATTTAATTAAAAACATACCTGGCAAGGTTACCATGGGTGTGCCGGCCCAGAGGACGTCCATTCCTGTTGTGTGTCCATTGCAGAGGGGTGTGTCCAAACACACATCCGCGAGCTGCCCCCTCCTCACATGTTCCTCTTTGGCGGCGACGTTTGAAAACAGAACTTTACTGCTGGGGAGGCCCATGTTTTGTACTGCCAGAAGCAAATTCGTTTCCCCTACGGCTGGGAATCGAAGAAGCCACAAGATGGAGTTGGGAACTCGCTTCAATATCTAGAAAAGAAAACTTCAATACTGATTGGGTGAAACAGAATAGTGTTTAGAATAGACTACCCGCAAGCATCGGCACATCCTTCCCCCTCCCCACATTCCCGACCGCATAAGGCCACAGAGAATGGCAGCACAACCAGTTGCTAAAATCCAACCCATTCGGGCAATCCATGCACGGTACGAAAGAAGTTTTGTCCCCTTCTTTGTGAGTTTTTTCAACGCGAAATTTAAAGTTAAATTCTTTTCCTCTTTTTTGTGTTAATTATGGAAGTTTAGCGCTTTAAATTGTCGCAATTTTTGTTTTTGTTAATTATTGAATATTTGAATATGTAAAAAGCGCAATTGTATATAGTTATGTTTGACGAGAGAACAAATATTCGGTTTTTATGTATTATCGCCCTTCCTCGCTGCGCTCGGGCGATATCAGCCTATCATGCTACCCGCGGTCCAAATTTTTTCCGCTATCGCCCGAAGAAAAGCAAGGGCGATAATGATTATAACACTAGAAAACTGTGCAGCGCACAAAGCGCAAGCGACAACACTGTAATGCCTGGCGTGATATTTGAAAAGCACTGCCGGCATGACGTTCTGGATTCCAAAGAAACTATTATGGGCTTTTGTTTAGAGAAAGGTGCTTTGCTTTTGTTTGGTTTTGCTAAATTCCAGTTGGATTTTATCACATGAGCTGCGAGCTAAGCCACTACTGTTCCAAGATGAGAATTTCCAAGATCTAAGAGGTGAGGCATGGCCAGGGGCGTCGCAAGTGCATTTTCGGTGGGGGGGGGGGGGGGGTGCAAAGCCAAAATTTTACCGAATCTCTCAAAAAATTTACCGAATCCTGGAAACTCGGAATTCGAGCTTTAAATTATGGAACAGAAAGGATTACGTACGAAGAGTAACATTAAAGGGCAGCATGAAAGACAATAAGCCACCGATTAAGGCGGAGTTTTTGCAAAGCCCACTTGGTGAATATATTGCCGGGCACGATTGCAGTAACAGCTTCTATCTATTATACCGAAGAGAAAATTAAATCGAGCACCGTAGGCGAAAATTTTCGAAATCCATTTTTTTTCCTGGAAGCTTAAAATTTAACTGCTTCTCTAACAATTTCTATTATTTACCGTGGATCAATACAGAGATTCTAGAAAGTTCCAGAAACCGGATGGATCGACACTATGGCAACAGCAGCTACTAGTCTAGTCAATTCTACCCATGATCACATAAAGCGAGCGCCGCAGACGAATTTTTTTTTCAGTTAGCTTTTTCCTGCCAAATCTATGTCCATCCAGATTCAAGCTTTAAATGTTTAGAAATCCCAATCCTAAAACTGGCTTGAAACACCTGTCAAATGACGCGCCCTTCCACAAAACAGAGATAATTACGAAAAGCGCCGCAGGCGGTATTTTTGAAACATTAATAATCAGATCTTCTTTTTGGGATCCAAGATAAAAGTAAGGACTATCGATGAAATCATAGATCAGTCCTTTGTTTGCAACCAGTGCTTCACTCGACCTCTTCCGAGTTTTCAGGTTGGTGGTAACTCCCGAATCCTGGCAATAATTCCGGATAAATTACCGAATCCCAGCTATTATACCGAATAAGTCTAGACCGATAGCATGTTCGGGATATTTGTTTCTGGATATTAGAAGTACCGTATCTCAGTTACTATACCAAATTGTTTTGGTATAGAAAGACTACCGAATATTCTGTATAATTTCGTCGAAAGTCGTGATTCGCGGTCGAAAGTCGGGATTCGAAAAGTTGGAATTCGTGGTAAGTACCGAATCCTGAAAATTATACCGAATAAATTACCGAATCCCAATCACGACACCAAATTATTTTGGACCGATAGCTTATTCGGGACTATCGAATCTCCATAAATGTACCGAATAGTTCTGACATATAAAAATACGAAACAATTTCAGTATTTTCTCTCTCCGAATACGTAATAGCTACCATATACTGGCAATTATACCGGATCTCGATCGTTTTACCGAATAGATTTGTACCGATAGCCTTTTTGGGGTTCTGTAAAACTACCGAATATCCATAAATATACCAAATAATTCTGCTATCGAAAAAATACCGAACAATTTTAGTCAAATTTTGGGCCGGAGGCCCAAAATTTTACCGAATCTCAAAAAGGTGGGGGGGTGCTGCACCCCCCGCATCCCCCCCCCCTTGTGACGCCCCTGGGCATGGCTGTTTACCTAGGCTAATGGTTTTGAACCGGAGCCGAGCAAAAAACCCACGAAGTAAGCATCCCTGTTCTGAGGCAGGATCCCTATTTTGATTTCTAAACCGAGCCCGGCTCCACTTAGGGGATGATTGTGGGGGCTTAGAAGTTGGAAAGAAAGATGGTTGGGGCAGTTGATGGAGGGATGTTTGGGTGTGCTTTTCCCTTTTCCTCAGGTTACAATTAGTACAATTCGGTTCATAATCCATAATATCTTCTATAAAAAAAAAGTGCTGGATACGTCATCAAAGTGCATGATACTTTTTTCTTCCTTTCTTTCTTTCAACCACTATATCTGTAATGTTGTTTTATCCACAGTTCATTTTCCAGCTTGAGCCTGAAGAGGACCCTTGCCAAGAAGGGCCGAAATGTAGCTCTACTTAAATTCAGCTGACGTATCCGTTTTGCATTCTCAAATATGATTCGCAGTCAGCCTTGACTGAAGGAATATTCAATAACTGATAATTTTTATTTCCACGTTTGTAAGGATCGTTTAAGTATTTATTTATGTACTAAAATGAGACAACACTGGACAAGTAAACTTGTTTAGGCCTAGCTAAACTACAACTTAAAGATTAGAAGGAAATAAAACACAACCGAAAAAGATACAAAAAAGAGGAAAGCAGAACAAAAGAAAATGGGGGAAGAAAAAAGAAAAAAAGAGATTTATTGAGAAAAACCGAGTATGTGTGTACGGGTATTTTTAAAAAGGTGTTGAAATCTGTTGATTGGTGAAGATGTGTGGGTATACTGTTCCACAGTTCAATGCTTTTGTATATGGAGGAATTTCGGTAGGCAGTTGTCAGTCTTAAAGGAATGACAAACTGATGTAGAGTAGAGGGAACGATTCTGAAGTAAACAAACCTTGCGCCATTACTTTTGGAACACAGTAAAAGAATACTCACATTAACCCACATGGTCAGTGTGGAAGGGTCAATTTTGTACAGCTGATTGAAGTTACAGAAGACGATCGCATTGTCAGGTAGACCATATTGCTGCCGCGTCGTGACAACGATCGTCTGCGGCACTTCCTCGCCAGTTGCGGCACGCGTGTGCGCCTGAGGGGTTGCTAGTCCATTCTGAACGACCACACCATTCAGGGAAGTCTGGATCTGACCGGCTCCGATCATCGACTATAAGGACAGACATAGGCTACAGTATTATGAAAACAACAAGGAATACTAAATGACCCTTCCCACTATTTACTTCTTAAGTTCAAACTACTCTATAACAGTTAAATACTTTAAAACTAGGCTCTACCCTTTCAACAAATTACAATACTTTTTTCTAGGTCCGTAGCATAAACAGGGAAAAAATTACATAACCGTTTTTTTCTGATGAGCAAGCTTCTCGCAAACACCATGATACGTATCGAACTTGGTTTAGAATAAACCAAGTTTCGTCAAGTTTTTTAATGCCAGTAGTATATAAAGGGGGGAGCTGGCTCAAAAGTCCCCCCAGTTCAAACCCCCATTTTAACACCAATTTCTTAAATTTTAACATGATTTTTTCCAAATAATCCCCCTTTTTATAGATATTTTTATTTTCTTATTTCCCAAATAAAGGTCCCAAGAAATAGGAAATATTACCCTCTACTACATATAAACTACTACTTTTTTATTTTTACATTTTTACTGAGTAAACAGTTCTACATCAACATATTGGTCAGAGTTCTTATTCACCCTCATAATAGGCTGCAAAACCAGATTTTTCTTTAAAAGTAACTCATCAGCAATTGCATTATATCTCTGTGGTATAAACAAATCACAGGCTTTGTTATTATGATGAATAACAACAACCAACTTATCACCATATTTTGTCTTGGCCATTCTCATTTTAACGATGCTATATTTCAATCCTAGAACTAGTTCTTCCTTTCTGATTGTCTCATTGTATTTATTCATTCTAATTGTAGACAAGACTTCTCTGATGGACTCCATTTATTAGCGGCTGATTTTATTTAATAAAAATCCAAACTCACAAACTCACATACATATTTTTATTAATAATATCTAATGTAGCTTTTCTTTCATAATATATAACACAATAAACATTATATGGTACGGGTGGATTATCTTTTAATGTTAAACTTATTTCAATATCAGCAGTTGTTCCATTATAAATATTTGACTCGTGTTTGGAAACATCGAAACAGAATAGTGGATACACTGATTTAAATTCTTCTATACTAACAACACTACCAGTATCAAACGCTAATTGTTTATAACCCAAATGTATGAACCTATTGTAAAGATTCGAGTATTTACATTTCTCATCGCTAAAGTCGCACTTGAGTGGTTCTTCAGGATACTTATCCCCATTAATTCTAAGTTCTATGTCTGTTAAATTCATATGATCAAACACCATATTATTCATTAATTGATTGTTATGCTTTTCATTTTGCTGTAACATCACAACAATTTTGGTTGGACTATTTCTCTCAGACACAACTTTCCAGGTGTGCTCCTTATTCTGACTAACATCACTTTTATAAGTATTACAAGCTTCCCACATTAAATTATACTTTTTATCCTTTGCAAGACCCTTTTCCAATTCACTCATCATTTCAATACTAGGAGATATGATAGGGATTTTCCAGGATAAATACTCAATGACCACTTTAAAATTAGTATTTCCAATTCCAGTTCTTATAATCATATTATTATCATCATTTCTTCTTAAAAATATTTTGTGCGATGCACCTCTGAAAAACCGTTTGTTTCCTTTCAAGAATCCAAACAACTCTGATAATGGTAAATACATATTTACTAATTTACTGCTTTTAGTTCTGTTATATCTCTTTTCAAAACCCTTATTATAATTCGGATTAGATTCAGAACTGACATTTACATTTCCTGCTGCTGCTGCAGGTGCGGTAAATGAACATATTATAGGGTTGATATCGGTTCCCTGATTATAATCCTTATACCAGAAATGATTTCTAGCTGCACTTCTAGAATAATCATCAGAATATTCAATCAACTTTGTAACGGTAGTTGTAATACCAACATGATTAATTTTTTCAACCGATTCGTCATTTATTACATACTCAGCGGTACTGAATAAATTAAATCCATTATTAGTTAAAGTAGCAACATCGGTTGCAGCTAGGTTAGTTCCATCCTCTTTTACAATTCTTACACTAACATCAAGATAACTTTCACTTGGATAGAACCAGGAATCTAATTTCTTCGTTACGAATTCAAACTCTTGTTTATTGGAAACATTCACATCTGTTTCTCGAATTTCTTTAAATTCATATTTGACCACTGTATCATCTACAAGCGGCTCATCAAAAATGTTCCATTGCGGACTGATAACTTTATTTACTGCCATTTATATAAGAAAGAAATTATTCGATAAAAATTATTTCAGAATCTTTAAACCACTTCCAGTTATTATCGCGTTGATCAAGTCCTGACTTTTTTGATTTAAAAATCTCTTATTTGCACCCAGAAGATCCTTCATCGATTTCTTCTTTCCAATCACATCAATGAGTTCTTTCCTGTTTACATCAATCAGATCTTTCCCGTATTCTATTGCTCTGTTTTTCAACAACTCGAATCTCGGTTTAATAATATTATTATACATTGATAATGCTCCATCTTTTATTTGTTTTGCTGACGTTTGAAATAACTGGGAATTGGCAATATTTTTGAATATACTACCGATTCCACTTCCGTACTGCTTTTTATAAAGTAAGCGCTTATTATTAATCAACATTTATAGGTAAATAATTTTATTTCACTAATCCTTTAAGCTTTTCTTAAATGCAGAACGTATCCAACGTTGTCACCATTCAAATCGATAGGTCTTCCCAATTGATCAGTAATTGTCATTCTCAAGGAGTAAATAAAGTCTTTTGTGTTAATAGGAAGGTAGATTAATTGTCTAGGATTCTCAACAATTTGACAACCTGGTTCTGTATTCGGAACAAATGTCCAAATGACGTCTGATTTACTTTTGTTTACGATAGAACTGTTTACAAGAGAGCAGTGAATTTGAATTTTATCAACGCTTCTTGTTATATTCGGAAGTTTTGTACCTTCATTGATTTTCTTAGATATCTCACTATCCTTCTCAAAGCCTAAAATCTGACACAAGTCACTATTAAATCTAAACACATATTTTTCTTGTAATAGGATGACAAATCTCATAGATGCTGGATTGGATGAGATTACAATTGGACATTTATCTTTGGGAGTATCAAAATACTGACACAAAAAATAATTCAAACAATCATCGTTATACATCCCATTAGGAATAGTAACATTCACCCATCCCCCCTCTTTCCTATATTGAAACGTATTATTCCCAAATTTACCACTTATATTATGCCACGAATACCACAAAGTACACTGATTCAAACCTATTTCGTAATCCCAATGACGATTCAATTCAATTGGTTGACTAAATGTTATATCAATGATACTTTCATTACCTTCAATGTTTAACAACACCATTTATTAGAAATATTTTTTATATATTGAATTGTAATCTCTCTTCGTAAGAAATTTATTTCGCATTAACGAATCCAAAATATCAACAGCTTCATTCCTTACCTCATCAGATGTATTTCCGTTTACTCTACTACCTATTAAAGTGTACAATTTTGAAATCATTTCATTGCAGTTCATAAATATTCCAGTTCCTTGTTGTTTGACTAATCCCATATTATTTTGAATGGTTCTTAACCTATCCTTGTAAACTCTTATAAATTCAATAATTTGATTATGGCTAGAGTAACCTTTACTCTTTGTCCCACCATAACTTTTACTTATAGTTGTTAAATGATCCAGAGCCTCCTCTATATCCATAGAATTATTAATGTAATACATAGGCATTTTAAAATAAGGATCATTGCCATCCCAGGATTCTGCATGTTTTGAATTAATCTGATTTAAAAACTCTTGGGTAATACCTTTATTCATTTCAACGGATAATGAGCCTAAAGCGGGAGTTGGTTCTAAAGCAGGAGTTGGCGCTCTACTCGATTCCTCTGAAGCAGCGATCTGGTATGGATGAGTTGCTTTAAATGCATTACCTAATCTTTGAAACCGTCTGCTTGAACTTTCATCATTCTTCTGTAATTTCGCCATGATCGCTTCAGTGTAATCTTTTTGTGCCATCATGTTTTCTTTTTGTGCCATAACAACTGGAGCGTTAAATTCTGAAGCCATTTCCCGAAATCCTGCTTTCTCCATCTCATATTCTTGAACCTTTCTTCTCTGAATTTCTCTGTTCTTCACTATACCCGATAACATATCACTCAAGCGTCTTGAATCCATTTATATACAAGTAATTTTATTTCATAATAAATTTTGAAAGTTCTTTTTCATAAAACCCTCCTTGAATTAATTCCCCACTTTTGTCAGATATTTCATAAGTAATGGGAATGGTAGGTCTAATGGCTGCTATCTGGAATACTTCATTCGTATAATTAGGTAAATATCCTTTATCAAAAATACTCTTTTCTTTTTTTATTCTGACTAAATCTCCTACTTTATAATGTCCTGTGATTGTGTAGTCATCAGCTGGAGGAAACAAAGCATTGTAAACCTTTTTCTGATTCATTTTTTTACTAGCATCAACGGGTTTCATTTGTATTGAACGATGATAAGAGTTATTATAATTACTAACAAATAAAGGTAAAATATCAATCCATTTATTAGTGTTATTGTGAGTAAAATATTTCCATAACTTTTCTTTCAGTGTTCTATTGAATCGTTCAACAATTTGCGCTTTCAATTCACTTTCAGATGCAAACCAGTGTATGTCGTTATTTTTAAAAAATGTTTGAACATTTCTCATTACAAATTCTTTACCTTTATCAGTTTGTAGTTTCTTAGGAATTCTTTCTTTAAATATATGACTGAATGCCTTGATTATTTCAGCACCCGTTTTATCTTTCAAAGGGGTACACCAAGCATATTTACTAAAGCAATCAATTACAGTTAAGATGTAATTTGTTTTATCATTCGCTTTTTTATATTTCTGCATGTCAACTAAATCAGCTTGCCATTGCTCATCCACATAGTGAACATAGACTCGTCTCCTTTCAAAGTTATGATAAGAAGGTTTGTGTAAGGTATATACATTCTCATTTTGCAACACATTTTTTATTTTATCTTTAGAAACGTTCACTCCATTTTCTTTTAATTTTCTATGAATATCATCCACACCTGAATAATTAGAATAATACGTATTTAAAATATCTTTTTCTGCGTCGAGGTTTTTTTTAAAAACAGATTTTTCCTTGATCCGCAAAAAACACAATTACCTTTTAGCATTGGAACATTATTTTTCTGTGACACTGCCTTAAACATTGCTTCAGTGTCAGTTTTCTTTTTACACTTCATACAATAAATATCCATTTATTAGAAAACAATTTTTATAAACGAAAAGCTGTCAATTTCATTTTGCGCTGAATGTAGGAAATACAGTGAAATCCACAGTTTAATTCATTTAAATTTTGAACAGCAAGATTTTCATATGCTATTTTTTTCTTTGAAGTTTTTAGATATTTAATTATTTCTTTTCCTGGGGGTATACCAAAAGAATCGAAAAATTCGACATAGGGTTGATCAGGTAGATTAAAATACGCTACCCAGTGAGTTCCAGGCATTCCGAGTTTATCATAATTAATGACACCACATTCTAGGTTATTTATTTGTTTAGGTAACGTATCTATAGAGAAAACACCTCTAAAATATGGTATATCCCCTAATGCGTCCATAATATCAAAATTGGTTAGAGGTCCTACTTTACTTTTGCTTCTTTTTTGACTTCCCCGTTTTTTGACTTCCTAGGTCTTCCCCGTACCCCATGACCAACCACTCTTTGTGTTCCAGGAAGTGTAAGCGCACCACCTGTGTTGACATCCTTCTTAGGTCTTCCACGACCAACAACTTTTTGTGTTCCAGGAAGTGTAAGCGCCCCACCTGTGTTGGTTATGTTATCCACCAATTTCTTACCAGCGAATGTACCCAAAGCAGCAGCACCACTTGTTAAAGCTGCCTTACCAAGCGTAATTGCTAACGGTATTAGGAAAGGAAGTAATCCACCCTTTTGAATCGCTTCTTTCATCTGTTTATATGATACATCAATGTCACAACCCTTATTATTCATTTTACATGTTTCAATTTTATCAATTTGTCGTTTACTTAAAAGTAACTTTACTGGTTCTCGTTCATTTTGCCTACTATGACTAACACGTATCTGACATTTTTGTTTAGCACCAAAACATTTCTTCAGCTTTCCTTTCTGAAGCTTTGATAAATAAACTGTATACTCCATTGTTTCAACCATTTATTAGAAAATTAATTTATAATATAAATTTTATTTCTTTAGATTAGTTTAGTTTTCATAAAGTCTTCTATTTTCTTAACAAAATCTTGATCAACGGGTTTTTGCTCTAAAAGCCTTTTTAAAATGTTTACGACTGCTCTTTCAATACCATTGATATGGACTTCATGGTCAAAATCATTTTTCCTAAGGTCAAGAACCTTTTTGTCAATGCTTTTGCTAAGGTCAAGAGTCTTTTTGTCAATGATTTTCCTAAGGTCACCAATCTTTGTTTCAATACTTTTGCTAAGGGTTTGTTGGTTAAGAAGCTTTTCGTCATATTTTAAAAGGTCTGTTGTTAACCTATCTAAATTAACAGCATCCTTTTTGTTTCTAGGGTCTTGAACATTTGTGATTACTTTATCCCCAGCATCAATTTCTTTATCAGTAACTTGAATTGTCTGTTTTACAAATAATCCTTTATCTTTGATCCTTATCAATGCATTATCAGGAGAATCATCTACCGCAGTTAATCTGTTGATATCTTCGCTAAAATATTGATTCGTTTGCACTTGTCCCGCAGTCATTTGTTCTTTAAATTGATTCAAAATCACAGTCATAGATCTTAAGCTAATAGCATCCTTATCTGTTTTCGCATCACCTAAATTTATAATTCGTCTATCGTGTAGGTTAATGTTACCATTTTCGTCAGTAACTTTCGATTCGTTAGCAACCTTTTTTCCAACACTACCAAATTTATTCATTTATTATAGAAATAAATTATCCGGTAAATTTTTCAAAGTTTTTCCTGTACTTAAGGGTTTTATCTTTTGTTTTTAAATCTATGAAGAAAAACCCATAGCCCTTGGTTGCAGCCTCGAATTGTTTGAGAAATTTTTCATTGTCTATACTGGATACATGGCTTTGTCTAATTAATTTTACTTCTTTTGGATTAGAACACTGAAAGAATGCAAAGTAATTACACTGAAGTCTTACCACCTTTGGCGTTTTATGATAGCTCTGAGACAAGTAAACAATTGAAGCATTTTTCTTTCTTCCTCTTATGAATAAATCTTCTATTTTCTTCTGGTCTTTTTCAGTGACAAAATCATCAAAGATAATCAAGTTCTGATACTGGGGGTCTAGGTCGTCAACATCGATAATATCATTAAGGTCATTACTTACGGTTAAAATATTCGTTTTACATTCGGATTCCAAAGTGTTTAAATTGTCTATAAGGTCTTTATATTTATCTTCTTCAAGATCTTTTGCATACAAGTATATTCGGTTGAAACAGATGTATTCATAAATTAAATTCAAGAGTAAATTGGTTTTCCCTGTTCCTGAACTTCCACAAATTAATAATCTAAATGGCCACTGAGGTGCAAGTTCGTGTTTGTTCTGATAGTTATTCTTTTCGCTAAAATCATACACTTTTATTGGTGCCTTTTCATTCATTTATTTAGGAAGAATTTTTCATTATAAGATTTACTGAAGTAGGTACTTGAATTTTTTAACTAGGTACTTGAATTTTTTAAGTAGGTACTTGAATTTTTAAGTAGGTACTTGAATTTTGAAGTAGGTACTTGAATTTTGAAGTAGGTACTTGAATTTTGAAGTAGGTACTTGAAGTTTTGAAGTAGGTACTTGAATTTAATGTTTATAACCTAAAGGTAAAGTTGTGTATTTATCGCTTGTTACTATTCTTTTATCATCCTTAGGATCTAACGCTTTCTTATTCTGTTCTTCTAGAAACATATGGTGCTTGTATGGTCTTAAGTTATACTGGGTTACAGATAGGTTTTCAATTTTACCAAACAGTACATCCTTATAGTTTTGAATCGTAATTTTATCTTTCACTATGTTCGTTTTTATTCCTTTTAGTTTTTTGCTAGCCTTTGAAGGGTCTTGGTTGTCCTTATCATAAGCATATACTTTTGATCGTAATCCAACAAATTCTGTCATAATTTGTCCTGCTAATTCATCTTTCATCATTCCTATCACTTTCTTATTTACACTAGGAAACCCGTATGGATTATCTTTCGCATAATCAGATGTATCGAACCTCTCGTTCAAATCTTGTTTGATATCTTCATAGAAATCCTCGGTTCTTATGTCATATATGAACGAATCTGTATCCATATAACATAAATCTATTTTATCCTCATATTTAGGTTTCATATAATCATAATGGAATTCATACATCAGTAGCTTGGATAGTTCCAGTACAGCAAAACCGATATACATTGGTTTGTCTAGTTTTATCTTTTCCTTCGACATTCTTGCCACAGAAAAGTTTTCACTGAAAATAATTTCAGATTTAAAGTTGGGTTTCTTTATTATTTTTTCTCTTGTTTTATCGTCAGTTATTATTTCCATATCAGCTCGTTTCCTTACGTTCTCCATGGTTTTTCCAAAGCAAGCGTTATTCATCAGTTTAAAAAAGTCCTTTTCAAAATCGTTAGTACCTTTAGTTCTTAGTGCTGTGTTGTGGTCTATGTATCCTTGTAAGTAAGCACTTTCAGTGAATCCTAGTATTCTATGTACTTTTTTCAGTATCAGACCTTTTTGTAAATAGAATTCTAGGTTCCTGTGATGAACTACGTAGTTATTTTTATCCAGTAAGGTCGTACATAGTTTTCCATTGAAATGTTCTGGTGCTAATGGTAGATCTTTATGTAACTTGTGTAACTCTCTAGGATATTCCAAATCTACTTCATAAATTGCCCCCACATTTTCCAAATTCATTTCTGTTTGAACATGATTTTTTAATAGTTGATAATAATCTAAAGAATTAATTTCAGTGTTCTCTTTCATTTCATCAGGTACTGGAATGAATTGGAAGTCATTCGCTGGTAATTTTTGTGACATCGCCCACCCATATAAATTATTCTTATCGAAATACATTAAATAGTTAGATGGCTTATTGTTGTCATAACTGCTCATATATTTATTATTTGCCTTAGCATATCTTTTTATACATTGAGATACACCGCCTCTTATTCCCTTTTCAACGAATGTATACATGTCTTCCTTTGAGAATAACGGTAGTTCTACTTTCGAATGCTTTAGGAAAGAATCCCATGTTAGTCCTGGAGCTGAGAAGTAATGTAGTGGATCCAAATCATAATTATGTATACATACATTTCTGAAATTCTCTACAACATCTGATAGAATTAACACATCACTTTTTAGGTACAACTTGGTATAGTCAAGTAATGTTTCACAATTAAACTGCTCCCATATAGAGACCGCTCTCTTATAGTCACTTTTGCTAATACCTTTTCCCGTTAACCTAGAATAAAAGCTTTCTATGGGTGGTAACTTTGTACAATCCATTTTACTGAAGCTGTCTACGAATTCATAAGGATACACCCCTTTTTTAATTATTTCTTTGAACTCTTCATCGTTTTTGAAACTATTCGATGTGTACTTGAAATTCTCCCTCAGATGATTACAGGATTCTTTGCAATCGCATTTTGCTAAATTTGCTGATAGTTTGTCTAGTGATGAAGCCATGAATCGAATAGAATCTATGAATCTGATTTCATATTTTATTTCCTTATCCTGTCTTGGAATACTTATTGATTTCGAAAACGAAATGAAACTTTCAGCACTTTCAAAAATTCCGCTATCTGGTACCAATTCTTTCACAAATAGATGGGAATCATACTTGGATAAGTTGTGTAGGACTACAGGGATATGCTTGGGAATCCTGTATTTCATGTTACATTCAGCGTGTGTGAAACCTCTGTCTTTTCCGGTCATGTGGTCATGATCAAAGTGGGGATTTTCAGTAATTTCTGTGTTACAGATATGGCAAGTCTTGTTCTTTAGGGTCTTCCATTTTTCTTTAATTTCTTCATCAGTATAAGTGTGATTTCTCTGCCTGTTTTCATATTTGTTTGCAATTTCTGTGGATACTTTTGTAACGGTTTGAACAAAATGTTTTGCAGCATCTTCACCGAAATAATCGTAGTACTTGTTCTGGTTTGTATCAAAGGAGCAACAGACTTGAAAACCGTATGCAAAAGGTTTCTGTTCAGCTACTTTTATTGTTTTCTTTCCGTTTACCTGGTTGTATTCTTCGTTATAAGACTCAAAGTCTGCGATTATGCAGTACGGTACTTTCATCTGTTTTGCAATATTTTTAAATTGTATTTTTGAACCTTCAGGAGGCATTATGATATCAGGGTCTTCGCAATTATTTTTAAGTTCATGTTTTTCAAAGTGTTCTTCCTTTTTAAAATGCCTTCCACAAAAAGTGCAGAGATATGTCTTTGTTTTCTTTTTAGATATTTGTGTACCGACTAATTTGCTCAGATCTTTCACAAGTACATAGTGATTATCGAAATATATTAAATGAATGATATGTTGTGCTGTTTTCCCATTAATTGTACTTTTTAATATATGACTTCTGATTATTTTCTCTTTATCAATTTGGAATAAGCAAATCTTAATGTTGTATTTATTTTCAAATTTGTGGATGTCTTGTGTATCCATCGGGAAGTTGGTAACCCCTTTGAAATCGAATTCATTCTCATATTGTTTATATTTCGAAGTTCTCTCAGCGTTGTCCTTAGCTGGGTATAAATGTGCTAAGATAGACCATAGGAAACACTTTTTATCTTTATTTTTTATATTTATGCACGCTTTTTTATTTTTTACGAAATCTGGCAGTATCTTAAACGTTCCTCCCATATAAGATTCGATTCGAGTCATCCTATAATCAATTCCTTCATACCGACTAAATTGTAGCCCCGACCGAGGGGTATTACTTAAAGAACTCAGTCTCTTGTTATTATCATCTAAATGACTATGAGTAAGTATGCTATTTTTATTTAAAATCCAAGAAGTACTGTTATAAAATACTACAACTTCTTCATCATTTTCCTGTCTATAGAATATAACCCTGGTCACAAATTGAACTCTGTAATGATTTATTTCGTTCATTCTTCGGAGTAAATCATTAAAAACAAAAGCAATAAGATTATGTTCATCTCTTCCATTGCTTTCAATTGAAACGTTTACGGTGTACAAATTTTCAGTTACCCTAGCAATAGTAGGTTGTTGTTCTTCTTCCGGTTCAAATAAATGATCAGGAATTATTTTTTCTTCTTTAATTTGTTTCTTATTTATGAAGAGAGTTGATAAATCGATTGCTTTGTGTCTATTTTTATCACCTCTTTCTGTTTGATCTCTTATGATATCTCTATTTTTATCAATAGTTTCTTTCTGCTTATTAATTATCCTACCATAGTAATCCGTAACACGTTTTGAAACTTCATCTCGGTTACCGCGAGTGGGTAGGCTTTTGTTTTTTAGAAACCTTTTTAATTCACTTGTATCCTTTTCGAGTATCCTTTTCTCCTCTTTTTTTATATTTCCAATAGCAATATTATTGTCTTTGATTTCATCTTCCAAAATCTTCCTTAATGTTGGCTCTGGTGTATAAATGGATGGTCTGTTTTTGTTCTGAATCCTTTCGTTTCTACGCCGAATATTAATTGTATCTTCCGCGAGCAAAATATTCCTATTAAGTTGCTTTATAATCTTATCCGTTATTTCATGTTTCTTTGTTCCATTTGTTTTGATTTTATTAATTTTCGCATAAGTCCGCAGCTCATTATATGTGTAATTCGGTAATCTTTGTATAGTCGATTTGTTATTCGATATAACCTTTTTACAAAGCTGAATAACCTCTGCAGTTTCCGTCATTTAATAGGAGAACATTTTTATTAGTAAATTTCCATTGTACTAGTTTTCTCAGACGTAAAGAAATTCACCAGTTTTATTATACGTTTCAAAGAGCAAGCGCTACCTTTTTGTCTCCGACTGATCAATGCACAGAGAGCACATTGTTTACGAGATGGTGTATGTGTTCCTGACTTTGGAGGCAAACCTAAAGAAGTAGTTTTTGAAACAATTTAGTTTTATTATAAATGGAAGATTTGGAAAAGAAAATGTTTGTATATCGCCGAAGCTATAAATATTACAATAATGTGAGTAACGGTCTACTTTTATCCAAATTTGCCTTTTCAGCAGCAGGATTAAGTGCGTTTCTTATGCTACCTTTAGCCTCTTTAAGTTTGGGTTCCGTTATTATCGAAATAATTGAAAAACATTTAAACATTGCAGATAGAAAAGCTGAATATAGAACCACGTATAATTTTTACACTGAACTAGTATCGTTGCTAAAATGTGGTCAATTGACGATCGAAGAGGTCATTCAGCGTGAAGCGGAAATGCGTAAAACATTTAGATTCTTTCCTCGCGAAAAATACATGAAGCAAGTTCGCTTAAATGGATATAAATATTGTAAAAATAATTCCATAATAAATCAAGAGAAATTACCCAAAGTGTAGTATATTGCTTTCGTAAGATTGAAAACTCTATCCTCATATTCATATACGCATTAATTACCTGCGTCATTCATAACCAGTACCTGAGTAACCCCTCACCACCCAGTACACCTTTGTCCAAGTGAGTAACCCCTCACCACCCAGTACACCTTTGTCCAAGTGAGTAACCCCTCACCACCCAGTACACCTTTGTCCAAGTGAGTAACCCCTCACCACCCAGTACACCTTTGTCCAAGTGAGTAACCCCTCACCACCCAGTACACCTTTGTCCAAGTGAGTAACCCCTCACCACCCAGTACACCTTTGTCCAAGTGAGTAACCCCTCACCACCCAGTACACCTTTGTCCAAGTGAGTAACCCCTCACCACCCAGTACACCTTTGTCCAAGTGAGTAACCCCTCACCACCCAGTACACCTTTGTCCAAGTGAGTAACCCCTCACCACCCAGTACACCTTTGTCCAAGTGAGTAACCCCTCACCACCCAGTACACCTTTGTCCAAGTGAGTAACCCCTCACCACCCAGTACACCTTTGTCCAAGTGAGTAACCCCTCACCACCCAGTACACCTTTGTCCAAGTGAGTAACCCCTCACCACCCAGTACACCTTCTCTTCCTGGAACTGTGGTACACCAGTGTCCAACCCCTCACCCAGGCCCTTGGGGTGGTGGATGAATTCAGACAAACATTGATTCGTGACGCAAAGCATAATTTTCTCTGGTATTCTCTTCATAAAACGTTCAATGTGCTCCGACTCTCAGATCCAGTTTCTACGCGCAATAATTTCCTGCATCATTCATAACCAGTACCCACCATTAATTTCGTAGCCTAATTGTCTCCAGTTTTCTCATCTTAAAACTTTCAACAAAAAATTATAACTAGCTCCGACAGTGTAACGGTCTAGCGTCTAGCTAACGTAATTGACCCTGCTATTCTGTGTCATCGGATCGAATCCCACTGCTAGCAATTTCTGTTAGTAGGGGGTGATGGCGGGGGAAAAACTCCTCAAGTCGGAGCCGTCTCCAGACAAGTAATACAACCACAACTACAACAACAACAACCAAAAACTCGGGGTGCAACTCCATCGCACCTCTTAACTTTCCGTATTACTTGTCTGGAGGCGAGAGGTTTTGCAACTATTTCCGATGAGTCATATCACATCAGAAAACATAAGCTTGGCCAGTCGAATGAGGACCCCGTGGTCTAATCGGTTAGCGCACTGGCCCGTTCTAACTTGACATTCCACAGACCTCGCAAGATCGAATCCTACTGACGGCAGTTTGTAGCGATTCAAAAAACTCCTCGGAGTTTCCCTGTTCAGGGGCCCCCCAGACTAATAGCCATTACAATATTTTGCTTTGCGTGTGCTTAACGCAACTATTCTTCAAAGTCTGGGGGTGTGGGGTTTTGCAAAAATATTTTATGAAGTTCAAAATCGGTAATCATCACATCATCACGCAAACTCAGTACTGCGTCTCTATCTATCGCATTTATGTGATAAAGGTGGTTGGCTTCTATTACCAGATGTTTCAAGCGATTGGGATTTTTATTAAATAAAATCAGCCGCTAATAAATGGAGTCCATCAGAGAAGTCTTGTCTACAATTAGAATGAATAAATACAATGAGACAATCAGAAAGGAAGAACTAGTTCTAGGATTGAAATATAGCATCGTTAAAATGAGAATGGCCAAGACAAAATATGGTGATAAGTTGGTTGTTGTTATTCATCATAATAACAAAGCCTGTGATTTGTTTATACCACAGAGATATAATGCAATTGCTGATGAGTTACTTTTAAAGAAAAATCTGGTTTTGCAGCCTATTATGAGGGTGAATAAGAACTCTGACCAATATGTTGATGTAGAACTGTTTACTCAGTAAAAATGTAAAAATAAAAAAGTAGTAGTTTATATGTAGTAGAGGGTAATATTTCCTATTTCTTGGGACCTTTATTTGGGAAATAAGAAAATAAAAATATCTATAAAAAGGGGGATTATTTGGAAAAAATCATGTTAAAATTTAAGAAATTGGTGTTAAAATGGGGGTTTGAACTGGGGGGACTTTTGAGCCAGCTCCCCCCTTTATATACTACTAATGCCCATGACGAATTGTGAATATGACCATTGAGTTGTACGCAAGTTTGAGTTTTAAACTGTCATAGTTATGGTCGAATTGACGATTGAGATTTATCGTATAGGCCATTGACGGTAATACTGCTATTCGGCATGTACAACTGTCAGCGACACAACCACTGGTGTGTCAATTCCGGACACTTGATCTGCGTCGTTCATATTAAATCCCGATGAAAATTTCTCAAAAACTAGTTATATGGAGTTGTAAGTTTTAATAACATGTAGTAACTGTTACCACTGCATGCTACTAAGTCTGGATGCTTACTATAGCAAGACAGGATGTTACTGGATACAACTGCTTCCGATCGGCCCAGTCTGAGGCACATTAAATGTTAGTATTCTGTACTATTACATATTTAACATACAACTTTTTCGTACAACTATACAGGCTACAAATTTTTCATCGGGACGAACAAAATAGTATAATGAAAAATGAAAAAATACAAATTAAGAAATACCTCAATCGGCTGCATCGTCGGCAGCTGTGCAACTGTCAGTGACACAACCACAGATGTGTCCAGTCCGGCCGTTGTGGCCGTTATGGTTTCCGTGACTCGATGTACTTCCGTCCGTTCAAACAACGGAGAAAGGTCTGTTCCGTTCATCACAGCGACGTTGTCTGGAATCGTAGGACCCCCGGTTTGCTTCTCCTAAAAGTAGGCAATGATCATGGCCATAGACAACCCCCGTCAGCCGGACAAGTGCTAAAAAGTCGAAGGTGCGCAACGAAAAAATGGCGAACTAGTAAGTAAATAAGTCAGTAATTTAGTACAGTGCTCACCCACTGTCATACTTTCGACGAGATAGTGAGGAAATCTCGAGCATCGTTTGTTTTGAGGCTACGGCAGTCGAAGACTTGCCTTGTGACGATGGCTTCACACGCGCTGTTCCACTGTCTTCCTATGTGGCGACATCCGTTACGTGATGATTAGTTAGTGTTTTTGTTAAGTATTTATTGTAGTGTAGTATTCGGCGAAAGCTGAAATAAAGTTGAATAAATAAATATAAACCGCCATTTTCAAAAGCGGAGTATTTAAAAGAAAAGAGCATTACACTTTCCAAAAGTGTAACGCTGGCATCTTTAACTTGGAACTGCTCCGTTAGCACGTGGCTATGGAATAACTTAGTTAAATAACTGCAGAAATAGAAAACCGTGATTTTCGTTTTTTTTTCTTGATCAGCTATAGTTATCCCTCTAATATGATATGCGAGGGATAAATATAATTTCGGATATTTCGAGTTCTGTGAAAGTACTTGATAGTGATGCATCGCAAGGATTGCAGAAATTCTGGGTGAAAGCTTTCGCGCTTTCTCAAAGATATTCGTAAAAATAGTTGGTAAATTGAAGATAGACACAGAACTCAGAATTATAAAATAATCACAGATTTGTACATATACACTTTTAACACACATTTTAAGATTCGTTATTTTACTTTTCTTTGCATGTCGTTCAACCCGCATCGTTCTTCTGGTTTTTCGTTACATGTCGTTTTATGGTTTGTTGGTTCAGCATCGTATTTCTGTTGGTATTGTGTTGGTTTTTATGATTTAGTTTTTTTTTCGCTGAGGACGGTTTGCCGGAAGTGCAACCGAAATAACCGAAATTATATTTATCTCCCTTTTGTAATGAATGGTCGGCTTGGCTTCAAACCTTATATTCAACTAACTGCACGGATTGGCTGGAGCTCATTTCCACAAATGAGCTAACGACTATATAAAAGGCAGAATAAGTAAGGTCCTGAAAGATGGACAGACAAACTAAGCAGGTAACCATCACTTGCGTTTGAGGACCCAATACAAATAGGTAAAGGTAGGGTATCAGCATCAGCCTATACAGGCCATACGTCTCCGAAGAGTTGCGTATTTTCACGCCGCTCGATGCTACCAACAACAAACAGCCAAATGGCTCCGGGCATAAAACAAACGTAGAAACAACAATTCGTTTTACCAGTTGTCCATAATTTTTGGCAAATACGACGAAATTTGTGTAACGCTGGCATCTTTACTGAAGCTCATTTTCACAGATGAGATAATGACTATATAGAGGGCAGAATAAGTTAAGGTCATAAAAGATGGACAGACAAACTTTGCAGGTAACCATCACTTGGGTTTGAGGACCCAATACATATAAGTAAAGGTACGGTATCAGCATCAGCGTATACAGGCCTAACTGGCGATGCTGATCTCCGATTCTCTACCCTCAGAAGTGCAAAGGGCGGTTGGAGGGCTAGGGGGCTTTCTCACACCCTTCCTTTCACCTTCCTCAGATTTATCGAAATACCCATTTTTATCTGGGTGGGTCACCTTTCCCTTTGTCTTGTCTTACAGGTTTATGCCCCAAACCCCCCGATAGGAAAAATGGGACCGAAATTCCTGCGAAATTCCGCCGGTTTCCGCTCCGTTGCATTTTCAGGGCGGAATTCCGGCGGAAATTGACAGGAATAAATATGACCGGAACACCGTTCCGTTCCGGTCCGTCCCGACCGGTATTCCGTTCCGTTCTGTTGCATTTTTGGGGCGGAATTCCGCTGTGACCGGAATAGTTCCCGGTCCATTCAGACCGGTATACCGCTCCGTTCCGTTGCATTTTTGGGGCGGAACTCCGCTCTGACCGGAATAGTTCCCGGTTCATTCAGACCGGTATACCGCTCCGTTCCGTTGCATTTTTGGGGCGGAATACTGCTCTGACCGGAATAGTACCCCGTCCATTTAGACCGGTATTTCGTTCAGTTCTGTTGAGTTTTTGGGGCGGAATCTGAGCGGAATAGTACCCGATCCCTCCTGACCGGACGGCCTTTGCCGTCAATGTCTGGAAGCGGAACCGAAGGAGCCTGAAGTGAAGCGAGAATTAGATTAATCTTACCAATTTATTTGATCAGTGTTAATAATTGCTTCAAAAATCTCTTATTATTTTTCTCTTTTCACTTATTCTTGGTGCAATTCCTCCTTGCCAGCTTGCAGGCTTCGTTAATCCACTCTACCGCTTTGCTCCTTTCCTCCGTTGACACCAGACATGCTGAAAATAATGGCATGAATTAATATCATATTATTTCTTCCAGGGTGCACTAGCAGACGAAAGTTTTGAACTTGTTGATGCACTAAAAAATACACAAAGGAATTATTTGAGCTTTGGTTGCTTGAAAAGCTAGAGTGTCCTGTACTAATTAATATCGTTATCGTTATGCGCAGTTGCGCACACTTATATTTTTGTTACTGTCGATATTTCAGTGTTTGCACGTTGGTCATTATTCTAACAATACATATCCTTTTGTATCAGATACATTACTTCACTACTAGAATCTTTCGCTTTTTATGGCACTTGCAGCAATAGGCTGAAGGGATAATTACCGATCGCTAGTTCCCAGTCTGTCTAACTTTCCGTACTTTTAAGTAAGCTGAAAGCTGAATTTTGGCCAGCATATAAACTTTCGTTTTTCTCGATGCGAGACGGCCGGCTACGACCGACTACACACATGGGGGGATAGGTGCAGTTTCTTGAATCTAGCAGTCTGCACATCTACCAGAAGGGGGTCCCGTCATAACCCCCACACGTCATAACCCCCACACGTCATAACCCCCACAAAATCCGTCACTACGCCCACATTTTCCGACAGTTCACCCACACGTCACAAGGCCCACATTTTCCGACAGTTCGCCTACACGTCAGTTCGCCCACACGTCAGTTCACCCACACGTCAGTTCACCCACACGTCAGTTCGCCCACACGTCAGTTCACCTACCGTCAGTTCGCCCACACGTCAGTACACCCACTCCTAAAATCCGACAGTTCCCCCACACGTCAGTTCGCCGACCGTCAGTTCGCCGACCGTCATAACCCCCACACGTCATAACCCCCACACGTCATAACCCCCACACGTCATAACCCCCACACGTCATAACCCCCACACGACATAACCCCCACACGTCATAACCCCCACACGTCATAACCCCCACACGTCATAACCCCCACACGTCATAACCCCCACACGTCATAACCCCCACACTTTCCGACAGTTCGCCCACAACAAAGACCCACCGCCAATTAATTCAGAAAACCCGACTGAGTCAACGGTCAAAACCCAGGGGACTAATTAGAAGGGGCCGACGTTTGCGCATTTTAACGAAGGCAAAAAGTTCATTCAGAATCGCCGGAAGCTTGCTGTCAGATCTGATAGCTTTGATTTCCTTTACGAAAAGAGAAAAAGACGAAAGAAAACACGCAGGGATCAGAGAAGGAGGCTTTCGGAATACTGTCTCGCTCGTTAAAGTACATACTAGGACCTGGCGGGTTGCATTTCAATCCCTTAAAGGACAAGTCGTACTTATTATAGTAATTCATTCTGCTTCAGTATTATTTCCATCCATTCTCGTTCCAGAGATGCTCAACTTCATAAATGTATCCTATTTCCTCTATTAGCAACACACGATCATCACGCTTGCCATGTTTCTTCTCTTTGCGTGACGTATTAGGCACCCGATCATTGTATCCGAGGAGCATATTCCTCCGAAGACCGGTTATGTGAATTTTGCCAAGATTGTCGTTCAAGGTAAGGGAGATGGAAAGAGGCTAAAAACAGCCGAAGCCGTGTGTAATTTTCTGTTAGCATAGCTTAACTGTAAAGTGGTCAACTACATCTGAGCAGAAACACAATGTAGTTCGAGGTTCTTTTACATCTACATCTTACTAAAATTTTGCTTCGGTAGAGTAGATGTGATATTTCACTGCGTGAAGTCGAGCTTTCCATGCGATAAGGCTGCGATTCATTTGAGGCCGATTTGAGGCTATGCACGATCGATTGAGGCGATAGTAAACGATCGAAACTTCATGAAAAAAGCTTAGATTTGAGTGAAACTTGATGGGTGGTAAGAGAAGATACCCTAGATGACATTTTTATGTATCCGAACCGGATTCAAGCACTGTGGGGTGAGTTGGACGGGGGATTCCGGAAAGTTTGTGTCACGCCTAGGGATCAAACGAGTGGAGCGATTGGGATGAAACTTGGAAGGTACAAAGGTCATATGTTCTAGATGGTTCATTATGGGGTCCCGTCCCGATCTGGCCTCTGAGGGGGCACCCGGAAATGCTCAGATTCGAGTGGAACTTAATTGGTGGTAAAATAAGATACTCTAGACATTTATATGCCTGAATCGGACACGGTAGGGGGAATTGGAGGGGGATTAAGGAAAATTTCTGGCACGCCTAGGCATCAAACGGGTGGAGCGATTGGATGAAACTTGGAAGCTAAAAAGGTCATTTACCCTAGATGTTCCATTTTTGGCTCCCGGAAGGATTTGGCTTCGGGGTGTCGGACATTACCTGGAAATGCTCAGATTGGAGTGAAACTTGATGGGTTGTAGGAGCAGATGCCATAAATATCCCATTTCTAGGTCAAAACCGCATCTTTCGACGGCGGGAGGTTGGAATGGGGGTATTTTGTGACGTTTTCATTTACTTTCTTGTACTGTCTACTTGTAGCAAGTGCCATATGAGCTCGTAACTCTGGTCGCAAAAGAACTTGAACTGTTCGAACAAGTTCGAGCTACAGTAACTTTTGTTTGTAGCCATTCTTAGAGTATACTTAGCAAAGCCGGAATAGGAAATTTCAACAGAAACAGGCAACGCTTGAGATTCGCCCACACTTGAAGTGCAGGAAAAGGCTTATGAGGTCAGAAAAAACATGCTGAACAAGATCGACCCTTACCTTCTTGACACAACTTATAAAGCAGCGTCGACTTGAAGTTTAGCTTATTTTCTTCTTCTCAGTTTTACTATATGTTTATATGACATGTTCCTTTCTGGGCTGGCCTTGATGTTAATGTCCAAAAGTATAGCCTACCGAGTAATCTAACACAAGAACAAGACCAAAGTTTTCGATGGGATCCCAAAAATTTAATATTAACTACGTCTTGTCTTCGCCAAATCCAGTCTTCGCCAGGCTAATCATCTGAGAAAATTAAGTTCAGATATACCTGTATATGCCATATCTATTTTGATGATACTGATCGAAACTTCCTGCTTTACTTCTGCCAAATTTATGGTTTCGGCCGAATTCCGAGCGAACTACTTGTCCAGCCAAAAAAAAGATAGCTCAGAAACGAATTCAGCGCATCTCCTAGAGCTTATCCCATAAAGAACATCTAATCAACTTCAAATAAAACTTTAACTTATAACAAAAAAATCCGGTTTCAACGAACTATACGAATACGAATAAAACAAGTTTCCGGATTTCCCATTCCTCCACTGCCCCGCAGATGGTTCAATCCGAACAAGTTCAGATATACCGCTATAAGCCATATCTATTTTGACGATACTGGTCGAAACTTCCTGCTTTACTTCTGCCAAATTTCCGGTTTTGGCCGGATTCCGGGCGAACTAATCGTCCGGTGAGAAAATGGTTTTCACCATCGTGTTCAGCATGTCTTCCTACCCCACAATCGACTATCACATTAGCTGTTCAAAAATATTTTGTTTGCCCCTTAATTTAAACCCCCTCCCCCACCCCTAAATATAGGGCTACAGAGCCCATCTACGAACTTCACCTTACTCTTGACCCAAAGAATCCTCACACCAAGTTTCATCAAAATATCTCGTTCCCTTCGAAAGTTACAGACCGTACAGACGGACAGACGGACAACTTTTTGCGATGTCATCGGTATCCGTCACTAACGTTTTGGGATCCCAAAAACCTGAAGAAAAAAATGATTTTTCTCCTCAGTTTCCCAGACCTGTTGTTGTCTTCTTCTCAATTTTACTATATGCTTATATGACATGTTCCTTTCTGGGCTGGCCTTGATGTTAATGTCCAGAAGTGTAGCATACCGAGTAATGTAACAACCAAGAAAAGCCTGAAGAAAAAAAGGGTTTTCTCGTCAGTTTCCCAGACTTGTTGACACAACCCGGAACGTACCCACCTCCCCCCCCCCTTAAAGGTAAACGGCTAGTGACGTTGGTTTTTATCCAGCGTAAAACCTTCACATTGAAACATAGCCTACAAACTGTAACTAGTCTCCTATCTGGGTACAGTACTGTACTGAACAACCCAGGACCGATTAGATTCGTCGCTGAGCATTAATTTCGGTTATTTTCGAAATACCCTTTCTCTAAGGTTCAGATAGAACATACAATATCTGAAGTCAGGCGAAAAACTACGCATCCATCTCCATTCCCGGTATCCTACGGCACTCAATGAGATTTATCGACACACTTAGGGCTCCGATGGTAGTTACGCCCCTGAATATTTTAAGCGTTGTTGAAAAAAGAGTAAGAAAGCAGGCCCATAAAAGTTATAATTCTTATAATTTTTATTTCAATATGGAGTAGTCCCAACCGTCCACCTTCGTTACCAACTTGTTACAACGCCTTTCTCTTGCACATACGGTATTCTTCTTTTTGTGTCCTTGCCACTTATAAAACAAACGAATCGAATCAATTAGCAAGCTTCTGACGATACTGAATTAATATTCGCCCTCATTAAAACGCGCAGAAGTCGACTTCTTCTTACGAATCCCCTGGGTTATGATCCCTTTCTTTTAATTGCATTCACTCGAGATTATCAAACTGGTGCTTGGGTCATATATGTGGGCGAACTGTCGGAAAATGTGGGTCTTCTGAAGTGTGGGGGTTATGACGTGTGGGGGTTATGACGTGTGGGGGTTATGACGTGTGGGGGTTATGACGTGTGGGGGTTATGTCGTGTGGGGGTTATGACGTGTGGGGGTTATGACGTGTGGGGGTTATGACGTGTGGGGGTTATGTCGTGTGGGGATTATGACGTGTGGGGGTTATGACGTGTGGGGGTTATGACGTGTGGGGGTTATGACGTGTGGGGTTATGACATGTGGGGGTTATGTCGTGTGGGGGTTATGACGTGTGGGAGAACTGACGGATTTATGAAGTGGGCGAACTGACGGTGGGTCAACTGACGGTGGGCGAACTGACGTGTGGGCGAACTGACGTGTGGGGGTTCTGACGTGTGGGCGAACTGACGTGTGGGGGTACTGACGTGTGGGCGAACTGACGTGTCGGCGAACTGTCGGATTTTTCTTGTGGGTGAACTGACGTGTGGGGTTTATGACGTGTGGGGGTAGTGACGGCGACCCACCAGAAGGACGGTTGTGGGAATATCAGAGAAACTTGATGCTGTGTCAGTTATCTGCCTCATTTGACTCAGTGGGGGGGGGGATAATTTGTGTCGCAACTACAATTAAAACGAACTGTTAGAACTGAAAGAAACCTGGTAGGCTGAGTAACACATGGGGTGCTACAGAGGTACCTGATGATGACCTGGATCATGTGGAGTGAGGGTGATAAGAGTCTTTTAACTTCATGCAAATCTACAAGACTGAGCTAATTGCTGCTGTAGGTGTACTTTTTGGAGTTCACAACCAAATTTGACCGGTGGGGGAGAAGGGAAGAGGGGAACGGAAATCTTCCTGTCAGCACATCCACCAGAAGGCATGGACGGAATTCAGAACTCGAAAGAATGTAAGAACTGAGAGCCTACAGTTGTGTCTTTCGGTGACTTGACCACAATGGAACTCTCGTTGAGGCTCTCGCAGAGGAGTTAGCCAGGACAATCTGCCATATGTGTTTTAGCTATTGTTCTTTAAAATTTACTTCCATATCTGCCCTATAGCTAAATGTTTCAAGAACATTTTCCCAAGAGATACCTACCGCTTTCAGTAAAAGAGATAGCATTCCTCCAAACCTTTTCTGCAGCAGAAAAGATGCAACAGCGTGAATTATGTGTGCAGTCTTATAATGATGAACTGCCAGAGATAATGAACTTCCGTTTTAATGATCTCAGTAGTATGTTACTTTATTTGCCCCTAGCCTTTAAAAATTCCTTACCGAAACTTGGCATTCCTGTATCCCACTTGAACGGCAATTTTGCCACCGCCTCCGGAGCAGATTGACCAGGCCAGTTCCTCTTCACTGAGAACAATCTTGCTAGATTTAAAGGTACAGGGCTGCTGCTCGAGTTCGCAGCCTCGAAACTGTATGATTGTAAATGTATGAACACAAAGCTTCCTTATCCGGTAAGATCAAGACCCCTGGAAAAGATAATACATACATTATTCCATCATATCGATTATCATCAACTGTGGATTGGGGAAGAGGGATAATGGCCCGAGTTTCGGCGGACGTTTGAACAATAAAGAAAACAAGGACAGGAGATATCAAATTTGTTTCTACAAATGACTTTGCACCTTCTGCTTGCAGAATTACTTGAACAGTATAGACTATGCACTAGAGAGGGATCTCACGATCCATAGAACAATGACATTTAAGTAGAGCGCATGGTTTTATAGCAATTCCGTTACAAACAGACTGGCATGCAACACCGAGCCTAAGGCTAGTTGTGGAGTTAAAAGCATGAGACAGATATTATATATAGTGTGACATGAAATATGCAACCTGCAAAACAGGATTTCTAGGAAGGGTTTACATCTGAGCCTCACTTATCCCCCTTTTTTCCTTATGGACCTGATTATTGGCCACATTTTCTTGAAATTAATATTTGTCTGTATTAGTCTCCTTCACTACAACAAGAGCAGGTTATGGGATACAGCATTTTGCAGTACTTCAATGACAGTAGAGCAATAGTATAGTAGAGCAATGCTCACTGAATTTTACCTAACAGTGAATAGTCTCAAGAGAAAACACAAACAAAAATGAAAAATACTTGCCAATTTTTTTTTAAATAACACCTTACCATTTTTTTGTACCATTATTATTTTCCAGACGACACAAAATGGATGCGTCAGCTACATTTTATTAGAACTAGGATATACTGCAGCCCATCTTGGCAAGGATCATCTTCAAGTTCAAGCCATCCTTGCCAAGAAGAGCTGCAATATAGTTCTAATGAAATGTAGCTGACATATCCATTTTTTATCGTCAAATATGATTAGCAGTCAGCTTGGGCGGAAGGAATATCTGCCGGTACCCAACTTCAAACCCGACTCCCCCTCTCTATAGTCTAACAAAATTTAGCTGACATATCCGTTTTGCACTATCTGTCAAGTATGAATATCTATTCAGGATTAAATTTGTTCAAGAGAGCTACTGGTTTGAAATTAAACACACCTTTGTCAATAAATAAAATGTACACAGAAACTTTATTAAATTTGTATTTTATAGATTTGTAGCATCCGATTTTAACTTTCTAATTTATTTTTCTAATTTGACGGATTTACTGGTATAAAAAGAAAAACAAGAGAAGTAACTATTAAAGAAGTTCACTGCATCTCTACTCTACTTCATCTCACAAAATAAACTAATCAAACACTGCTCTGTAGACATTTTACGGAAAACATAAATAAGCTAAGTTTGACCTGAATGATAACTACACAGGAAGGGTACCCAACCTCGAATTTACACAACCTCGAACTTGGCCTAAAAAGGTTGAAAGAAATTTCAGTGCAGTATCTTACTAACAGGGTCCTAACTATCAAGAAGGAAACCCTGAGTGACCTAGAACCTGTTTTATACTAGACAGAAATGTCCTTGTCAGGTTTCAGGCCAAGTTCGAGGTCATATAAATTCGAGGTAGGATACCCCTCCTGTATGATAATTTAGGCTACCATTTTACAGATAGAAATGTGCATTCTAGACATAAGCCTGTCTACTGTTTTGAATGACTTGCCTGAACTAGGTGTCCTAGGCCCCTAGCCTAGCTAAAAACAAACTTCTTGAATCTTGGCCAGCCAGGGATGAAAATGTGGAGAAAATTTCTGGAAATGATGCACTGTTTGGCTTCAAGATGCAGTTCATAAAAAGAATACTACTTACACTTTATTAGGTGTATTCTTAGTCTATCCAAATCTGTTCTCTCCTGATAAACATCCACAAACACTTGTGTTTGTTAGGTTCCGAATTTCTTCTTCTCTTCTTCTTTTCGATCTAGTATGTTTTATTGAAATGTCCACAGATGGCGCTCAAGTGTCGTCAAGCGCAGTCAAGTCGTTGGCGCTAGATGGCACTGATTCTCCGACTATGATAACGGATTTGAAGACGTCTGTGGATTCCAAAAAGACAAGCAATCCTTCCGCTTATTCATGATAACGATCATAGTACTGTATAATACGGTCGATCTCAGAAAATACAAGAAAGTTTCGTACTGAAATAAATATAAATTATTTTTGAGCGTCTGAAGTCTTGTGGGTCACGTTTGGAAACAAATCCGCAAGTATCCGATGATGCCAAAAGCATCATCTCTCGTGGTAACTGGAAGACGGCAACCAAATTGTTTGCAATTGGACACTGCCAAACGGCATTTACCTAGATTAAACCGTGTTTTCATACTGTTTTCTGTTTGCCATGTTTGCAGTTAATAAGCTTTGAGTATAAAAGTATCTAGATATACGGAAAATTTTTCAAGAATGCTAGATAAGTATCGGAGCGCAATCCCTCAGATGGCACGGTAGCGGAGCATAATCGTACCAAAAGACCCATCTGTCCGCCGGAAATTTCTAGCACTCGACCGGAACACTCGGAGACCGGACCGGAACAACAAGATGCTACAGCGGAAGAGAGAGGCAGAAGACCGGACTGGAACGGAACTGAGCGGTATTGAGCAAGGAACCGGACCGGAAAACAGGAACTCCGGTACTCTACCGGTGGAATTTCGGCCAGCACGGGAACGAAAATAATCCGTTCCGGTGAAGTTGACAGGAAAATCAACGGAATTCCGCCGACACGGGGAACGGAAACAGTCCATTCCGGTCAATTTGACAGGAAAACCAGCGGAGTTCCGCAGGTTTTCCGTTGCAATCAGGGCGAAACACAGGAATTCCGGTCTGCTTTTTCCTATCGGGCCCCGCCCCAAACCAAACGGTAGGCACCACTACCCGATGAAAAATATCCAAGAATTAGTCGTATGGTGTAGTACGAAAAAGTAGCATGTAGTAGTAACTGTTGCTACTACATGCTACTACCAGAAAACTGGATGCTATCGGATACTACTACACAAGATTAACCCAGTCGGAGGCATGTTTATCAAAGTATTCCATACTACTACAACTAATCAAACTACTCCATACTACTACATACCATTCCATGCAACTTTTTCGTACAACTACCATACTAGTACAGTCAAAAAATTTTTCATCGGGTAAGACTCGAACCAGCGACCCTTCTCACGAGTTTGGCGTGCTAACCATTCGGCTATGGACCCCAACAAACAAATACTTGTCAACTTACCCTGTCATAAAGGACCACCCTTTCTTTCATATGAGGGAACATCTGTTTATGGTCCCCAATGAAGAACGTCTTGGGCATGTAGGCGAGTTTCTCCGAATACTGATGCGCCAAATGTAGTGGTGACGTCACTCGGTCGGTTACGATGTAATCCATGAAGGACGCTCCGCTTGTTCCTAAAACCAAATTATTTTTTTATTTCATTAAAGGACACCTGAACAATGAAACCATATTTGAATACACCATGGAGAATGCATTTAAAGACATGGCCACGGAGAGCATTCTTCTCCTGAGCGTGACGTTTTTAAACTGATGATTCGTTTCTGGAGGTTTGCACATGCAGACTCCAAGACAAAAAGCGCAATTCATTCAAATCTTGTACAGCGCTGGCCGGGTCGTATTGGAATTTCTTCTAGATATACGTTTGTGCTTTACTGGTTAAAAAATATTCCAGAAGAAGGGTTAATTGGAGACATTTGTTCATTTCTAAAATTGTTCGGTACTGAAATCAGGACAGATGCAAAATGGAGCAAAAATCATAGCTCGGAAACACTATTTCGTATTTGGATTGGGTTTTCTGCAGGCAATGTTAACGGAAGTCATACAGATAGGGATGATACTTGGTACTCTTCATTCAGGTGTCCTTTAAAGGGCAAGTCACAGTTTCTCTTACAGTATTATAAAATAACTTTTCTCGAACAGGTATGCCACGATATCTTCCTATGTTCAACAGGAAAGTATATTATAACAACTACTTTAGTGGAGGTTGATACGAAGCCGTATCAACCTCCGCAGATGCTGATGGAGCACTTTTCCTCAAATGAGTGTAACTTATGTCGGATCATTTACAATAATTATAAATAAACAAACATCGTTTTCGATATTTACGTTTCGACTTTCGATATCGATATATCATAGTTGACGATGCAAAACGGATAAGTCAGCTACATTTTATTAGAGCTACATTTCGGCCCTTCTTGGCAAGGGTCCTCTTTAGATTTGACAGTGCAAAACGGATACGTCAGCTAAATTTTATTAGAGCTATATTTCAGCCCTTCTTGGCATGGGTCCTCTTCAGGCTCAAAACCGCTCAAGTTGGAAAGACGAACTTGTGGACAAACTGGTTTGCTCAGATTCGGGGTTAAAATATACCGTGTTCGAGTCTCCGGGTGTATGAATGGATGGGGCTTACGGATCGACTGGTCATTTAAACCTGAAGTACCCAACTTACCTGGGTATCCGAGCCACATAGCTTGGATAGGCGCTGGTCTCAGTGCAAAGATCTCATTTCGCGCTCCTTTGGTGTATCCATTCATATTCACAAGGATATGGATACCGTCCGCGTAAATACGATCAGCTGCTTTACCATTACACTGAATCTAGAAAGCAAAAAGTGGGTTAGTAAACAAATCAATGAACGAAATATACTTACCCATTTTTAAGACAAAAGCCACACACGGAATATAAGAGAAAAAAAATTACAAAAACACCCAAAATATGACAAAGAGACTTCAAAAACTTTTATTTACACACGTGGAAATATCGCCCTACATAGTGAGTGGCATCAAGCGAACGAACGAAATCTGCAATCCGCTCAGATATTGCAATACAGGTCCATATCCAGTATTTTATTTCGGGGGGGGGGGGGGTGCCCCCGGGTCGGACCAGAAAGTACAAAAAATACATTGATCAGACGTTAAAGCCCATAAAAAACGATTAGTATTGCATATTTCGGGGGGAAGGGGGGTACGAACCCCCTACCCCTCCTGGATACGATCCTGCTGCAGTAAATGGTTGAAGACGTTATATTTTGTCGATACTCTACGAGGTAGGTATGTCCTAGAAGATATTTGCAATGTCTACAAAATGTTGAACGAATGCATTTTTTATCTTATCGAAGTTAACATTATGATCGGGACCTGAAGGGGGCCAGCATTTCCCTCACTCCACAATGGGGAGACATCACTGCAGCCGCACAGCTTCGTGGTGAATCAAGCGGCTTTGTTGACGCCCTATGCGCCACTGATGGCTCAGGAGTATCTAGGGTCTCAGGTAAGTTAATATTATAATTAATATTCGTAGTTGTTCTATAGTGACTAAATGAGTGTGGTACTGACCGCAAAGTGAGAATATAAGGTCGAGAAAAACCTGCTGATATTACAACCTTACCCACAAGCCATTAGCCGAATATCGTGCAGAACTTTCAGACCAAAAAAAATCGAACCGCAAATAAACCAAACAAACACGATCGTTCTACTATTACACTGAACCCTTAAATTAACAAGACCAAAGGTTCCGATGGGATCCCAAAAATTGAATATTTGATCCGGACAGATAGGTTTTGTTTTCGAGAGATTGAGTGTTCGCTAGACTTTTTGAAGATTTTTACTGTATTTTGTTTTACAGATTGGTATGCTATCAGATGGGAAGTGTGAAACTTTTGCTTTTATAACAAATTTTCCGGTCTCGGCCGGATTCCGGGCTAACTACCTGTACTGCGAGAATGGTTTTCACCATCGTGTTCAGCATGTCTTCTTACCCCTAGATGGAACATCTAATCAACTTCAAATAAAACTTTTACTTGCAACAAATTTTCCGGTTTCGGCCGGATTCCGGGCTAACTACTTGTCCGGCGAGAAAATGGTTTTCACCATCGTGTTCAGCATGTCTTCTTACCCCTAAATCGATCATCTTATCAACTTCAAATAAAACTTTTGCTTGCAACAAATTTTCCGGTTTCGGCCGGATTCCGGGCTAACTACTTGTCCGGCAAGAAAATGGTTTTCACCATCGTGTTCAGCATGTCTTCTTACCCCATAATCGAATATCATATTAGCTTTTTCAAAATATTTTGTTTGTCCCTTAATTCAAACCCCCTCCCCCACCCCTAAATGTAGGACTACAAAGCCCATGTACGAACTCGACCTTACTCTTGACCCAAAGAATCCTCACACCAAGTTTCATCAAAATATCTCATTCCCTTCGAGAGTTATCGTGCTCACAGACAGACGGACGGACGGACGGACGGACGGACAGACAGACGTTTTTTCGATGTCATAGGTATCCGTCACTAACGTTTTGGGATCCCAAAAAGTATATGACTGTTAAAATTGGTCCAATGAGTGTCGGCCGAAGAACCCTCTCCGACAGTGCCCCCCCCCCTGCATCTGCAAAAAAAATGGTATAAACTACCACGTGGCGACAGACATTGCCTTTTTTCTCTTTTCTTCAATCCACGCTTTTTGGCCAAGCAGTCAGATATTCGGGAGGTTTGGGAGGAAAGGGATTTGGTTTCAATTATGAGAAGTAAGTGTTTTGGTGATCTCCGAAGGCTGGGTAGATTCCTGAAGATAGCTATGAGCCACCGTGAACTATTTTTATAGATGTTGATTTTTGGTTTGTTTTGGAGTGTATGATATTTTGTTTTTTGTAGTTTTATGTTTCCCGCCATGGCCCTTGGGCTTTTTTGGGATTAAATTCATTCATTCATTCATACATACAGTCCCATCTTCACGACGACTGGGCTAGAGAACTTATACGTCATTTCTATTGTACATAATTTTACCCAGTGGCCAGTGTTAATGTTTTTTATAGAGAGAGAGAGAGAGAGAGATCGGTATATTTAGAAACTATCATAGCATAACTAAATTCTGTTTCTTACAAATCATAAATAACAAACATATAAATAAAAATCACACACTGACAATCCTCAATTAATAATTTATAAATGACAATTAAGGTAATAAATTATTAAGGTAATAATATTATTAAAGCACAACTCTTACTAGAAATGATCTTTTCCTTATGAAATGGATCAGAAAAACATTTTCGAAAATACCATTACTTTCCACCTGAAATTAGCGATTTTCTTGTTAGCGCTTGTCGACTACGTCCAGCCTACCTGCTCTCCGACGCGGCGGCTGGGCGCAAAACATTTGAAAACTGAACGCGCCGTGTCTAAAAAGTGAGGAAACTAAGAAAATGAAAGAAGTAATAAACAGAAGCTTCTCAGATACTTATATGTGAAAGAATTGTCAGTGGACGTTGAAGATCCCGGTAAACGTTTCGTTGTGTGACAGACAAAACCCGGCAAGGCCAAAAAGCACTAACATTTCGTAGGCACAAAAGGAAACAATGGAGAAAGGTGGGGATTTTAGAAGCTTATAATTCTGTATGGGAGCTAGGTATATTATAAAAGGCAGAATAAGCAAGAGGGGTCTTTTAGTATTATTAAAAACAGGCCAAGCACTTCTACCCGAAGCTCTAACGCACGAAACCCTGCTCTACTTGCATTAGAATACCCGCATTGCTCGTGGAACAGAAATGAAAATTCGAATTAAAAGGACAAAAATCATTAAAACACATATGACGATCATTAAAACATATGCTGAAAAAAATCATTAAAACATATGCTGACGATCCACAGTTAATAGTTTATAACACCAGTAAACTGTGCAGTCCCATGATACCAGTCATATCCTACCCAGTGCCAAAATTTTCTGGTATTCCCCTGATGATAAAAGAAAAAAGTTCCAACCGTGCGATAACAATTGTTAGCGCACAGCCAGCCATGCGATAACAAGTGATATCGCACGGTTGGAACTTCTTAAAACAAGTGTACTAGTGTTATATGGCTGTAGTGTACAAGTGTTATAATCATTATCGCCCTTGCTTTTCTTCGGGCGATAATATATAATAAATGACAATGAAGGTAATAAATTATTAATATTATTTAAAATAGGCCAAGCACTTCTACGCAAAGCTAAACGTACCTGCGACAAGTCGATGAAATGTTCTGCTTCGCGTGCCACCTTGGCTCGGAAATTGGTTCCATCATCCGGTGCGAGCGAATAGCAGAAGACTTCCACCTTTGTCCGGTCGTGAAATCCGGGAAGCGATTGCATCAAGTGGGAGGTGGGATGATTTCCGAAATCCGACGAGACGTATCCAATCCGAAGTCGGCCACTAGACGGGATATCCCGCATGAACTTATACGGGGGCTTGTGGAGGATCATCACCTGTGAAATACCAAATTAATTAGCGTCTTTTAATTAAACATACTAAATAAATTAATCAATCTTAAATTACCTTACAGCACATGACCAGATATGGGCAAATCCGAATCCGGATTTGAATCCAGGATTCGTCCTTTTGGCCGGATTCGAATCGTCTGCTTGTCGGGCTGGATTCGGATTCCAAACCCTCATTCTACAAATCCACTCCAATGTCTAATCTTCATTCATCCAGTTTCCGTTTTCCCAATCTTACACACTGTGCTTAAGGTTTTGTGTTCAAACAAGCCCCAAATTCATTCCTGATTGCCGAGAGAAAACTCATACTATAACAACAACACATGAAAACCCAGAAATTCTAACCTTCTCAATACATAGGTTCGCATGTCTCTCTCCGATAGCCCTCCTATACTCATGACCGAGGGGGTAGAGCATCGAATGATGGGGGTGCACTGACGGCAGCCTCTGCCTCTGTAGTTGGTCTCCAACGATGGCGACCAATTTCGTCATTCGCTTCTCGTAATCTGACCAATCACAGACGATCTGGAGACAGTGTGACAAGTTGCAGAACGCATCAGGGAAGTCTGATTTCAGCTTTAGGGCGGTTTTGTATGATTGGATGGCCTCTGGGATGTTGCCAGAATCCTACAATATCGAAGGAATCGAACTTAGAGGCTAGAATGTGAAAGATCCTAGTTGCGTGCAGATACCATGGTATTCTGATACCACGGTGACTGGATCCGCAATTAGTCATTTTGGCAGTTACCATGGTATCTGACACACAGTTGCTTTGCAAAAACGACTATTGCCGAAACTGACTTTTCGAAGTCATCCCAAAAGAACAAGACCAAAGGTTTCGATGGGATCCCAAAAATTTAATATTTGGTCCAGACAACTACGTCTTGTCTTCGCCAAATCCAGTCTTCGCCAGGCTAATCATCTGAGAAAACCAAGTTCAGATATAGATGTGTGAGCCATATCTATTTTGAAGATACTGATCGAAACTTCCTGCTTTACTTCTGCCAAATTTCCGGTTTCGACCGAATTCCGAGCGAACTACTTGTCCAGCAAAAAAAAGATGATAGTTCAGAATTGAATTCAGCGTATCTCCTTATCTCTATAAAGAACATCTAGTCAACTTCAAATAAAAACTTTAACTTATAAAAAAAAATCCGGTTTCAACCGGATTCCGGACGAACTATATGTCCGGGTGAAAAATGATTGCCATATACAGATTCAGCGTCTCTTTTTACCCTTAAATCTGCCATCTAATCAACTTCAAATAAAAATTTTGCTTTTAACAAATTTTCCGGTTTCGGCCGGATTCCGGGCGAACTACTTGTCCGGCGAGAAAATGGTTTTCAACATCGTGTTCAGCATGTCTTCTTACCTCTAAATCGAACATCTAATCAACTTCAAATAAAACTTTTGCTTTTAACAAACTTTCCGGTTTTGGCCGGATTCCGGGCGAACTACTTGTCCGGCGAGAAAATGGTTTTTACTATCGTGTTCAGCATGCCTTCTTACCCCATAATCGACTATCACATTAGCTGTTCCAAAACATTTCGTTTGCCCCTTAATTTAAACCCCCTTCCCCACCCCTAAATGTAGAGCTACAGAACCCATCTACGAACTCGACCTTACTCTTGACCCAAAGAATCCTCACACCAAGTTTCATCAAGAATATCTAATTCCCTTCGAGAGTTATCGTGCTCACAGACGGACAAACGGACGGACGGACAGACAGACAACTTTTGCGATGTCATAGGTATCCGTCTCTAACGTTTTGGGATCCCAAAAACTGATATTCCGTTACATCACTAAGTGCTAAACTTCTTTCTCACCAATTTGACAAAATCTGATGGAAGTGAGATAACTTTTCAGATACCACGGTCGGACCGTGGTATCTGAATATCAACTGGCCAGATACCACAATAACTGCAAAGGAGCCTTTTGACCGTGGTATCAGATATCACGGTGATTGCGAAAGCGACTTTAGACCGTGGTATCAGATGGTATCTGCAAAAACGCAACTCCTTTTGCGCTTTTGAAAAAAAGGCTACTCTATAGACAAAACTGAAGAGCTGAGCGCACATAGGCGATAACTGACCTTTTTCTTGGCAAATCGAGAAAGCATCTTCTGGTAGACATTTTTGCGCTCTTTCTCCTTGTGCTATTAGATTCCCTCCATATACAAAGTCGACAAAGATGCTAACTAGCTTTTGATATACTAAGATCCCAAACTTCATACGCAATTATATCGTAACTAGCAAAAAGTGAGTTATCACCTTTGTGAGCTCAGCTATTCAATTGTCTATGGTTCACCCGTGGTTCACCCAGAGCAAAATAACACTAGAGAGTAGCGCCAAGACTTGTAAAAAGTGACACACACTCGAATAGCAGCGACACTAGCACCACTACCGATACTCAACGTCCCTAACCAAACTCAATCAGTCGTGCACCAGCGCTGGCTCCAAAACTTCATATTCTGAACACAGCAAAAAAAAGATACAACTTCCCGGGTTTCCAAGATGTGTGCAGACCGCGTCTTAGCTTTACTAGAAATTTATAAATGGACAAGTTTGTCTCGCTTTAAATTCCGCAAGCGTAATGAGCGGCGCTACGACTATGGCCCGTTTGCGAAGCATGGAAAGGATAGGTCTTGGCCCTACTCCGTAGTGTTATTTTGCTCTGGGTTCACCACAGAGCAAAATAACACATCTTCGAACTTGGCTGTATTGACCCAAATTACCCTAGCGCCTATCCCAATACTCTAACCGAAAACTTTACTTTCACGAATTCGTTTTTTCCGGGTGAGAACGCGAGAACACGAAGATAGGTCTTGGCACTACTCCGTAGTGTTATTTTGCTCTGGGTTCACCACAAACTTAAAACAACCTTGAGGTGTTTTGTTAGGGGAATAGGCCTAGGCTAAGAGAACTGCATTGGATTCTGTGCCGGTAACTATGCCCATCAAACCAGAAAACCAACATCAACCAGAGCATAACAGGCCCATCATGGACCTTTAGCTCCGATGGGCGAATTCTAACGAACGAAGTCTAATGACATTTTACCACGAAATTAAGACAGATTTTTTTTCTTTTTTTTTTAACTAGCTGCATGGCACTTGAGGATACAGATAACGAAAAACTGAAAAATACTGCTGTTTTCAGGTAGGATCACTAATTCGCTCGGAGTCCAGGATTAACTGGACATTAGAGATTTGAAAAAATGGATAAAAGAAAATTATTATGAGCTTGACATAGGGGTAATCGGGCAAATCCTTTCTCCGCAGGGTCTTGAGTTAAACTTTAACGATCACGACAATCCACATCTCTCCTCTACTCTTTCATGAAAATGACAGCGGGGAATGTGGAATCCCTCCGACTCGGTGTTTAATCCCGCTTGTAATAGCCAATTTCTAGCCTATCGATCCACTCTATTAGTTTAATATTCCCCAAGATATCCCGACAGCGAAAAGTTGGAGAACCAAGGAATTATCTCATTTACAAGCTTGTCAAATTTGTATGAAACTTAGAGAGAAACGAGTGTTTTAAGGAGGCTGGGGAACCGATCTAGCTTCAGCAGGGGGGGGATGCCAGTGTACTACACTGTCGGAAGCTTCACTCCCCCTCGCGGGGGGGGGGGGGGTCGACCCACACTGTCAGAAGTTTGGTAACTTTAACAATGAATTTCTGTCATTTTCAGTGAACCTCGAAGTAATGCCACACGTGCACGACGGAATTTCTTCTCGTTAAGGGTAGTGAACGACTGGAACTTGCTAAAGGAGGAAACCGCCACCGCCACAGGGATTTGCTACTCAGACTGTCAGAAGTTTGGTAACATTTAACAATGAATTTCTGTCATTTTCACTGAACCTCGAAGTAATATCACACGTGTGCGACGAAATTTCTTCTCGTTAAGCGTAGTGAACGCCTGGAACTTGCTAACACAGGAAACCGCTACTTCCGGGTTCATGGCAACGTTCAAGTCTCGTCTAGACATGGAGTGGGAGACAAAACCATTCGAAGCCATTCGAAAACCAGATCGAATCCCATTGGTATACCAATGGGATTCGATCAATAATTTTATTAACCCATATAGAAATGGCACAAAACGTGCCCATACGGAGTATAGGAAAAACAATAAAGGAAAGAAAAAGACACTAAATTAAATGACTATACAAAAGCACTATAATACGGATGACTCCGGTCTCGAGAAGAGGCAAACTCGGCACAGCGTTGGAACACAGCCACAAAGGGATCGGTAACGCCCTAAAGTCGCATAACTTTCGAGCCCATGGGGGAAGGCAGAGTAGATATTTAGCATGCTTATAGAACAATTTACGGACTGTCCTCAAATCAGTTAAGCTAAATAGCTTCCAAAAAGGAGAAAGGACTAGAATGTGGGGGATTGTGTAAGCGTTGTAAAGTCTAGCCAAAATATTTCTGTTATAACGGGTACTAGCACTAGCTAGTAGACCGTAAGCTGCTCTAGCCTTGGCGCCGAAATGTCTGAGTATAGTCCAGCATGGGTACTTTTCAGGTCGGTACCAAGAAAGAGGTAGACCGAGATATGTTAGGGACGACGAAAGATGGGATATCGGAATCACCCAAAGAAATTGTAGCGCTTTCGGAACCTCTAAGTTTATAGGTTTATAAACCTTGTTGACCCAACCATCATAGAACCAATATTAACAGAGAACAAGACAGTAGTAGACCATCCAACCAGAAGCGGAGCATAACAGACCCATCATGCACATTATTCGCTCCGAAATGTAAATTAAAGTAATATTTAATCTTACCTTATGTATAGAAGCAAGGTTGGAGTGGGCATCCGCGAATCCAGGGTTAATCTGAATTGCTCTCGTGTAGCATTGGAGGGCCCCATTGATATCCCCCATCTCTTTGAGCGTATTACCCATATTACTGTAGGCGTCAGCGAAGGTAGGCTGAATCCTAAAAGAATAAATTTTATTTTATTTATTTATTTATTTAAACTAAGAGACGACCAACTAGGGTCAAACAATAAATAATAAATAACGAACACTGGTGTAAATACAAAAACAAAGAAAACAAAATTTACAAACATCAATCTGGAGAGAACCCACAATATAGAAGGTTACCCCACGACAGCCAAATGACAAACTCAGTCGCATATGGGAACTCGCCATCACCAGAAAGAGAGGATTTTTTTTTTTTTTTTTTTTCATGACTGAAGCGATAGCGATACTCCTTTAGCCCAAGCTGACTGGGAAACGTACATTCAAAGAAACATATATGGGTTCCCAATCTCCTTCAGTAATTCGCAGTTACTTTATGATTTTAAAGTGAAAGACCCAGTTATAATTCTGAAGAAAAGGCTGACAAACTTTTACAAACAAGAGCTACGAGCTCATATGGCACTTATTACGAGTAGGCGGTACAAGAAAGTACACGAGAACGTCACAAACTAAACCCGCCATCCAAAATGTGGTTCGGACTTAGAAATAGAATATGCAGTTTCACTCTAGTCTGATCATTTCTGGCATCGCCTCGGATCATCTGGGGCAAATGACTGTTGTAATTTCCAAGTATCATCCCAATAAACCATCTGGTTTGATCCCTAGACGTGCCACGGTTTCCAGTACCTCCCTCCAACTTCCCCTACCGCGGCCGAATCCGGCTCCGATTCGTGAATGGATCACCTGAAGCATCCCACTACTGTGACCGAATACGAATTGAAAACTTAAAATCCGAATCGCTGACATCTCCTCTTCCCGCCCAGCAGGTTCGACTGGAATCGGAGCGTAGCCTATCCAATCCCTCGACTGCAAGTGTTTCACGAATTTCCTGTGCCCGTCTCCAACCCCCGCACAAGTATCGGATCCTATTTCATTCATATCCCATCACCCGTTCAAAAGTTATGCACGACACTAGATTCCGGATTCCCTATCCCTCCACTCCCGTACGATGGTCGGACCGGGGAAACGACTATTCTCAAGTCAGTTTAATTTCCATCGTCCTAGTACGGTATATCAAGACGTACCGAACTCGCGGGATTGCCAGAAATCCCGGACAGACAGTTCGCACAGTTCCCGGATCCGGTCCGGTTATGTTATTGACGTATCTAGGACTTATAATTGTTCTTCCGACCAAATCTCATCCCGATCTCTCCACTCTAAAAGAGTTTCCCAATTTTTCCGGTCCCCCCTCCAACTCTCTCGAAAGTCACCGAATCCCGACCGGATTTGAAGTGGGACGTCGGAAGCACGAGGTCTCTCTAAATATTAAGTTTCATTAAGATGCGGTCATCCGTTAAAAAGTTATAAAATTTTTATATTTTCCGGATTCCCCTCCCTCCACTCCCCCCAGATGGTCGGATCGAGAAAACCACTATTCTCAAGTCCGTCTGTTGGGGTCCCTGACACGCCTGCCAAGTTTCATCGTTCTAGCACATCAGGATGTAGCCTACCGACCTCGCGGAATCACTAGAAATTCGGACCCCCCCCCCCCCCCGCAACTCTCCCACAGTGATCGGATCTGGCCCGGTTATGCCATTCACGTATTTGGGACCTGTGCTTGTTCTTCCCACCAAGTTTCATCCCGAACACTCGATTCTAAGCGTTTCTCGAGATTTCCGGTTCTCCGCTCAACCCCCCCAGTGTCATCGGATCCGGTCCGGATTTAAAATGAGGCATCTGAGACACGAGATCTTTCTATATATCAAGTTTCATTAAGATCCGATCACCCGTTCGTAAGTTAAAAATACCTCACTTTCCTCCACCCCCTATCAGATGATCGGATCAGGAAACGACTATTCTCAAGTCAATCTGCTCGGGTCCCTGACACGCCTGCCAAGTTTCATCGTCCTAGCACATCAGGATGTACCTACCGAACTCACGTGATCACTAGAAATCCGAATCCCCCCCTAACTCCCCCACAGTGACCGGATCCGGTTCGGTTATGTCAACCACGTATCTAGGACTAGTGCTTATTCTTCCCACCAAGTTTCATCCCAATCCCTCCACTCCAAGCGTTTCCCAAGATTTCCGGCTCCCCCTCCAGCTCCCCCCAAAGTCACCGGATCCGGTCCAGATTTTAATCACGTCGTCTGGGGCATGAGGTCTTTCCAAATATCAAGTTTCATTAAGATCCGATCACCCGTTCGAAAGTTATAAATTCCGAAATATTCCGGATTCCCCCTCCCTCCACTCCCCCCACGATGCTCGGATCGGGGAAGTGGCTATTTCCAACTTAAACATTTAGGGTCCCTGATATGCCTGCCAAGTTTCATCGTCCTAGCTTATGTGGAAGTGCCCGAACTAGCAAAACCCGGACCGACCGACCGACCGACGGACGGACAGAAATTGCGATCGCTATATGGCACTTGGCCGAAGGGCAAGTGCCATAAAAAGCATCAGAAGCCCTCCTAACCCACAACCTGTACCCAAATTCATCGAAAAATTCAGCAAAGATGCTAAATAATAAATGCAGCACTGAATGCAACATTTACAGCACCAAAAAGCTTTCGGACACGTTCATAAAGTGTTTATGTTCCGTAACTTCTTCTTCCTCTGTTTTGGTGTGATAGCCCTTTTTGTACATAGAAATTAAAATTAAATATCTTATGCACATCACTGTAGTCTGGAGTATAGATAAAGTGTTGATGTTCCATACCTTCTTCTTCCTCTTTGGTGTGATAGCCCTTGTTTGATTTTGTACATTCAAATCGATCAATCTATCATGCTAATAGACGGACAAGACAAACTTTATGAACCTCACAGATATCCGTCAATGACGTTTTTGGAAGAAAAAAAAGCATCATACCTTATCGCTTCTTTGTAATGCATGAGTGCCTCGTTGAGTTTTCCTTGCTGCTGGAGAACCGATGCGAGGTTCGAATGGGCGGCGGCAAACTCCGGAAATACGTCAAGGGCTAAAAAAGTGGGAAAGCTTTGAAAAGAATGTGGTGTGAGAGGGAAGACACTGCTGCCAACGGAAGACCACTCTGAGACCTCTCAGAGATGGGCAAATAGATATCCACAAGCTTGAAGTATATTAAATAGAGTCCTCTGGTGCTGGTTCCTATTTTTGTCCGTTGCGCGGAGAAAGTACTTAAAAAAGTGGTGTTGACTAAACCTTAGCCGACTATCTACGACTCGTCACGTCACACGAAAAGTTTATATTTTCCGTTTACTAACGGAAACGGAACTGATTGTCCGAGTCCGGCGCCTCGCTGGCCGCTCGGCTCTATATTACAATCTATAAACAACTGTGTATATATTACAATCTATATACAAATATGTATTCTGCAAAATTAATTTAATCGATCCCTGTTTCTTTCATGATGTCACGAAAACGTCACGATTCGTAGATAATCGGCTAAAGTTTAGTCAACACCAAAAACGTGACAACAGTGCCTTCAAAAAGAAAATTCATTCGGGGGTTCAAACAACATTCCATGGAATAATTATGATTTTAGAATTTCAGGTTGGGTTGGAGTTACGTACCCGTTTTTTTTCTTTTCTTTTACGTTTGTATTCTCTGTACAATTCTGGGATCGACTCCAGTTCCTAGATGAATTCAATTCATGCATTTATATCCGCCAAAGCTGGCGAGTAGAAAAAATACAATAATATAAATAATACGTCTACAACTGACCAATAATTAGACCATACATATACTTTCACAAAAACTACATTCAACTAATTTAAAAAAGTTACTAGCCTAAATAAATATCTACCTAAAACTTCAACCAAAACACAATCATCAATCAATCAACGCAACGCATCGGAAAAGTATGCTTTATGCTAATTTATTTTATAAAGGGCTTCCCGTTTCTTTTTCAAAATATCATATGGGGTTTTTGAAAACGTGTTCTAGTGTGTTCAGTTTTGATTAATCTTGGGATCCCATTGAAACCTTTGGTCTTTTTATTTCCGTTCTTGCTCAAAGTTTGTTGTTAGGCTCTGTAGGACAAGGCTGTTTTATTACCGAAGTCACCCCCTTGGAAAGGACGGTGCTTTCTGGGGTGGTCCACACGAAGTCTTTATGCCCCACTGAACTTACTTTATTCAATAAACTCTCTCTCTCTTTGTTTCTACAGACGTTACAAGGGCGATTACATACCTTTTAGGTAAAGTCTGGTAGCTTCCTCGATGTACCCCTGTTCTCTCTTGATGTTCGCCAAGTTGTTGAGAGAATCCGCGTGGGTGGGGCAGAGCCGTAGGGCAGTGTTGTAGCATTCTTCCGCCTCCTGTACCTGGAAGACCCAGTGGATGAACAAGTGAGCCACTTACAAGTGCTCGTGCAGTCGATCGCGTTAAGGTCGGGCTTCACTACACAGACGCCCCAGAATCTGGGGTCCGGATTATGTGAAGACGGTCCCGAAAACCAGAGCAAACTGACCCCAGATTTCAGCGCCAATTTCAATTGATATTTTACCATTTCAACACAATTTCTTCAAGTCAAATGAAAACTACTTTCAAATTCCCACTTCTTTTCACTCAGAATCTGGGAATCTGGTAGATTTTTCTACCAGATTTCCGGACGCGTCCGGGGTACTTTCAGACCTGTCTTCACTACCCATACCGATATCGAAGAAAACGGGAACCCAGAATCCGGGCGAAAAATCAGGGTAGTGAACCCGACCTTTACACTGGTATCGGAGGTTTTGGGGGCACAGACTGAAAATATAGAATCAGAAAGGGGCTTTCGAATTAGTCTCTTCTTAGAAGCTTTTTCACAATCGTTTCTTTTCCTTCCAGTGGATCAACGAATTCGTTTCATACCCCCGCCGAAAGCTAATACGCTACTTGAACAAATTCGCCAGGAAAAAGATAACTGTCTATCACTTTAACGTGTAAATAATATCTTGTCAAATACTATCCCGTGTCAACAACACAAACACCTATGTCAACGAACAAGATCCCTGTCAACAATATTTTTTTTTTTCTATTTAAACCATTTTGCTTTCTACTACGCTAACTGGGACGCGACGCGAACAAATGAAGAGATGAGCCTTCATAAAGGCCTACACAAGTTTATTTTCCTTCTAGGCCAATAGACCAAATTACTTGTCCAGTGCTGTCTCATTTTAGTACGTGAATAAATACTCCCAAAACGTAAGTGGAGGGATACCTATGACATCGCAATAGTTGTCCGTCTGTCAGCACGATAACTCTCGAAGGGGTAAAGATATTTTCTTCAAACTTGGTATGAGGATCCATTGGGTCAAAGTACAGGTCAAGTTCGTAGATGAGACCTGTAGGCTTTCCGGTGTCTGACCACTACGTGGTCTACGTATCTGTGATTGGCTGCTGGGGCCAAGTCTCCGCCTTATGGGAGGAGTTTCTTTGGCCCCGCCTTGTGGGAGGAGCTACGCAGTCAAATGTCTATCCTCGAACTACGGAACTCTGACGTTCGTGCTAAGCATCCTTTGTGCTTTAACTGAACACCTGGACCTTAACTATGAAACTTTCTGTTTTCCCACGCCCGGTCTTAGGGCAGCTTTGGTCGATAGTCTACTCCGAAACATTGGTACAGACAGATCCCTTGGGCCATTTCGCTTCATCTAAGAAATAGCTAACGACTTCTCGAGGCTTTCGGAATCAAATAAAAAGGGAAATTTATGGGAAACGAGATACCTTTAGAAGGGAAAATCCAAAGATGGGAATAAACCACTCGCCTATAGGGACTAAAGCTTGATTAAACATTCTATCTGAGCCAGCCTCCCAAAAAGGAAATAAGCAAAGTAAAATAGGATAGAAAAATAGGGTAGGGGAGAGGGGGGCAGGTTCGTTATGTTTTTGCTTTTATGCATACCAAGATTTCGTTTTAGGTTCTGTTGCTTCAATTTTTTTTCCGACTGATAGAACCATCTTTTAGCTATTATTGTTACTTTGTAGAATTGTGCTACATGTTACAGTTTCTTTGCAATTCCATTTTTCTGTCAACCACTTTTGTCCGGACCTGCCCCCTGACTGGGGGCAGGTTCGGACATGGCTGGGGCAGCTCCGGACAGAAATTCTTTTCAACCCAGGAAGGAGCGGTATACACGTTTTTTTATTTGCTTTCGTTGCCTCAGTTCATTTTCGTTTGTTTGCTTCCGTTTGGAAAAACTGTAACTTGTATACCCTCACTTGATCAACATTTGTTACTATCATCTGGATTTACTGTTACCGCTAGGTCTGAATATGACTTATTTTCTTCCGGAATGGGTCGTAAATACTTTCTGAGCCTTTCTGGTGACTTTTTTCCATCCCTGGTTCGATTTCCTCTTCTTTCATTATTTTTCTATTTTTTCCCCTTCAACTTCCCTTTCTTTCTCGTCCGAACCTGCCCCAAGTGTTTTTGTCCGGACCTGCCCCTGGTGCTGTTTTCACAGATATAGATTTGTAACTCTCAACCTTTTGTAGCAATTAGGGATTTTCATTTTTCACATGGTAGAGCCGGTCTTGGACTACCAGAATAAAAATCACCGACGATGTGAGTGGCTTTGAAACTACCAAACGGACGTCTCAACCCCATGACATAGAACTTCATTTCGTACCAAAAAAGTGACACTAACATCGGTTTGCTATGATTGCATTAGTGCAACTGCGGGAATTTTTGACAGTAGAAGCGTCTATATGTAACAGCTCTGAAAAACAATTTTACGCAATTTAAATTTCAATAGTGAGGTTTGCAGAGCTGATGTCCGAACCTGCCCCTATGACGGACCTGCCCCCCTCTCCCCTAAGCGTTTGTCCATCTTTCTGCCCTATGTGCGGTGCGCAATTGATGAGAATCTTCTACATTTTATAGCGGTTTTTTTTTCAGAAGTGAACTTACAATCTGGAACTGAACACTTCCTGACCTTCGCTCGTTAGCCACCCAAATGCACGTTTTTGTGGAAATTCAAATTCTCCGCGTCTGGGTGAACATAGTTTTATACGGGTAGTAAAGGTGAGTCTTTCACCTTCCCAAATCTGGGTTCCAGATTTTCCGAGATTTTTTTTTAATTTCTTCTGCGATACATAAAAATCCGGAAATCTGGAAGTTCAAAAGCCCCTTTTTTTCGGATTATTTTGATATACTTTCGGACTGGTTAATATTCCAGATGCAATTTACAGAAGACGTCAAAGAATAATGTGGAAGCCCAGATTCCGGAAGTTCCGGGAGGTGAAGACCGGACTTAAGAAGTGCATATTCCGAACATCACTACTAGACTCTAAGGTGAAAAAAGTCCAAAGGTTTCGATGGGATCCAAAAATCGAATATTTATTAGGCTTCTTGATCCAGACGATCGTTTTTTCACTTTGACGTCTTTCAATTTGACCAAATTCCCTGTTTTAGCTGTATTCTTGGCAAATTGCAAAACAGATGGTAGACCTGAGGAATTAAAATGGATGGTAAGTTTGCGGGCAGATTCTCTCCCATTGGGGGAGAGAAGAAAGTTTATTGGGAAAGTTAAGCTATGAATGAATGAATGAATGAATGAATTTAATTCCAAAAAAGCCCAAGGGCCATGGCGGAAAACATAAAAAAAATAACAACAAACAAAATATCATACACTCCGAAACAAACCAAAAATCAACTTCTATAAAAATAGTTCGCGGTGGGTCATAGCTATCTTCAGGAATCTACCCAGCCTTCGGAGATCACCAAAACACTTACTTCCCATAATCGAAGTCAATTCCCTTTCATCCCAAACCTCCCGGCCAAACACTTCCTTTCTTAATCCTTTCAACTCCTCGCAATAACACATCAAATGTACCGCATCCTCCCCCTCAACACCACACATCGGACAAAAATAAGGACCAGTACCTTTCCTCTCTCGACCAATATACTTTCTCCGCATCCCCACTGGAAGAGCGTCCGCCCTAAGACTCACCATCCACCTCAATTCTGCCCCCCCCAATCCCAACTTAAAATATAATTCTTCTCCCCATGTCTCTTTAGCCATACCATACAACTTCAGAGAGTGGTGCTCTGATACGCCCCCATGCCACCTCTGAATCTCCTGATCTCTTAGCCTATCTTTCACTAACTTAGCTACCTTACCTAGGGGGTAACCTGGTCCCACTCCATCACACCACAAACCACCATAACCACAATCATCCAATATTTTTTTAATTTGCTGAGGCCAAGAATCCCTTTTCTTGCCCCCAAGTATTTCCAAATACGCCGCTTTCAAAACTCTCACCCTTGGCAAACTCGTCACTTTCTCCCAATATCTTATCATTGCTACCAACCTACTATTCCGGAGCAACCCTAAACCTAAGTCCCCTGTAATTACTAGGCTATTTGTTCTCACGCTAACCCCTAATACCCTCTTAAAATATTGTAACTGTACACTCTCTAGCTTATCCCCCTTATGGAAGCCCCAAATCTCGGATCCATAATGCATAGCTGATACTACTTTATCTTATTAAAATCGAATATTTATTAGGCTTCTTGATCCAGACGATCGTTTTTTCACTTTGACGTCTTTCAATTTGACCAAATTCCCTGTTTTAGCTGTATTCTTGGCAAATTGCAAAACAGATGGTAGACCTGAGGAATTAAAATGGATGGTAAGTTTGCGGGCAGATTCTCTCCCATTGGGGGAGAGAAGAAAGTTTATTGGGAAAGTTAAGCTATGTTCTGGTCCTTACTTTTGCCCTATGTGTGGTTCACTTGGGGAAGATATTTTTCATTTGGTTGGTAGTTGCGTTGAGTTAAAAGAGCCGCGGATAGAGATGTTTGGGAAAGAAAGGATGGAGGAAGAGGATTTGGTTAAGATTAGGGGAAGAAAAATTTTGGGGATCTTCGTCGGCTGGGGAGGTTCCTCAAGCAGTCTATGGAGCATCGGGAGCGTTTTTTGGGGTAAGGGGTTCTATCTTCTTGGTGTATATATTGAGTTTTCGTGTTATTTTGTGTTTATTATGTTTGTTTTCCCGCCATGGCCCCACGGGCTTATTTGGGATTAAATTCATTCATTCATCGAAAGGCGAACCAAGAACCTTTCGATCTCCAGTCTGTATCCTTCTTTGAGTTACGTTGAGATTGATGTTCTGATGTTCTGGCAAATTTCGGCAGAATGAACGGCAGATCCACTGAGCGTTTTTTAGCCCCAATACAAACCTCTAATCGAATTAAGAACGAACTTTTATTTTTACTAAATTTCCGGTTTGACCGAATTCCGGGTAAACTTCTTGTCCGGCGACAAAATTAGTTTCAGATCTGGATTCAGCTTGTCTCCTCACGCTATATTGACTCTGACATTGGGTTTTACAATTCCTGCAAACTTTTCCGTTTCGGCAAGATTCCGGACGAACTGCTTGTCCGGCAAGAAAATAAGGTTAAAAAATTAATTCATCAAGACTCCTTACCCCAAACCGAGCCTCTAACCAACTTCAGACAAAACTTTACTTTTAACAAATTGTCCAGTTTTGGCCGGATTCCGGATGAACTACTTATCCAGCGAGAAAATAATTTTCATATTCGGATTCAGCATGTCTCCTTACCCTCAGTCGACTATCTTATTAGCTTCTGAACAAAAAAAATCGCCCCTTAATCTGAAACCCCTCCCCCACCCCTAAACATAGGGCTACGGAACCCATCTACGAACTTGACCTGTACTTTGACTAAAGGATCCTCATACTAAGTTTCATCAAAATATCTCAATCCCTTTAGGACGGACGGACACACTTTACGAAGTCATAAGTATCCCTCACTGACTTTTTGGGATCCCAAAATAAAAATAAAACATCAGCTGAGTCAGAATAATTAAGTTTATTCAAATCCAAGCTATAACAAAAAGCTGGCTTTTCAGTTCAAGGAAAGAAATGATTGGGAGGAGGATTTTTTTTTTTTTTTTTAAGGAGGATGGGTCATAAATGTGATTGGAGAGAAGTGCTTTACAGTCACGACAAAGTAAGAAGCGTTTGTTAGCAGAGAAGCATCGGGTGGACCTAATGTAAGTGTTATGTTGTGGATTGAGTTTTGTTTATTTTTTCTTTTGTCTGTTGTCTTCCGTGTTGTAGTTGCCAGTTGGCTTTCTGCAATAAATATCACATCATCACAGCTATGATAATATGATAAAGGTGTAAATAGTTGAGAAAGAAAAAGTTGTTTTGGGTTCGATCGACATGGATGATGATGATGATGATGATAATTTTATTACCCATTCGAAAAACGGTACAAGACCACAAATGGAGTAGATAATTAAATAAAGAAAAAAGACTAGACACTACAAAACATCAAAAATGAACAAAAACTGAGATACTACATATATACATACATATACGTGCGCTTAGGGACGAATCACAATGGCAAGGCTACTGGACTCTACTGACTTTAAAAATTCAGTCCGACGCTTATAAAGAGCTGCAATAGGGTCGGCAATACCGAAACGGTGCGACACCGACGAATTCTTTGTCCAAGGACGTAAATTAAGAAGAAATTTCGCAAATTTATAAAAATCTGAACGCAGCTTTCTTCTATCACTTGCGGTAAAAATATTCCAAAATGGAGACAAAGCTAAGAAATGTGGTGTGACCAAAGCATTGTACAGCCGCGCACGAATCTGTCGGTTATATTTCTTTTTTGTTGATGAAAGAGCTCCATATGCTTTTCTCGCCTTTTCCGCAAAAAAACTTATATGTAGGGCACGCGTAGAGGCCATACTCGACCCAATAGGCATTCCTAAGTAAACAATAGATTCTGACAATACAACTTCTTGATCACCAAATTTAACAGCACGATCCGTTGAATTTACTACTCTTCTACTAAACGCAATAACTTCACTTTTACTAGGATTAAAAGAAAGACCGATTTGTTTGTACTCTGCACTAAGTACATCAAAATTTTCCTCAATCGGAGAAAGGCATCGGCTCGCGTTTAGAATATCATCCGCATAATTCAGCAGCGAAAGATCTAATCCTCGGAAAATGAAACTCATTTTTACCGATTTCTGGCTCTCAAGGACGCTGTTATTATATAACGGCGGTGAAGAAATAGCGCCCTGTCGAATTCCTTTCCTCACTGGTACTGATTTACGCAATATAATTGGCCCACTACTAGACGGTACCCGAACTTGGATAGAAAGTTTTCTATACATACTACGAAAAGGTAGAATAACCGACCGATCGACGCCACGTTTATGTGCCGACAATAATAACTGAGCGTGTATCCCGGAGTCAAATGCCCGGCGGACATCGTGACCAGCCAGGAAAATGCACTCATTCAACGCGTCAGCTTCTATAAGCATGTTAGCTAAAATGTAATGGACGTGCTCGCGACTAATACCTTTTTTAAACCCAAATTGGTTTTCAGGAGTATAACATTTACTTGAAATATCTTCTATAACGAGCAGCTCCATTAACTTACAGAGGACAGGTGAAACAGTTATGGGGCGGTAAGATACACATTCAGCTGGGTTTTTCCCCTTTTTTATAACCGGGTGTTATTAATTATTTTTCTGCTTCGAAATGACGCCGAAAGTGATAAACTGTTGATGAATGATCAGTGCTTTTATTTCTAATGGTTTTATAACTGTTAATGCACCAAGAATCATATTTGCTAATGTGCTGGCGATTTTACATTTTTGGCTCACGAAAAGGGGCCAAAAATCCATGGATTGCCTAGGGTCCACCAGAATTAAAAGACGGCAATGAGTGTAAGTTAGAGAAAAAAGAAGGAAAAATCAGGACTTACCATTCCTTTTTCCTTAAGGGCGTTCGCCAGGTTGCAGTATGCATCAGGGAAATTCGGCTGAAGCTCTATGGCGCGTTTATACGTGTCGATCGCTAAGTCGATCAATCCCTGTTCGTAATAGACACAGGCCAGGTTTCCATGGACGACGGCATGATTCGGGCTCAGATTGAGAGCTCGTAGATACGCCGCGACTGCCCTAAAAACAAAGATGAAGAATAGTCCCCAGATAACCTTTGTTAACCTCCATGGACCTTTGTCGTCATTAAGCGCTGACCCGTTATAACTGAAAAATTAGCTGCAAAAGCCTTCCATCTGTGCAAACAGGATTAAAGTTTAACTGAAAAGCCAACTTATTTCTGTGTCATTTAGTTGAATACCCTGAATTATTTGGATTCTGCAAAGGGATTTTTTTTGTTTTCCACTATCTGCTCTAGTTATGACGTTCAGAATATCTGCGGCTGTCCCCACAGTGAAAATTCTACTATGACGCTGGAAATTTGTATCTAAACACAAACAAGGCTTTTCAGTGGGCAGTGGCGATATTGGGGAAGATTGCTTAGTGCCTGAACAAAAAAAAAAGTCATAAATCTTTCTTGTAAGGCATACAACAAATTAGAGGTACTACAAATCACACGGAAATTCCACTATTTGAAAATCGATCATTCCTGAATAGCGGAACAACCAAGTAACGTAATTTCAGCGGGTCTTCAAGCCAATTTAAGTGAATCAATGATGGGTAACTAGATTGTCCTATCCCAGTCCTTTTCGGTTAAACTTTAATAACAGAAACCAAGCCTTTACAGCCATTCGTAACTACTTCTTGACGTCTTGACGGCTCATTGGTTATTCATTAGGTCAGATTCACTGATCCTAGCGAAAACGCTGTTTCTTCTTGAAAATGTGAAGATTTCAAGCAGAGATGATAAAACCAACCTCGAAACAATTTATTGACGAAATAGTTTTGACGAAGTAGTCACAGGCACTTGACTCACTTAACATTGTAACACGAACAAATTGTAACCAAAATTAGTTTCCATGCATATTATGCTCCCGACGAGTGTTCGCGTATCATGCTACTGATGCACAGAACCGGTTTTCTGAATCTTGCCAAGTTTTTGCTAGAAGTCAATGGGTCTGGGAAAAGGCTTAAAACAGCCAAAGCCGTGGATAATTTGCTAAAAGCAGAACTTAGTTTTATAGTATTCAAATAGTTTTGAGTACTGGACCATACACAGTAAATAGTACGAGGTATGCTTTAAGAAGTTAATAATAAAAAAAATAAGACATTTTCATTTGTCAGAAATTTCATTTGTTTCTGCAGGTTTCTTCTAGCCAATGCCTGACGAGGACCCTCGTTAAGAAAGACCGAAATATTGCTGGAGCAAATCTTAGCTGAGCTTTCAAGTCACAGGCCAAGTCCTTTTTCTTGTCAAAAACATAATTTCTTTCCTTTATTTATTTTTTTTCCTTTTTTTCCTTTTTTTTTGGGGGGGGGGGAGGCAAGGGCGCTTTGTTGACGAAAGATCGTCCGTCAACGGATTTTCTTGACAGTTTGTCATGTCTTTATTCTTCTTTCTATCATTCTTTTTGTAGACTTGTTTGGTTCGTTTCCCTTAAGATTATATGAATAAAGAATAAGCCCCGCCCATTGCCAGGCCTTATGTTAGGCCTTATGGTGGGGTCATAATGAGTTAATGGTGCGTATTATTTTTATGAATAAAACTGAACTGAACTGAACTGAACCTATCTGTTTGGCGCTATTTTTCAAAGCGATACGAATTAGCTACTATCGCTGGAAGCTGCAAACCCCTAACATTACGTCTGTAAGAAAGAATGAGTGCAAACTTGCGCCCTTTCGCGGCTAATAGGACCCCCCCCCCCCCCCTGTCTCCAAGTCAGTCAACACTTTTATCTCCAAATCCCTTCATAAGCCCCCGAGGGCAATTACGGAAGAGCCAATAAGCCATTTAACAGTCTCAGTGGTGGCGGTGAAATGCTCGCCGCCAAAAAAAAAATTAACTGGTAACCAGTAAAGTGATTAGTCTACCATGCTACAACCAATTTAATTTGCAATCATTCTGAAAATAATGTTTTGAATGCTTTCACTAGTTTTCTTTTAGATCTTTAATTCAAGAAAAATTTCAAAAAAGTAAAATTAAGAATATGAGCAGTAAAGAAGTATGATTTTATAGAAATAATGAAGAAAAGATTCCCGACTTGCGTCACTAAGAAGAAGAGGAAGTTTAAACAAACAAAATCCAAGAAATATCGAAGTCCAGGGAGATTGGGGTGAGTCTGCGACTTTCTGCCAAATGCCTGTGATCATTTCCACGTAAAACTGTCACTAGATAGTATGCGCATATTCGGCGAGAAGTTGGGTCTGTAAATTACCGATAATTTACGAAAGGTTTTCACATAATTAGGCTAGCCGTGTCTTATCATGTTGACGACAATGTCAAATTCGGCCAGTGTTGCCAATCGTTGTAAAAAAAATAAGCCGCGGCCTCTGAAAAATAAACCAGAAAAATTTACAACTTCCAAAAACTCAATGGCAAATTTTTGGGGGTTCTGTGTTGACAATACAGAACCCCAAAAATTGTTCGGCCTTCGGTCGCGACGATTAAAACGATGTGACAACAGTCGATAACTCTGGAGAAACAGCAGGTTTTTGATAAAGATTGTCTATTTTTCACATCGCGCCAAAAAATACGCCAGTTAAAAAGAAAAACAGCCACATTTTACGCCACACGCCAATTGTAAAAATATTCACGCCAGTCTCCGACAAAATCCGCCAGTTTGGCGTAAAATCCGCCAATCTGGCAACACTGAATTCGGCGTGGAGAGTTACTATTCATTTAAGTTCTATTCTATGATCATTGCTTCGCGTGCTACGGCCTTGAGAATTCATTCATTCATTTATTCTATACTATTCAAACTAAATAGCATAAATATATGGGAAGAGACAGAGTAGGTGGGAAGAGAAAGTGTAGCGGAGACGCCACGAAGAACCATCGGGCTTGATCGTGCAACAAGTACAAGTAAATACTTTTAGTTTCGACACCTACTTTCATATAATCGATGTTACTCAGGTAGTGAGATGTTCTTTGAAAACAATAGATAGAACCTCCGTCTCCCTATCTCTGTGATACGACCATACAGATTCGAATATTATACATTATCGCCCTTGCTGAGGGTGATAGAGGAGCTACGCAGAACATCATAACTGTTATCTCTACAAACAGCTGTATCGCGGTACAATTCCGCAGAAGAATCCGAACGCCGTCAGAGTCGTCCTTTACAGCTGATTGGTTGTCTGCCATACTGACAGCACATGTGACGCGATGTAGAGCGGGCTCTCCACGCCTGTAAGGCATCCTACGGTTTTTCACCTCGTATGAGCAACGGCTAAGAGAGAAGGTAGACGGGTATCAACTCAAACCTCACAGCATGTACCTCTAGCTCCACTCAGTTTTATCGGGGTATCCATAGTCGCTGCATGAGACCAAAGGTGGAGGTTCTATCAGATTATTTGCTCTTGATAATACTGAATCTTTTGATGTAATTACGTAAAGCGATAGTTCATTTTGTGCGAAGGCTATACACCAAACCAAAATGCAGAGTGTCGGGTCGGCTACTTCTATCGCTCGTTCCGCAGACTGTGTTATTGCCCCGAGCCGCCAGATGGCTGAAGTACATTAGAGGTGTGTTTATTTAATTATGAACAGTGCAGTTTTGGGCTAAATGGTAGAAAGAAGATCCAAAATACCTATTCAGCCGTTTTCAGAGGCCCTTTATTACCTACTCTGGCTAACACATGGTTGACTTTAGTCACAGCAAGTACATGAAAATGGCAAAGTCCAATCCAAACAAAGTACATAATGAGCATCATATACATTTGTTAAAGAATAGTCCTGTTTTCGTGTACTTTTAAATACGTGATACGTTACATAAAGAATTATATAAACTGATTGATTGCTAAGTAAGATTCGCGGTGGCATGAATTGGTATACAATCGATCATGCACCCGTCGATTCATATATAGACGATTTCCACGGATTGGACGAAGGATCGCTGGAACAGTTTATAAGCAATTCCATTACTGAGATTGAATCCCTAGTTCCATCCGGGAACGATGTTCTGTCATAAAAACCAAGGAAGAGTTGTATTTGGAAATCCAAGTATTCGGTTATGGAGACATATATATGGAGCAATTCCTTCGAGTTCGTCGTACGACAGGAAGGAAATGCTGCTCCGTTGCACAAGCTAGTCCAAGTTTAAAGTAGAAGTGACGACTACAATTTTGTATTACAGCCTGTGCTGAAGTAAAAGCAACTGAGCCGGGGAAGCTGTTTTCATCTAGAATTAATTATGTGTAAACGCCGGGTACAAAGTTCAATAACCGCTTCAATAACAGACTCCCAACGGCTAGCCTTAACCGAGCCAGCTACGCAGGACCGTGATGGGTGGACAGAGACGTGTCGTCGCCTGATGGGTGCCCCGAAGAGCCATAGAGCTTGACTATGAAGCATGTACATGTATGCAAGTAAACAGACTGAAAAAATCTGTTTCTTCAATGGTGAAAGGAGCAGAGGAGGGCCTGATTTAAGGACGAAATCGAGGGTCGATCCCCTCCCGTTGTGCCTATCCAGGGTTCGGACAGGTCGGTTCGTTTCAAATTATAGGCTCTGTCCTATTTTTATAGGATTTCCCGGGCCCAAATATAGGCCAAATATAGGATTCGGAAGTCCTCGGGATCAGATCTGTGGTAGATGGCGTGGGATGCCTGGTCATATAAATTCGTCATTTCCAGAGTTTCTGCATTTTTTGTTTCTATTTTTTTTTTTTTTTTTTTTCATTTGCTTAGTAAGGATGCAGCGCATCGGTGATCAGATACGTGAGTTTCTTCGCACATAGGGACATTCCGTCGGGGATCTTACCGGGGAACATCGCATGGAAGGTTGCGACAATATGGTCTGAAGAGTTAGCAGACATGGAACTCTATACCGTCTGAAGTGCCCATATTAACTCAGCTTTATAAGCGGCATCACGCTCACAGAACATGTTTGTACCAACTAATGGTTTATCCTTGGTTGTTTCATCAACTCGAGATTGTCCGGTCAGGTGAAGCTGTAGTGGATGTAGTAGAGCAGTAACTGCGGCTTTGTGTTCTGCAGATCGCACATGTTGGTTTAGCTGAGCAACCCCAGCTGTGCAACCAAGATTTTTCAAGCAGAGTTTGCAAAAGAACGAGTACTGGTCGTTCCAAGTGAATGAATGAATGAATGATCGTTTTAATTGAAAAGAACAACTATCACAGCAAAATGCCGAATTCGTTTCTTCGTGTCAAACGTCAAAAATACACTGAGTGAAATATAAATTATCAAAAATAAAACGTTGTCATGAAACAAACTCAATTTGCATTATACCATTCAGTGAAACTAGGCACGAAACTTTTCTTGAACCGGTCAGTGCGGCAATGAATTGGGGCGAGCTTTGGGACCTTCACTGCTGCTGCTCTAGGTTGGCGAAGTCTCTCGGGTAAATGGGGACTAGGGAGGAGGGAACGGTGCACGGGGTGGGAAAGGAGTTTTAGGCCAAAAGTCTGGCAAAGGTGCTCTCTCCTCTCTGCAAGCGTTTGCAGCCGAAGTTCCTTTAGCAGAAAAGAGTAAGGTAATCTGGCTTCACCATAAATGATACGTAGTGCACGTTTTTGTAACCGCTCGATCAGATCCTTCTCCCCTTGGGTGAGACCGTAATGCCATGCCGGACAAGCATATTCAAGAAGGGGGCGCACGAAACAACAGTAGATTTTTACAAGCTTATCTTTAGGCATTTTAAACCTTTTGAAAACTTTGATCATGGCAAGTGCTGCATTAGCTTTTTTTGTTATATTTGAAGTGTGTGCATGCCAAGAAAGGTCTGAGGAAATCGTTACACCGAGAAGTTGGATTTTATCTGAAATGAGATCTGGGATGGGAGGGAGATGTTGAGGCTGGGACTTTAAAAAATTAATAGGGACAACAATTGACTTTTCATGGTTCACCACCATCTTAACTGATGATGCTTCTGCAGCAACATCTTCTATTACTGATTTAGCTTGACTTTTAGCATTTCTATTAAGGATTTCAACGATAGACAGATCGTCTACATACTTCCAACGTTCATCCATATCTGTAGCAATATCATTGATCATTAACAAAAAACATAAAGGTCCAAGAACTGTCCCCTGTGGTACTCCACAGAAAATGGGCAACGGTTTTGAAAAAACATTTTTATATTTTACTGTCTGTTCTCGACTAGTAAGAAAACTTTTTACAATATTTATTAGGTCTTACACCATTCGCCAATCTTTCTACCGCTGCCATCCGTCTTAGCAAGCCATGAACTATTAAACTTGGTAGGCCCCATACTTAATTACCAAGCATCACCTGCAAAATAGCATCCCAAGATTAAAAGACCATAAAAAGAAAAAATGTGGATATGTCCGAAACTGGGCCGTATTCGCATCAGCCTTTTAAATAGCGTTCAGCCAGGAAACGCATAAGTCGCAAGAACTCCAGTCTCATTAAGCAGAGACTGCTAGCTTATATACTGATCTTCGCTCATTTCGGACAGGCCCAACATGACAAAAAACAAAACATAGGCTACTAAGTCAACACCAGGCAGAAGCAGCTTACTAAGCCCAACACAAAGCATTAGTTAAGTTCAAACAGCTCAACAGTTGTAATTAATTATCGATCTACACCGAAAGACAGCACAGTCTACAAGCAGAGTCAAAAGCAAAGAAAAACACATCTTGGCTTACTTAACGAGCAGTGAAAATTGCATATCATGAGCAATGTTCTTAGTGCTCTTCAGCCGAAAATATAGGAATAATAAGATTTTAGCCAAAATATAGGCATTTTATAGGAGTGCATTAAAATATAGGAATGTATTGGAATTTATAGGCGAGTCCGAACGCTGCCTATCGCTGGAGAGATAGCCCGGGCACTTAGCTTTCAGACAGTTGTCCTCGAACTGTCACTGACAAAGAGGAACTCGGGGACGACCTTGTTCCCCCGAGAAAATGCCAAGTTCAAAGGTCGGTCTCTTGATTTCCCATAACCTCATCGGAGAGACCGGCTACGACCTGCGGACTTGTAATGTTGGGAATCGTTTGGACCCTTGACCCTGTAATCTGAATTCTCCGCGCTTCATAATTTGTCCCGCCATCTGGCACTTACGGGTAAACTGAAGTATTAGCGAGTTAAAAAATAAAAGCGATGTCAGTAGGTTGCCTCAAGGTAATCAATAAATAATAACATATTTAACATATATATACGCATATAATATACATAGCGTAACATATTAAATGGTGGTGTACGTCACGTATGGGGGGAGGCCCCCCCCCCACAATGTTCTTGGCCAGTAGGTCAGCATAATAGCCAAACCGGCACGAAGCGCCGCAATTTTTCGTAATTTTTTCATGGCAACAGTCGTTTTTCTTCAAAACAGTCGGCTTTTTTCTTAAAACAGTCGATTTTCATCAAAATAGACGTTTTTTCTTTAAAAAAAAACAGTTATTTTTCTGCAAAAACAGTCGGTAAAAATGATCAGCCAGCCGGTAAATACCTTGCCCCCCCCCCCCAAAAAAAAAAAAAATTCGGCTAGTAACGCCTCTAGTTGGAGATTCCAGGGTTTCTGATTCTGGTTTCCTAAACGTATTCCTACGTGTGACTATGTGTACATCCGTAAAAAGCCACCACTGTACCAAATGTTTTCGAACGGTTCACGGACACGCTAAGTTTACTTCCACCATTCTCCGAGGTCGGGCCCAAATTTGTAACCTTTGGTTAAAATGAGGTTTAGTTTTTAATACAAAATTCGATTCCTTCTTTGTTTTGCCCGACAAATGTTTGCAGAATTTGATTTCTTGCGTGTAAAAAGAACCCGATGTGTCGACGAGTCAACCGACTAGGCCGGTGGGGGGCCAGGACAAACGAAGGGCCAAACGGCCGGTGTAAATTGTTGAGAAATCAAGTTATGGTTGCTGGGAATATTGCCTTGTTCATTGCGACCGACGTGTGACCAGCTAAATTGCACCGCCGTGGCGTTTTTGACGTTTTTGTCTGGTGTTTTTACGTTTTTGACTCATGAAAAGGCGCCAAAAATCCATGGGTGGCCTAGGGTCCACCAAGAGTAAAAGCCGGCACTGATAGGGTATAAAAAAAAATCAGGGGTTTGTGGTAGACTAGTCAGACCCCTCTTTAGAAACAGAACTAGGCAAACCTTTTCGCTATATTTGCAAAGCATGACAGACATCCACCTTTTCTCTGACTGTAGTCTAAATAGTTCAGAATGGCAGGGTTGTCTGAATACCCGGCAGGGGGTAGGATTGTCACAATTGTATATATCACCACACACTGGTAGTCCATTGTTCTGTGTGCGGCACTTTGGTCGTAAACTGCGGCAGATTTGTTAAAGCACAAGTCTTGGAAGATATAGGTTTTATTTCATAGAGTGACTCTATGAAGTGACTATGTGAGTGACTCTATGAGTGTGACTCTAAGCTCTGCTGTAATTCTTCTCAAAGATTATAATCCATTCCGGCTGTGTTCAGCCTTGCTCGGCCAAGCAGCTCCTAAAATCCACTCTGTGACCCCAAGAACAAATAGTCCAATAGAACCTCCGTCTTTCGTCCCATGCAGCGACTACGGATACCCCGACAAAACTGAGCCGAGCTAGGGGTAGCCTACTTGCTGTGAGCTTTGGATTGATACCCGTCTACTTCCCTCTTCGCCGCTGCGCATACCAGATGAAAAACTGTAGCAGGCGTGGAGAACTGCAGGCGTGGAGCCTGCAGCGAGTCAGACGTGACGTCATAATGGTAGACAAACAATCAAGCTGCCCGATGAAAAATTATTTGACTGTTTACTTCAATGGTAGTTGTACGAAAAAGTTACAGTAGTATGGAATACTGTGATTTAACATCCCTCCGACTGGGTAATCTTAAGTAGTGATATTCGATAGCATCCCATCTTGCTGTAGTTGCATCCACTTTAGTGGTAGCATGCAGTGGCAACAGTTACTACTGCGTGCTACTTTTTCGCACAACTTCATACGAATAATTCTTGAAAAAATTTCATCGGGTGTAAAGGACGACCGAGAGGACGACTCGGACGACGTTTGTAAATGAATTTGTTCTTCGGGGCTCTACTGTGATATAGCTGTTTGTGGAGGTAACGAATTATGATGTTCCGCGTAGCTCCTACCCTCTGCTCGTTTGCATCGGGTAAGTGCCGAGAATATATTCGACTCCGCACGGTCGTATTACAGTGATAGGGAGACGGAGGTTCTTGTGATTATTTGTTCTTGGTGACACACAACAAAGCGAAACGCTCTTTGGCACCAAGACTTTTGGTGGCCAGTTCTTGAGCTAAGTTGCCAAAACCACCAAAACCAGCACCATTCAATAAACATCTTCTGCTGAAACTTTCTACACGGTAGAGCAAGAGCTCCTCCACTTCATAGCTTTCATAAACAGTAACACATGGCGTCCCGTTTCACTGGACCGACCTGACTTCACCTGCACCGATCTGACTTCACCAAGGACCTGTACTTCACCGATCTCAGTTCGACGAGTCACTGGTTAGGTCGTGCTTGGGAGAGAGGTCCGAAAGTGTTGATCTTTCCCCGGAAACGACTTTTCCTGAAAAGCGACGCGGAGAACCCGAGAGATAGAGGAATTACGAACCAAGAGAACTTCAGACAATAAAAGATTAAAGCCCGGATACAGGGGATGCCGTCAGGATCGGAAGCACCAGACTCCCTCCAGCTCACTACTTTGGAAGAAAGAAGAGCTACTCTTTGCAGGCGTTCTGGTAAATGATCGAGTCCCCGATTGTGTAATATCCTCCCCGAAAATTTTTCACCCCTACGTCTTAGACTAGACCGGCAAAATTCTCAAAAAGTTCCGAAGTTGACTCCAATAGCTCCAACACGTGAAAGGTACAGAAAGAGCTTAGTTCCGCCCTTTGTCGAGCTACAATAAACTAAGAAACATACCCTAGTCACTTTCCGACGGGGGCAAACGGAGGGATCCAGACGAAGAGGCCGACCAAGGAACGCTCTTCCCCGGAACTACCAGTCGTATCGTCGCATCATCAAAGAATTCATCCAGTCATACACAAATCCTTGATTTTTGGGCATGGTGCTCATACGTTGGGGCACCATGGTACCCCCATGACAATCTGTTTGAAAGGCTAATTTCCATTTCAGATTCTCGGTTCAACAGAATTTCATGGGGATACCATGCCCAAAAAATCAGGATTCGTGTATGAGTGAATTCATCCAGACCGAATGGGTATGGGCAGCAGCTCATATAAAAGACGCAGTGTTACCAAGTGCGACACTTTTGGTGCTTTTTGACACTTTCTGCCTCTGGGTGACACCATGACATTTTTGTCTGAAAGAGACATCTTTTCTTACGAATGGCACTTTTTAGGTCAGAAAAGCACTTTTTCATTTACTTTATTAAAGTGACGGATTACCGCCCCCCCCCCAAAAAAAAACACGTACTTTAACTTTGATTTAGTACACAAAAAAAGTTTGAAGCCTTAAAGGACACCTGAACGATCCTAACATACTTCCATGAACCCCTCAGATCGTCCTTCACAGTACCGGTACAGAGAAGACGAATTTTTTCGCTCCGTGATTTCGGCGCTATCCACTCTTGAAGTTCTAAGTCTCCCTATGGCGATTCGTTACGACCTCCCAAGACAAATTTAGCGCCAATATTTAAACTGTCATTATCGCATGGATAAACGTACGTTGATAACGCATGGATGGATAAACAGCGCATGGATGGATAAACGCATGGACTGTTACGGCGTGGACTGTTACAACATGAACTGTTACGCATGGATTGTTACAACTGTTACGGCGACCGTTGCGATCAAGACAAGTCGGAAAAAAGGCTGAAAATTATAGCACGGTGAAACTTCATCCGATTTTAGTCCGGTTTTCGAGAGATAAATGGTAAGCAGTATGTAAAAGTGGCAATTTAGGGTGTTAGACTTCATTCAGATGACCTTTAAATAAAGCTCATTTCCGATTAAATTTTGTTACATGTAACAGTTAAGAAATGTTTTAAAAATGTAGCTACAAATTCAGTTATAACCACTTATTCGCATTCTGCGCGTGTGGAGTGGAATGCATAAAAAAAAATCGACGTGTCAAAAAGAACCTTTTTGTCAGCAATTGTGACACATTTATGAGTCGAGCTCTTGGCAAGCCTGAAAAGGCGACTTCATGGATGGCCCAACCGACTCCGGAGGTCAGGGGAAACTAAGGTCTAAGGTAAGGACAGCAAACTTTGGCATGGAAATCGTGAGAGGTTCGCGTAGTGCAGGTGCCGATCGGCCGGGACTGCGATGCGTGGTTGAGGGCAAATCATCCAACTTTTCCCGTGCTTCCCCCTAGGCTTCTCTAGGTACCTACTAGAAGCTGGGTGGACTTAAGGCTTGCCTTAAAGAAACGCCACCACTACCCCCTCGCCCCAAACCAAACTGTAGGCACCACCGACACTCGAACCAGCGGCCCTTCGATTGTGAGTTAAAGGACGCGTCGCACTTATGACTGTAAGTTTTTCTACTTCAGTAGTATTTCCATACATTCTCGTTCCTGAGATAGTAGACTTCATAAAGGCCCATTCACAACGGGTTTTAGCTAATACTCGATACCAGCCAGTTCCTGAAATCGCTCTGAGACCGAGAATTAGCTGGGATTCTGCCGTTCGCAATTGATACAGGTGCCAGTTTCGGATACCAGCTAGTCTCGCACCCAAGTTGAAATCAGTTCAACTTATGAGGGTACTAGCCAATCAGATTATTTTGGGGAGTATTGAGGAATATTCTGATTGGCTAGTTTCGAACCAAGCCCAATAGATAAAATCACATCCACTCCTTGCTGTCTTGAAAACCGAAAGTGAATTAGGTCATTGTTATTCTGTATGACGTGGTTCAGCATTAGCCAATCGGAATATTCCTCAGTATTCCCCAAAGTAATGTGATTGGCTAGTACCCTCAAAAGTTGAACTGATTTCAACTTGGGTCCGAGACTAGCTGGTACCCGAAACTGGCACTAATATCAATTACGAACGGCAGGATCCCAGCTGATTCTCGGTCTCAGAGCGATTTCCGGGACTGGCTGGTATCGAGTATTACCTAAAACCCGTTGTGAATGGGCCTTAAGTGCTTCCTGTCTCCTCTATTGCATTACACCGATTTTATGGTAAGATTTGTGCTTTAACGCTTCGGGATCGCAAAAAGGAACAAGACCAAAAGTTCCGATGGGATCCCAAAAATTCAATATTTGATCCAGACAATTAGGTTTTGTTTTCGCCAGATTAAGTCTTCGCCATGCCAAACAGCTAATCATCAAGAAATCCAAGCTCAGATATGGATTCAGCATGTGCGTTTACCTCCATAAGCCGATCGAAACGATCCTAGCTTAGGCTACTTCTGTGAATTTTGTGGTTTTGGCGAAATTCAAGAACTACTTGTCCGTCGAAAAACTAAAGCTCAAAAACGGATTCAGCGTATCTCCTTACCCCTATATCCAACATCTAATCAACTTCAAATACAAATTTAACTTCTAACAAATTTTCCGGTTTCAGCCGGATTTCGGACGAACTATATTTCCGGCTAAAGAGTGATTGTCATATACGGATTTGCATCTCCTCTTACCCCTAAATCTATCGTCTAATCAACTTCAAATAAAACTTTTACTTTTAACAAATTTCCCGGTTTTGGCCGGATTCCGGACGAACTACTTGTCCGGCGATAAAATGGTTTTCGTATTCTTGTTCAGCATGCCTTCTTACCCCTACATCAAACATCTAATCAACTTCAGATAATACTTTAACTTCTAACAAACTTTCCGGTCTTGGCCGGATTCCGGGCGAACTAATTGTCCGGCGAGAAAATGGTTTTCATATTCGTGTTCAGCATGGTTTCTTACCCCAAAATCAAACATCTAATCAACTTCAAATAAAACTTTTACTTTTAACAAACTTTCCGGTTTCGGCCGGATTCCGGGCGAACTACTTGTCCGGCGCGAAAATGGTTTTCATATTCGTGTTCAGCATGTCTTCTTACCCCTTCATCGACTATCAAATTAGCTGTTTAAAAATATTTTGCTTGTCCATTAATTTGAACCCCCACCCCTAAATGTAGGGCTACAGGGCCCATCTACGAACTCGACCTTACTCTTGACCCAAAGAATGCTCACACCAAGTTTCATCAAAATATCTCATTCCCTTCGAGAGCTATCGTGCTCACAGACAGACGGACGGACGGACGGACGGACAGACAGACAACTTTTGCGATGTCATAGGTATCCGTCACTAACGTTTTGGGATCCCCAAAAAACTACACTGAGCCGAAGCGAAGAGCTATCAATGATACGAAACTCAATGAATTATGAAAGGGCGACACGGATGGGTCAATTACGTCATAGGGTTGATTTCCCTTCTTTTCTAATAATGTCGTCTGGTATTAAGATTTTGTAAAAACAAAAGTACAGCTTTGTCCATTTATAGAAAACGATGTATTTTCCAACATCGATCAAATCCTTTACGGGAGAACATAACCCGAACTTTCCTTCGCTGACAAAAGAAGTCAAACTCTAGTAGATCAAGTGGAAGTTGTTGGCCAGAAATGGAAAGGGACCTAGGGGAGAGCGGGGGGAGATCAATAGAAAACCAATTTTGAGGAAAATATTTCGCACCAACGAGAAAATAATTAACGAAGAATCTCTTCCGAAAACCACTTTCGGTTGGGAAATAAACAAACAGAAGGAGCCATTTAGCAGAACGTTGAAAGGTCCTTTTGCGTTGCGGGATACAATATGGGAGGAGAAAGATAAGGAAATGCGAAGCGGGCGATAAAATCCAGAGGACAATTCATGTCCGCGGCTTGGTACTAGGAGTGGGACCTTTTTTAGACAAGGACCTGAGGTCTAAACTCAGTCTCAGTCGATTATCCGATATTTGACGTCACGGAAAAAGTTGGGAAATTCAATTAAACATTTGTTATTGAATATGTATTTGGATATAAATATCTCGAGCCGAGCTTGTTCACATTTATAAACCGTTCTAAACACAATCAGTTAGGTTACCAGATATTGACCAATCTGGGGGACGACAGTAGTTTTTTCGTACTCCACTATTTTCGTCTTGTATGATTTGTGAGTTAGAAATAAATCATTATCATTATATCAAAAGGTTAAATGATTTATAGTCCTCAAATTCCCCTACGTCAAGACCTTCATCTGGAATCTAGCGCGTTTAAACCAGGGAAGGGGGGGGGTTCAGCATGATAACTGAAATATGTATCAAAGAAGAAATCAGGAATACTAGAGGGACATTGTAAAACTATATGGAAGTCTGCAACCTGAATACACTGTAAAAAAAAAATCTTCCATTATTTGCTACTGGGATTAATCTTGCCTCTACAGAGATAATCTTATCTCTAATTCGGATTAGTTTTATCTCAGTAGATATAAGATTAATCCCAGTAGCAAATACTGCAGTTAACTTTAATCCTTACTTGGAGAAATTTTTTACGGTGTAAGAGGATGCCCTAGGTTGCCATCTGGTGGCACAGGAGTATCTATGGTCTAAGTTAAGGGGAACTGCTTACGGGAAGAAAGGGGAACAATTTGGTAGGTTACTTCATCGAAACAAAATGTGTGTGTGGGGGGAGGAGCGGTAAATTACAACTGGAGAGGGGGGGGGCTGCATTCTTACTACAGACTACGCAGGGACCTGCTTGTAAACGGGACGGACTTCTCCTCTCGGTCGGGTAATGCTACACCGACATTAAGACATATTAACAGCTTACTGGTGGGTGGGGAGGGTGGCAGAGTCGGAACTCTTGACATCCAGACTAGCGAAAAGGGAGTGGCGCGACTGCTTGTGAATGGAAGGGGGGTGCCTATCTGGTAGGAGTCACTTTATCGAGATAAGGTACATAAACCCCTTACTGGTGAGGGGGAGGGAAGCATGTTTGCAAAGCTAGTGTATGCTATACTTTTTGAACCAACGAACAATTCATGAGCGGACGAGATGGACAGACTCGTATCCATAAAGAGTCACTCGTTTCTATACTGGTTGTGATTTTTTCTTTTTTTTTCGAAGGACAAGTAGAGTTGTGTTTACAAAAATCAGTCCTTTCGACTAGTAACGTTTCCTTCCTAATTTTCCGCAATGTCAATTAACTTCTTAACAAAATTTCTTCTCGATGATCTTCTATTCCAGTTTACAAATTTTTTGTACTTTGTGTTCCTATTCCCAGTTTATTCTGAAATAAATATTTGAATTTCCCGCTCACTGAGCAAACAACCGATCGATCTCTTGTCAAAACATTTCCCTAGTAACATCTTCCAGGCTTGTTTTAGTAACCAAACTGCATAAATCTGTTTTTCACGGTACGCAGGTCCTTTTCTCAAGGGATTACAAACTCCAGGAGTGCTATGACGTAAACTGTGTGACGCTATGACCTAAATATTCCGCTGACTGCGAAACATGTTTGAGAATACGAAACGGATATGTTAGCTACATTTTATTAGAGCTATATTTCGGCCCTTCTTGGCAAGGGTCCTCTTCAGGCTCAAGCCGCTCTTGTGGAACAAGATCAAAGATTTCGATGGGATCCCAAAAACTTAATATTTGATCCAGACAATTGGGTCTTGTAGATATCCAGTCTTCGCCAGACTACATGAACATTTTTAATATTAAAACTTAGAAACAGATTAAGGTCGATGGCGTTGACGAAATTGATCAAAACTTCCTGCCTTAGGCTATACTGTCAAATTTCTGGTTTCAGCCGGATTCCGGTCGAAGGATATGTCCAGGTAGAAAATGATTGTCATATACGGACTCAGCAGGTCTGCCTACCCCTAAATCGACTATCTCATTAGCTTTTAAAACCAGATCCAGTCTTCGCCAGGCTAATCATCTGAGAAAATCAAGTTCAGATATACCTGTATAAGCCATATCTATTTTGACGATACTGATCGAAACTTCCTGCTTTACTTCTGCCAAATTTCCAGTTTCGGCCGAATTCCGAGCGAACTACTTGTCGAGACAAAACAAGCCCCTCGCGAATGCCTTCTAGCAACCGACTCTTACTTCCAAGTCCATCTCCCCGTGATAGACATGGTACCGTATCGTTCTTACCATGAAATACACTGGCAAAAAATAAAGGGTATACCAACTATCAAAAGTTGGCAACCCCTCATCACCAAAGATTCTAGCAACCGATTCTTACTTACGAGTCCATGTCCTCGTGATAGACGTGGTACCAAATTGTTCGTACCATATAAAGCACAGGAAACAAATTGTAGGTACACCAAGTAGACAAAACTGTTAACCCCTCATTGCCGAAGATGATTATGGTCTAACAGCCTCCATGAAACCATTAGAGATCCCCTACTTGTCTCACAATTCGGATCGGTCTATTTTTGGTTTCAGTGTTCACCCTTCTACTGAAGTTGTCAATCCTTCTAAACTTTCCAACTGTTATATAGCCCGCAACCACCTTCTCTTTTACCAACCCCACATACCAACCCCTTCGACCGTCGAAAACAACTAGCTCTTAGGTTCACTGAGTACGCGTTCTGCGCAGAGCTATGCTATTATGCAGAGCTTATATACTATTTTGAAGAAAAGGGGTAGCCGAAAACTGATCGACACATTTTGTGTCCGGTTTTGGCCGGATTCCGGGCGCACTACTTGTCCGGCAAGAAAATGGTTTTCACCATCGTGTTCAGCATGTCTTCTTACCCCTAAATCGAACATCTAATCAAATCCAAATAAAACTTTTAGTTTTAACAAACTTTCCGGTTTTGGCCGGATTCCGGGCGAACTACTTGTCCAGCGAGAAAATGGTTTTCACCTTCGTGTTCAGCATGTCTTCTTACCCCATAATCGACTATCACATTAGCTGTTTCAAAATATTTTGTTTGCCCCTTAATTTGAAACCCCTCCCCCACCCTCAAATATAGAGCTACAGAGCCCATCTTCGAACTTGACTTGTACTTTGACCCAAAGGATCCTCCCACCAAGTTTCATCAAAATATCTCAATCCCTTCGAGAGTTATCGTGCGTACAGACGGACAGACGGACGGACGGACGGACGGACGGACGGACGGACGGACGGACGGACGGACGGACGGACAACTTTTGCGATGTCATAGGTATCCGTCACTAACGTTTTGGGATCCCAAAAACAACTAAAGATTCTTCCCTAAATATCTGATGTTGTGAATTTCTTCCTGAAAATTGCTTGGGGTTAAAGCTGGTGCTGTGATTTCATTTTGGACACGGACGCTGCTGCTAAGACGTGTCATAACCCACAGAGAATCGCGCGCGAACTTCATTTTAGTTGCTTGCAAAACAAAATCGCAGAAAGGTTCACACAAGACGATTGGGTTCAGTTTTTCAAAAGGTGTTTGGGTTCAGTGAACAAACATGGATTCCTTAATCCAAATCCAATCTTCAGCTTTTTTGGGATCCCAAAACGTAAGTGGCGAAATACCTATGACATCGCAAAAGTTGTCCGTCTGTCTGTGAGCACGATAACTCTCGAAGGGATTGAGATATTTTGATGAAACTTGGTGGGAGGATCTTTTGGGTCAAAGTACAGGTCAAGTTCGAAGATGGGCTGTGTAGCCCTATATTTGAGGGTGGGGGAGGGGTTTCAAATTTAGGGTCAATTTTTTTAAAGCTATTGTGACAGTTGATTTAGGCGTAAGGAGACATGCTGAATCCGAATATGAAAGTTATTTTCTCATCGGACTAGTAGTTCACCCGGAATTCGGCAAAAACCGGAGACAAAATTTGTCGACCAATTTTCGACAACCCCTTTTCTTCATATAGTATAGCTCTGAGAGATATCAAAGGTCGAAGGGGTTGGTATATGGGAAAAGAGTAGGTGGTTGCGGGCTGTGCGACAGTTGGAAAGTTTAGAGGGGTTGACAACTTCAGTAGTAGGATACACACTGAAACCAAAAATAGGCCGATTCCATTGTGAGACAAGTAGGGGACTTCTAATGGTATCATGGTCTAATAATAGGCTGTTAGACCATAATCATCTTCGGCAACGAGGGGTTAGCAGTTTTGTCTACTTGGTGTACCTACAATTTGTTTCCTGTACTTTATATGGTACGGACAATTTGGTACCACGTCTATCACGACGACATGGGCTCGTAAGTAAGAATCGGTTGCTAGAATCTTTGGTGATGAGGGGTTAGGCTGCCAACTATTGCTAGTTGGTATACCTTTTATTTTTTCCCAGTGTATTTCATGGTAAGAACGATACGGTAATATGTCTATCACGGGGAGATGGACTTGTAAGTAAGAATCGGTTGCTAGAAGGGCTTCGCGAGGGGCTCGAAACTTGAAACTTTGATCTGTTTCTAAATATTACAAGTAAAGAGTATTGGTCTATCAACATCAAATCTTAGATTTTTTGGGATCCCATCGACACCTTTGGTCTTGTTTTTGTTTTTGGTTTTGAATTCTTCCAATTTTGGTTCGAATTTTCGGTTTCTTGTTGGTTTTCATCTTTGTTTCGGTTTTCTTGGTTTTTGATCGTCGTCCTCGTTTTGGCAATTTTTTTCAAAATTTTCTGTCTGCGCTGAAGAAGGGAGGCGGTTGTCCTCCCGAAGTATGCGCCGTTTATTTCAGTATTTTCGTTGGCCTTTACAAACCCCATTTTCGTTGGTTTCGTGGTTCATTATTTGTCCTTTAAGTCAATGAGAAAAAGAGGATGGAATTTATCTGATAGCAAAAAAAAGCAACAGCTTCTAAACTTCGCAGAAACTTGCATCACAAGGCTATTTATTCCTCGCTGTTTTTCGTTCCAAAGATCACTGATAACGTTTCAGGTGAAGAACATGGCATTTAAAAACGATTGAACCCCTTAAACGACGAGCAAAAGGCGAATCAAAAATACGATCGAGACGCCACTCCTGAACGGGAAACCTGGCACCGAGGCTGAGGAATCCCGATTCATAATTTGTTATTATTTTAAGACGAAGACAGAAATATGATTGAAGAGACGGGCCAACTCATAAGAGTTTGGCAAGGATTCTTCTATGCCGTAGACAAACAGAAACCACGAGGACTTGAACCATGTCCAAGTACCAAGAACTGTCAAATAGTTGGTCAAATAAATTGATTCACTGATCGACCTTACAGAGGTTGTATATCTCTTTCCAAACAACTTGTGAGTTGAAAAATTTCAACGTGAATTGAGCATCTGAGCAGGAAAATTAGCGAATTTATGCTGAAGTTGTTTTCCCTATCAGCTTCTTCCTTCTCCCTTACAACGGAGTTAACCCTTACGATCGGCTAAGTCTCCAGCACCATTCAGTAACGTTTTCAAAAAATTAAATTTCCTTACTTAACGTCACTCAGACTAACTTGTATTCAAACTTAATTGATAGTTCATTAACGACTAGTCAAAAATTTTCTCTGAAACATCTTAACTTTTTGGGATCCCAAAACGTTAGTGACGGATACCTATGACATCGCAAAAGTTGTCCGTCTGTCCGTCCGTCCGTCTGTGCGCACTATAACTCTCGAAGGGAATGAGATATTTTGATGAAACTTGGTGTCAGGATTCTTTGGGTCACGAGTAAGGTCGAGTTCGTAGATGGACTCTGTAGCACTACATTTTGGGGGGACGGGGTTTAAATTGAGGGGCAAACAAATATTTTTAAACAGCTAATGTGATAGTCGATTATGGGGTAAGAAGACATGCTGAGCACGATGGTGAAAACCATTTTCTCGCTGGACAAGTAGTTCGCCCGGAATCCGGCCAAAAGCGGAAAGTTTGTTAAAACTAAAAGTTTTATTTGAAGTTGATTAGATGTACGATTTAGGTGTAAGAAGACATGCTGAACACGATGGTGAATAAGTAGTTCGGATAAGTAGTTCGCCCGGAATCCGGCCGAAACCGAAAAATTTGTTAAAAGCATAATTTGTACTTGAAGTTGATTAGATGGCAGATTTAAGGGTAAAAAGAGACGCTGAATCTGCACATGACATTTATTTTTTACCCGACATATAGTTCGTCCGGAATCCGGTTGAAACCGGATTTTTTTTATAAGTTAAAGTTTTATTTGAAGTTGATTAGATGTTCTTTATAGGGATAAGGAGATACGCTGAATTCGTTTCTGAGCTCTCTTTTTTTGCTGGACAAGTAGTTCGCTTGGAATTCGGCCGAAACCGGAAATTTGGCAGAAGTATAGCAGGAAGTTTCGATCAGTATCGTCACAATAGATATGGCTTATACAGGTATATCTGAACTTGGTTTTCTCAGATGATTAGCCTGGCGACAAGACCTAGTTGTCTGGATCAGATGTCAAATTTGTAGGATCCCATCGAAACCTTTGGTCTTGTTCCTTTATACATGAAAACCCATTTCATTTTATATTTTAATTATAGCACCAAAAAACAGACTTCAATCAGATAGCGATGGGTTTGCGCTCGAATAGTTGGCCAAAAGGCCATGGCCTTTTGTGCAATCAAGTCTTATCTTATCTTACTTTTTAGATAGGATAATCTGCAAGGAAAATATGACCGCCCTAGCTTAAGACCAAGGATGAACAGGCTTCTCGGGCACGCTCAAAGTGAAGCAATGGTTCTGAATAAATGTCTAACTCAAGCTCTCTCGAGCAGGCAGACGAACGAGACATCTAGAAATCCTCTTATAACACGCGTGTAGTACGACCCAGTACTACCCGTTAGTACAGCTGTAAAACATTTTCCACATCCTCCTAATCTGGACACAGCTGGTGGACCAGATTTGTATTAGTTGCGTTTTTGTAGATACCATGGTAACTGTTACCACGGTAATTGGATCTGCAATAAGTCGCTTTTGCAGTTACCGTGGTATCTGATATATGGTCACTGCAAAAACTACTATTGCCGAAATTGCACTTTCCGAAGTCATCCCAAAAGAAAAAGTGATATTCAGTCACATCACTCCATTCCAAACTTCTTTCCCACCAATCTGACAAAAATTGATGAAAGTGAGATGACTTTTCAGATACCACGATCAGTTACCACGGTCGGACCGTGGTATCTGAATATCAGATACCACGGTAACTGGTCAGATACCACGATAACTGCAAAAACGACTTTAGACCGTATATCAGATACCATGGTATCTGCGAAAAACGCAACTATTGTATTGTATGGTAGCATCTTTTGTAGTTATTTGTTGTTAGCTTATGGCGAAAGCTGAATTACAAGTTAATAATAATAGTATTCCAGTTCAATTGACCCAAGAAAAGAACGATAAACTCCCATGCACGAACTCTCACACTGTATTTCGACTGTGAAAGCACACTATCTGTTACGCAGTCATGACTAGCCTTGCCAATAAACGTTGCCTCGATTGGTTTGTACAGTCCGTACCTATGACTGAGCCAATCACATACGACACGAGAGGGGGGGCTTAATTGTGAAAATTATCCCCATGGGATGATTAGATTTGACTAAAGAGCTAAAGCCTGAAAAACACCGTGAAAGGAAAACCGAAAATAGGCGGACTGGGGATGGCGCCTGTTACTGAAAAGGAAAATAATGGAATAGTATCAGGTTTCAGTTCTGCTTTAAGTATGTAAACCCAATGTCAGGATGGTCGTATCCCCTCGGTACTGGGGAAAACGGTGAAAAACTTACCTGTCAAAAATTCTTGCTTCTTTCAGGACATTTCCCAGGTTAATATATGCGTCCAGGAAATTCGGGTCAAGGGTTACTGCCTTCTCAAAATGGTGTATCGCCAGCCAAATTTCCCCCTGTGCATTAAACACACAGCCTAGGTTAGACCAAGCAACCGCGAAGTCAGGTCTCGTCTCAATAGCCTTCAGGTAGCAGCCCTAAAAGACGGATCAGAATTGCAATTCAGGACTATTACGTGCTGGCGGATACCAAGATATCCGACAAACAGCTTTTCTCTTCTCGATATTCATTTTTTCCCCACTCCTGACGTCCCCGACCCAAATGGGTGCAAACCAAACCTCAGCTTATTATCTACGACTCGTGACGTCATGAAAGAAATAGGGAAATTCGATTAACTTAATGTTGCTGAATATATATTTGTATCTATATAGGCTATAGAGCCGAGAGCGGCCAGCGAGGCGCCGGACGCGTTCACACTTATAAACCGTTAGTAAATGGAAAATATAGACTTTTCTTGTGACGTCACGATTCGTAGATAGTTGGCTAAAGTTTAGTCAACACCCCCAAATGAGCTCTATCGCTATACCCTAAACTGCATTCTAGTCTCTGCACAGTTCATTACACAGTCCCTATGGCGTTATGAAGGGCAGGTGGGATACAAGGTCTTGGATATAATCACGTGCTAAGTATTTACAGAACTCGATAGCGGATGTTTGCTCTGCAGAGAGCAAAGAGACATGTATTCTTATCAATATCCGTTCTTGCTGATACTCGGTAAAGAAAAGAAAGGTATTACGAATCTTGGCAGAAGCGAACGAGATCGCGTAAAAGAATGCTACATTCACTCTGTCCTAAGACTTCCGAGACCGACCGAGGTAAGATCCAACCCAGGGATATCCCCGCGTCACTCCTTTCCGACCTCCTCCCCCCTCAGGTGGTCCTGTTTATCACGGAGGAAAGATAGACCCTATCAAAGCAACTGTCAGAACAAAACTTAACTCGCACAAAACATTAGCAGCACTTCTATAAAGTAACAGCGCAGCATCGCGCAGCCTACGCTTCCGCGCCGGTTTTGCGCATGTACTAGAAAGCGCCGAAGTACATGCGCTCAACGTTCAAACTACGCGCTAAAAATAGAACTACGCCGCAGCTGTTTCATTACGAGCGGTTTATAGGACGCGCACGCTTGTACTGTAAAGCGCTACAATACAAGCGCACAGCAGCGCAGCTTTTCATTATAACTGAAACTCTTTTTGCTGACTTACCAAAACGAAACGAGCGTTTAGGTGTCACTCGACAGATTTAATTTTCGTCGCCAGCAATAGATACGAAGTGAGCTAAAGACGCGCGCTTATACTGCAATCAGTCTTTGAGTGACTTAAATTATAATATAAATATGCTATGATATCCACATGATATAGTATTTTTAGCAGAAAACATATAGGACAGTGGGACACCCTATCTGTCAAGAAAATTTCGATGACCCAACCTTAGCGCAAGTAACAAATGAATTCTGTTGAGTGCCAAATTAATTATGTTGAAATTATTTAGTAATTAACCTAAAATGAAACCTTTCTTTACGTGTGCTGCAAGAGGCCCGCGCCGAGTTTGCGCGCACACGCATCAAAGCGCGATAACACATGCGCGCAAACTGATACGCTCCTCAAACGCGTTGCGACGAAATCACTGAGCACATTCGTGTACAGCGCAAGCTTTACTCTACCGCTCGAAATGAAACAACGAAAAAACTAGCAGTGCGCTCGCAGCAGCGCGCAAGTAACAGCGCGCCCTTCGCTATTGCGCGCATATAATCGCTTCAGCTGGACTTACCGCTGTAAGACAGCCCCAGAAGACAAACCTAGATTCGGCGAAAATTCGGCTCTTACGGCGTACTAAACCGAAAAAAGAAATAGATAATTAAGTAGAATGTAAAATGTCGGCCAAGACTGTAGCTTCATCCTGAAAGAGATCCCTTACTCTTCATCTCCTCCCTTGGACTCCCAGTACCTCAAACCGATGAACCAAACGCTCCCAAAATGTGGTAACGCGAAGAAAGAAAGAAATGAGGATAGATTCAGCATTTCGAAACGGACACGAAAAGTCGGAGTCTCATCCTTAAAGAGGCGGGAGCCTTACTCTTAGATCATTAAAGGAGCTGATCCACAATCCGTGTTGGAACTCTAGCAAGCTTCACTCATACAACCAATGCAAGTTTGGACCCTTCTGAACGCGCAGGTATCTACTCGCACTTCACACGCTGCATCCACGTCAGATTTTACATACAGTCTTGCATTTTTTCTTAAAAATCCTGACTTCAATAATCTCTTATTTTGTTAACTTCTTCTGGATTAAATGACTAAAAGTAAACAAAAATATTAACGACGAAAAAGTATTGGTTCGAACCACTGGTAAATCAAAACAAGGAGTCAAGAATTCGAAAACTGGACGACTGATATCAGTTTTACTGACATTTGCAGCATTTAAAAACAGCACTCCAAAATTACAAAAGACTTTCGTATAATTATTTCGTTTCAAGACCCCACTCTCATAAAAAAAAAAACAGAAACTTCACCATCACAGCTTTTAACCATCCACAATTAACCAATCCCATCGTTGACTGAAAGCTGCGCCAGAAGCGAAGGCAATCGGCTCCCCAACCTCCCCCTTCCCAACCTCCTCGACCAACCAATCGACTTACCAACCTCCCACCCACTTGTATGCTCCTATGTATAGCCTATATTCATTTCTATAATAAAACATTTGTAACGGAACAAGAGGGATGATTTGCCTCTTTACCCAGAAGCGTCCGGCCGGCCATCTGGCGGTCTGAAATGATACTTAAAGGTTATCCGCAAAGCAAGCGCAGCGCCATGCAGCTTAAAGAAAGAATCCTGACTGCGAGGGGGACATTATAAGCGCGAAGTTAAAGCACTTATCTGCATTTAACAGGTTGCATACATGAACCTAGAAAATAAATAAAATAACAAAGAGAAATATGAAAAATTGTGCCCTGGTTTAGTAGTTAGGACTTTTAACTGAGTAGACTCCGCGTGGCATGGTAGCGCGGCCGAGCTAAATTAGCACACATATTTACCTTTTATTATTACTGCTTTATTTCAGTCCATCAAACCATAACAACAAAAAACAAACATACATGGCCTAATTTTTCTGCTCGAATTAACATTCTTAAAGAAGTTCCGACTATTCCTGATCATGCCCCAAAAATAAAATTTGTGTTCCAGTATAAATCAGACACTGAACAAAAATACAAAAGAAATCTACCCCATGCAAAAGATATCCAAGAGGATACCCTTCCATACGGGTAACGCATAGAAAATGGGTAGGGCAGAAAAAGCCACCAAATCATTATCAAAATCTTTTAATCGGCAAAACATTGCAACATTAGCTTTGCGGCGCGGATTCTTCAGGGTAGCAACTCTTTTATCAACCATAGCACCAACGCACCACTGATAACGCTTCGACTGAGCATGCTATGACGCTATTTCGAATTTCGATGCGTTATTTGTTTCAAATGAAGTTCAGCCGCGCTCTTTGCGGAGTCTATGCAGTGGTCGTAACTATTATACAAAGGCGTTTTTTTTTCTTCAAAAATCTCTTCGTTATGTAATTTCATTTTCGGGATTCAAGTGATCACGTATGCTACTTGCCATGTGTCGATACCTGCTTTAAGCCACGTTCCCACTGAAAGCGATTTTCACTCAGGCGGTGCGATTTCGGCTTCGCTGTGCGATTTTCGCTTCACTACAAGATCAAAATGCTTCTAGTTTCTAGCAGACGAAGCGAAAATTCACCCCAATGAGTACTACTCGGCTTTATAGGCTGAGCACGAAGTAGTTCACCGAGAGAATCAGTTCACTAACAGCGATTTTCGCATCACTGCTTGATTTTCGCTTTCCCGTTCGACCTTTGCTTAGATTTTCGCTACGCTGTGGGAATACTCTATATGACTAAGTCCAAAACACGTTAGTGAACTTAGCGAAGAACAAGAAAAGTCACCCAAACGAACCGTATAAAGTGATTCAAATCCTGTGTAAACCAATCAACAGCGTTTGTTGTCGTGACGTTCCTGGCTCTTCTCTGGGCACTCGGCGATTCTTCATCGGCACGAAGATTTAGTCATCAAGAGTATTTCACTTCTGCCGTGGGAATTTTATTTCAGAAAGAAATGCGAAAATTCGCAGCGTGAAGGAAATTCGCATCCAATGGGAATTAGGTATCGTGTACAGTCGGCCAACGCTACCGAAATTACGCATTACGCGCTTGGGAGCAGGGAGAGGCGAGGAGGGGAGCTGTAGCTAACGCTGTATCTTCCCGAAACAGCCGCTGGGAGCTGTTGAAATTACGCATTGAGCACTTGGGAGCAGCAAGGAACGAGGCGGGGAGCAGGAGCTTACCTCTACAAAACACAATCGACAGGAGCTACGCATTGAGCGCTTGGGAGCAGCGAGGAGCACTTGGGAGTAGCAAGGGACTGCGAAGGGGAGCAAAATGACTGCTGGCAGCACACATAGCTAGTGCGAAGTTGTTTATAATGCGACACGCGCTCATCTAATGGACTTTCCTATTGTATTTCTTGGATGGGAGCATCAGCAAAACAAGAATAACGGTAGGCTAGCTTGGCAGTGCAGGCTTATCCCTATGTGCCTCTAAAAACTAACGGACTTTCCAAACTGGATGTTAGACGCAAGCGCACAGATCTGTTAAGAGCGTGTTCCACCCCTCTACCAATAGTAACTATTAGTTACTATTTCCGTTCCAGCCTCACGAAAAGTTACTAGGCTGACCGTTCCAACCTTCTCAAAATAGTAACTAATGGTAACTATTTGCTCACCACGCTCGGGAGCGTAGTAACTACGCATCTCTGCAACGTGATTGGTCCGATCAGCCCGCGGCCTGATATTTGACCGAACAATTAAAAAAGCGTTCCAGCCTAGCGTAGTAACTACGGTAACTAGCGTAGTAACTATGGTAAGTAGGGTGGAACACGCTCTAAATGTATTCATGGTAGTGCGAGGAGTTGATAATATTATCTCTTAGAATCTGCTTACTTCTTCGGATCAACCTTCAACACGTCTGCAATGACTTAAGCTGCACCAGCCGTCCAGCCCAAGCCAAATCGACGTGTTGTCGACTACGGTTTTCAAAATAAGAGTCTGTAAAGACTTAATGGACTACCATGGGAGACTGTTCTGTCTGAGAAGAAAATATCTTCAAACAATCGAATTTTTATTCCCACGATTAAAGGAACAGAAAACTTGACTCAAACTTGACTCGGGGAGCTAGCTAACATATCAAGAATGTACCCTGAGTCGATATTGAGAGTAAGAAAAATTCTCGTTACGACCATTAAAGTTTCCGGGCAGTTTCCGAGAATTCGACTTTTGAGCCAAAGGTTTGCAAAAGCAAAAGGTTTGTGTGCCGCGACTAGGAATCGAACCCCGGGCGTCTTGTCGGGGAGGTCGTTACTCTGTAGTCTACATGTAAAAAGGCGAACTTTTACAGTAAATGAGTGCATAATTACAGTGCATAATGGGCAAGGGCCTGCCAGCTAGCTTTGGGAACACTAAGGAGGGGGTTCGAGATGACAAAGAAGGGGGGGCCTGTCGACAATAAGACCCTGTATATTTATCCAAGCTCCCTGGCGATTCGATGGCCGAAAGTTGCGTAGTCAAGTTTACTGTTCCTTTAAGCAGAAGCATTTTCGCCAATATTAGTCGAAGTTAATTTGTTCGTCATTGTCTTTGTTATCATTATTTTTTTTTAGTGCCCCATTCGATAATGTATTATAATGGCAAGGCTCAACGACTTCCGCTTTTGGAGATGATAAATAAATATTTTCGCAGATACGAACCGAGTGAGCACAATATAGTGATTCTGAAACTACAGATACAATAGTATACATTCATTCATAAACGGCAGAGAAGACCTGCCGACACCTGCCGTTCGACTCCTTCTTTGAACCGTCCAAATCCTAAGATATTACTAGCATCAAACTTGATTTGAAAGTGAAGTAAGCTCATAAAATAAAGGTAAGTTCTCCGGTCGCAATCAAGCTTACTATACTATTTTATTTCTGTCAAAATAGACCTGACAGATTTATTGCTTCCACTAAAAATCTTGGTAAGAACAATACGTGTATGCTTTTCCTTTCTGCCTTCCGTTGAAAGTATTCTTTTGCAAAAAACAGTTTGTCCAAATATTTCTGGAAATGTTAAATCCGGTTTGGTCCGGAATCCGGTAAAAATCTGACGTTCGGTCTAGAAAAGAGCCTTCTTCAAAGGCAACTAATTAAACGCACTTACTACGCCGAATTTCGGATTATATTATAAGCAACGTCCAGACAAACCACGCGGACATATTACGTGCCATCTAGGTATAAGGAAAGTAGTTAATTGCTCAAAATTTTAGTCGGGTATGTTGTCCTACGCAATTCAGGGAGAAAGAAAAGGACAAGGTACGCGTTTCAGGGAAAAAAAAGGACAAGGTTCGCAGCAGCAACAATCCGCGCATTTCGTTGAGCCGGATTCTTTCTTCGCTAAAAGCAACTACAGCAGCAAGCAATATTAGTTACCTTTCCCACCCTTTACCCCATCCCCAAGCATCACCCAAACAGGTAACCGGTTACGACCCAGAACCCACAGTGAGAAGTCAGGTAGGCCAGGTCAAGAGGGAAAGTTATGTCAAAGATAGGGAGGCGAAAGGACTAATCGACTTCCCTTATAAACAGGTCCAACATCATCCATACAAAATTACTAAGCAACCGAAATCGGATAATTTTTAAAACACGTTTGTTGTTTTGCCTTTTCTGAAGATTTAATCATCACAATCAACAAAATAATTTACGTTTCTACTATCCTGATACAGGAGATTTCACTGTTCCTGTAGTTTCAGTCCTAAGCTGACGAAGGACCTGATAATTATACATTAGGCTACTACCGTTTCTATAAAATAACTCTTCGTTATTTTTACTGCGAAATTTTCACAGATATTCGAATCTTGCGATGCTTTACATTAATGATTTTTTTAATAGCCTGAAAAAGACCCCTGCCAAGAGAAGCCGAAATATCGCTAGTTCAAAATAGTTCAAATCACGGCCGACTTGTCCTTTTTGCGCCACTGAACAGGATTCGCAGTTATCTTGGGCTGAAGGAATTTACAACTGTACCGTTCTCCTGGAGTACACCTACCATTATGAGACAAGAACAGCGTAAGACGATTTGTATCATCTAGTCCCCATCCCCCACACCACAGATTTGAAGCTTTACAAAAAAGGAACTTAGCCATTTCCGTTTTTTTTTTGGGGGGGGAACCGTCCCTCGTAAGTTTCGAAATCATGAGACAGGTTGCCCCTCCTCCCTTTTAAGGACTCATTTCTACGCGCGAGCAAAGCGAGTTTTCCAGCACAAAAATACCTTAGCTTCATCCAACCGTCCAAGGGCTTTCAACAGGTTTCCCAGGTCACTTCGTACACAATAAAGGTCCTAAAAAGAAAAAACAAACTAAGGTCAATGGCCCATGATGTGTCGCTTATCGGAAGGACCTTTTGCCAGCACAATCCAAGTAATCTTCCCGCTTATGGGGTTCGAATTCCTTTAGATGACGGGAAGCTATGACAACGATTAAATTTTTATTTTTTTTATTACCTGCAAGTACGGTGATCTCACTTCGTAGAGACTTTACCCCCACTGTCCTGCCGCCTGTTAATCAACTGTCAGGCTCTGCGCGTGCCCCTTTGCCTGGCGGCATAGTATATTATGCAGCCTAACTCGGGTCACGAGCATCACCTGGTTAAGGAATGGATCGCCGTTACCATCTCCTTTGCCTTAATTCGCTTTGCCTTCCAGATTCATCCCATACCTCAAATCTCAAATGTGTCAAAACAGTAAAGACGAGCATCCGGTTTACAATTACAGCAGATGTATGCTTATTCAAACACTTCTCTAGATGTGTCCTACCTTTGTTTTGTTTCTTGCTTCTAAAACGGTCAAATGGAAAGGAAAAATACCAGCTAACAGTCAACTGTTTCAGCTTTCTTCGGGCATAAACAATGATTTGGAATTCTATTTTCTACTCAACAATGACAGATCGTCCAATAACCCCTCCGGCCTCTCCTCCCCATTTTTTCTTTTGATTTTTATAAAACAGCATGGAAAAAAACTAGGTCTAGCCATGCCTTACTTTCGTTGAAAATGGTCAAAACACACAAGCTATGAATGAATGAATGACTGTATTTAAAGCCATTTTTCAGGACGTATACATCCATTACAACAACAAACAAATACCAAACAAAATCATGTAACACACAACTTTCGAATAATAAGACCTTTCCGGTCAAAGTTTCCAACTGCTACTATATTTACTTTCGACGTCGACTTCAAAATTCCAAGAAGGGGCTCACAACCACCATCCCCAAGAAAGCTCCCTCTTACGTCGCTTGGCCCAATTATTCGAATGTACGCTACAGCATTTCGAAGTGCTGATGGAATGGGACACTTAAATCAGCAAAACTTACCGGATTGTACTGTAGTGCAGACACATATGCCTGTACTGCACCTTCCATGTCGCCTGCAGCGACCAGAGCAGCTGCCAAGTTGATATATCCATCAATGAAGTCTGGTTTTAGTCTAACTCCATGTCTGTAGTTCTCCAGGGCTTCAGATAACTGTCCTCTTTCTTTAAACACATTACCAAGATTTGAATAGGCTTCGGCTAGAAGGGGGTTTTGTTTGATGGCAAGGGACGAGTACTGTGCAGATCTGAAAGAGAAAGAAATCAGAAGCTGTATACCAGTAAAGCTTACAAGAAAAGGACATTTTATTTTATTAAAGATTTGCCTTAACAGTTGCTACTCAGAGCGTGTTCCACCCCTCTATCAATAGCAACTATTAGTTGCTATTTCCGTTCCAGCCTCACGAAAAGTTACTACGCTGACCGTTCCAACCTTCTCGAAATACTAACCAATAGTAACTAGTTTTTATGGCACTTGCAGCTCCGCTCAAGTGCCATATACCGATCGCTTTTCGGTCGGTCGGTCTGTCGGTCGGTCTGTCGGTCGGTCGGTCGGGCGGTCCACTGTTTTCGAGTTAGGGTACTTCCAGATGTGCTAGGACGATGAAACTTGGCAGGCATATCAGGGACCCTATATAACTAACCTGGAAATAATCAGTTTCACGATCCGACCATCTGGGGGGGAGTGGTGGACCGGGGAATCCTGAAAATTAAGTAGTTTTTGTCACACTTTTTCGAGTTGGGGTACTTCCAGATGTGCTAGGACGATGAAACTTGGCAGGCATATCAGGGACCCGATATAACTAGCCTGGAAATAATTAGTTTCAGTATCCGACCATCTGGGGGGGAGTGGTGGGCCGGGAATCCGGGAAATTAAGTAGTTTTTGTCAAACTTTTTCGAGTTGGGGTATTTCCAGATGTGCTAGGACGATGAAACTTGGCAGGAGCATCAGGGACTCGATCCGAATAAACTGGAAATAATCAGTTTCCCAATCCGACCACCTGGGGGGGGGGGAGTGGAGGGCTGGGGAATCCGGAAAATTGGAGTAGTGTGTAACTTTCGAACGGGTGATCGGATTGGAATGAAACTTAATAACTGAATAAATGGCATACCCCTGATGTCCCATTTGAAGTCCGGACCGGACTCGACAGCTATGGGGGAGTTGGGGGGGAGACCGGAAATTTCGAGAAACGGTTAGAATGGAGGGATCGCGGTGAAACTTGCTGGGAAGGACAAGCATCTGCTCTAAATAAATCGTTTATACATTTGGACTGGATCCGGACACCGAGGGGGGGGGGGTGGAGGGGAGTTTCCCAGAATTCCGGTAATGGCGGTTTGGGGGATTTTCACGACGAAACTTGGGAGGCGTATCAGGGACCCGATCAAACTGACTTATTTATAAAAATTTACTATGATCAGATAGTCGTAGGGGGAGTAGCGGGAGGGGGAATCCGGAATATTGAGTCATGCGTAACTTTGGAACGGTTGATCGGATTTGAATGAAATTTGATAATTGAACAGAGGATATGTCTCTGGTGATCTTTGTCATGTCTTGATCTTTGTACACAACCGGATTGATTGCAGTGACTGTGGGGAGTTTGAGGGGGGGGCCAGAATTCCGGCGATCGCGATTTAAGGTACTTCCATTAGTGCAAGGACGATGAAACTTGGCTGGAATATTAGAGATTCGGCAATATTAGCTTAGAAACCGCCACTTTCTAAATCCGACCATTCCTTAAAGTACCAATCTTGACTGCAAATTCAGAAAGATACTTTTAAGCAAAATTTACATTTTCATGATCCCCATGAGCCCATTATCATTTTTGACTCAGGGGTTTTGCTTACAAATGAAGTTCTAGCTCCCTTAAAGTGCGCTATCACCGTCTATCACCGTTAAAGTGCGCATTTTAACCGAAAAGTGTAAAAAAATACTTTTGACCAAACGGTATATTTCTAATAGCGTCACTTAGAAAGGAGGAAGGGATAAGCTTCTAATATCTTTAGCAATGAGAGAATTTATCGATGATCCCTAAGGGCCTGTGATCGTTTTTGTCTCAATAGTTTTTCTTACAGATAAATTTCTACGCCTTTAGAGTGCGCATCATTACAGCCAAGTTCACAAATAAAATACTTTTTATGGCACTTGCCTTCCAGCCAAGTGCCATATACCGATCACTTTTCCGTCGGTCGGTCGGTCCGCTGATAGCGAGTTAGGGTACTTGCAGATGTGCCAGGATGATGAAACTTGGCAGGTATATCAGGGACCCGCCCAAACTAACTTGAAAACAGTCAGTTCCTCGATCCGACCACCGTGGGGGGGGTGGAGGAGGGGGGAATCCGGAATATTGACATATTTATAACTTCTGAACGGGGAATCGGATCTTGATGAAACTTGATATTTGGAAAGACCTCGTGTCTCAGATGTCACACTTCAAGTCTGGAATGGATCCGGTGACTTTGGGGGGAGTTGGATGGGGGAACCGGAAATTGTGTGACATGCTCAGAATGGACGGATCGGTATGAAACTTGGTGGGAAGAACAAGCACAAGCCCTAGATCAATAGTTGACAAGACCAGACCGGAACCGAGTACTTTGGGGGGAGTTGGAGGGAGGCTTCCGGAATTCTGGTGATCCCGACTTAAGATGCTTCTGCATGTGCTAGGACGATGAAACTTGGCAGGCTTATCAGGGACTTTACATTTTTAACTTAAGAACAGTCGCTTCTCCAATATGACCACCGTGGAAGTGGAGGGAGGGGGAATCCGGAATCTTGAGGTTGTCCAACTTCTGAACGGGTGATCAGATCTTACTGAAAATTGATATTTGGAAAGAACACATGTTTCAGATGTCCCATTTCAAGTGCGGACAGGATCCAACCAATTTGGAAAGTCGGGGGGGGGGGGGTACATTTTGTGACACTCTTAGAACATAGCGATTGGGATGACAATTGGTGGGAAGAACAAGAACATCAGTAACAGAACCGGAACGGATCCGGTCACTCTGGGGGGGGGGGGAGCTGGCAGGGGGTCCAGAATTCCGGTGATCGCAATTTAAGGTACTTCAAGATGTGCTAGGACGACGAAACTTGGCTTGAACAGTAGAGACTTGACAAGATTGGCTTAGAAAGTGTCACTTCTCTGATCCGATCATCCCTTAAAGTACCCATCTTAACCCCAAAGTACAAAAAATACTTTTAAGCAAAACCTACATTTTCATGATCCCCATGAGCCCATGATCATTTTTGCCTCAAGGGTTTTGCTTAGAAATGAGTTTCTAGCACCCTTAAAGTGCGCATCTTAACCGGAAAGTTAAATAAATACTTTTCACCAAACCATATATTATATTCATGATCCTAAAGGGCCCAGGATCATTTTTGCCACTAGGGTTTTGATTACAAATGACATTCTAGCGCCCTTAAAGTGCACATCATCACAGCCAGGTGCAAAAAAAAAAACTTTTTTACATAACGATACATTCTCTTGATTTCCAAGGGTCCGTCTTCATTCTTATCTCAAGGGTTTTTCTTACAAATGTTCACAAAAAACCCACGAATTGGCGAATACTTTTACATACTTTTACCAAGCCTTGCAAGTGCCATATGAGCTTACAGCTCTTTTTTAACCATGCTCTGGAGCGTAGTAAACGTAGCAACTACGGATCTTTGTAACGTGATTGGCTGGATTACCCCGTGGAGTGACGTTTTACCGAAAATATAAAAAGCGTTCCAGCCTTGACGGAAAATAGCCAAAATTCGTGACGGATGCGTAGTAACTACAGTAAGAAGGGTGGAACACACTCTCAGAGTGTGCAGGTCAAGTGCAGTATCTGAAAGGTGTATGTGCAGATCAAGTATGGTGTGTGAAAGGATAGACCACTTGTCAATGAGAAAGCAAAGGATAAGATTTCAAGGAAGAATTTTTAAATTTTAAGAGATACTCTTATGTGTGTAGTAGGCAGGAATTCGTGACCACAACCCCAGCAAAGAGCTCTCCTTTGCAAAAGAGCCAATAGTGCATGCGTACGGACAAAAGAAGAATGTTTGCCAACATCACCAGAGAGTACTTGCTTGCAGATGATTACAGTAGAGCATCTGTCAACACTTGGAGCGCGTTCCACCCCTCTACCAATTAGTTACTATTTTCGGTTCCAGTCTCACGATAAGTGACTACGCTGACCGTTCCAACCTTCTCGAAATAGTAACTATTTGCTTACCATGCTCGGGAGCGTAGTAAGCGTAGCAACTACGGATCTCTGTAACGTGATTGGCTGGACCCGCGGAGTGACGTTTTACCGAAAATTTAAAAAAGCGTTCCAGCCTTGACGAAAAATAGCCAAAATTTGTGACGTCATGCGTAGTACGATGTATTTGACAAAAACGGCAAGTTGATGTATTTGACAAAAACGGCAAGTTCGGCAATCCAATGCTGTGAAAGTTCGTTTTGCAATAAAGTATCAGCAGTATCAGTAACTACGGTAAGTAGGGTGGAACACGCTCTTGAATATGCTTGTTGCAGATTTTCCAGCATTTGCCTACTTATGAAGGGTTTGGGTCCTGAGCCCTCCAAAACTCTTTATGATACAGAAATCAAGACAAAAATTCTTCCTGTACAAATTCGAATTTCTGATTTCCATTCAAGCTTTCTTTAAAGGTCATCTGAATGAAGTCTAACACCCTAAATTGCCACTTTTACATACTGCTTACCATTTATCTCTCGAAAACCGGACTAAAATCGGATGAAGTTTCACCGTGCTATAATTTTCAGCCTTTTTTCCGACTTGTCTTGATCGTAACGCTCGCCGTAACAGTTGTAACAGTCCATGCGTAACAGTTCATGTTGTAACAGTCCACGCCGTAACAGTCCATGCGTTTATCCATCCATGCGCTGTTTATCCATCCATGCGTTACCAACGTACGTTTATCCATGCGATAATGACAGTTTAAATATTGGCGCTAAATTTGTCTTGGGAGGTCGTAACGAATCGCCATAGGGAGACTTAGAACTTCAAGAGTGGATAGCGCCGAAATCACGGAGCAAAAAAATTCTTCTTCTCTGTACCGGTACTGTGAAGGACGATCTGAGGGGTTCATGGAAGTATGGTAGGATCGTTCAGGTGTCCTTTAACAGAAAACGTGAAAAGCCTAAAACGACAAATCAGCAAGGCCCTTCCAAACGTAACATACTGAACACGTCACTGGTTTGAGGGAGCATCTAAACATTTGTTAAACTCACTTGTCATATTTTCGGCACTGGAAATAAATAGATGAAAGAAGCAAAAGAACGCCAGTATTAGTTGGGTCCTGACGCCATAAAAGAAGGCAGTGTCTCTCGGCATTTTCATAGTCACCAGCTTGGTACTCTCTGTGTGCGAGCTCAGCCAGACCTGGAATTGTAACAAATTATCTGGTGTGGAGCTAGGATAGAGGTGGCAGTTAGAGCATAGCCTAGGTATTCGATGTGATATATTTTGAGTTAACCAGAAATCTCCTCGATCAACTTAGACTTTGCAATACAGATCTAGTTTGAACAACGATCATCTCTGGATTAGAGGCAGCTAAAGGCATGACATTTTAAAAAACTTTTCAATTTTCCTAAAATGCAGGATCAGACTAGGAAGATGCTGTATCTGGGATATAGTGATCAAAATTGCAGAATGCTTTTGTCTCTAATGACACAAAGAATGTGCATAAATCCACCAGAAACATCTTAACAATTAGCAAGGCTGGTGAGGCTATGCCAGGGTTTGACTGTAATGACCAATAAAATCCTTTTTTAAGGACCAGGCCCCAGGGTATACCCAAGCATTTGTGTGTTGTGCATGGTTGAAAACCTATTTCATACCATCAAAATCCCAAATATCTTTTGTATGAACTCTTCAATGTAATAGAGACTGCACCCTGCCAAGGTAGCCTAAATATCGCTTCGGCCCAAGCTGACTAAGGATCCTGGTTGACTGCACTCCTGAAGAACATCCTTTTTCAGATGGGCTGGAATATCACTTAAACGACAATTCTGTTTAGCCTACTCAACAAAAACAGAAATTTCTTCATGATCATCGAAAGGAGAAAAACAAAATAACTCAACATTGTAAGGCATAGCCTAGTAGTGTTTTGATTTTGAGACTGATTCATCCATGTTTGATAACTACTAATCGCCTGATAATTGCTAGACAAGGTAATTTGAATTTGACATTTCTGTAATAAAGTTTTCTTGGAAATGAGAGCTCAAGTGCTTCTAAGTTTGAAGAAAAAGTAGAGTCTTGTATCCGGTTATGACCCATCAATCATCATGCAAAAACAACCAATGTGAAGATCTGAATTTACCCTATAGTAAAAGTTTGAAGCTTTAGAGCTCTCGCTTCTGATAGAAGCTTTTCTACAAACTTTCCCACATTACAAAATACTGATAATTCAGTCTCAAAGTGGAAAGTTATATGCCTCACAGATTCAAATTTTTCTTCTACCCCTTTCTGTTTTGTTGGGTAGGCTGTCGTATCTCTAGAAATTCAGATTTTTTTTCAAATAAGAAAACTAACAAATATGCAGCAAATACAGGGCACATTTCAACAGATTGTGTTAGACAGGCAGAATGGGAATGTAAATAGCCTAGCTGTAGCATACAGGAGCCTATACTATTTCCGTCACAATTTAGCTTGCTGATTCCTTTGCCCAGCTTTGGTAATCTCACCACAGAAACTTCAAAAAAAGGTAAACAGTATCTCAATGTTCTTCTTCACTGTACATTTTCTTCCAATATATTAGCGTCTAAGCAGCATTGCCAGTAGGCTATGTGAATTTATGCGAGGACCCAAAAATTTTCTGGTGACTTTGTTACCATCAAGGCTGGTCAACCGAATTTTGTTTCCGTCACATCATCATTGTTTAATAACTGTAAGTACTTCGAAAAATAAGAAAGCAAATTGCCTAATTGTTAGAAGCAAACATGAATTAAGTATAAGAAAAACATTACTGTTTTAAACAGAGAAGATCTTTGTCATTTTGACTTTCAGACATCAACGTTGACTCTCTTCTACTGTAACGACTAAGGGTGCCGTGATTTCATTTCCATCACAACACTGCCAAAACTTCTCAATTAAGAAAGATTTATCAGTGACAACAGTGAATATGATTGACAACTCACATCTTTCAACATGTTTAACTAGTTTGGACAGGTTGTGGTGCATCTAAGACTAAGGAACATCTAGTCATCTACTAAGCTAGAAAACTAATTCCGTAGGGTGCATACGGTAGGGTAGCCACAAAAACACCTAGTGGCAAAAGTTGGCGATTTTTTTGTAATGAATGCATGAATTGCTGTGAATTTTCCTTATCTGTTTTACCTATCTAAAACATCTACAAAAAATATTCTAAATATACCATTGCATTCAGGACAAAATTGTCTATTTTATAAGGCTAACAGTAAGATGTCCTAGCTATTTAATATTATTTCTTAATATTCAATGTAAATTTAGATGTAAAAAAAAGTAGCTGAACTTGCCTAAAAAAATTTGTTGATACTAAGGAGGAAAAGTCAGCAGCCTATTGCAGCAATACGACCGTGTTTCGGCAAAACGCCCTAAGTTGAGATAGGGCGGTTTGGCGTGAATGACGGATTTTGACACTAGATGGCCTCCTCTATCATTTTCTGTTGAAATCGTAGTGCTCCCACTTTAAATGACAAAAATGTCATGTGGCAGAAGCGCCCTAACTCTTCAAGGATTTTACTTTGTTCAAGGCAAAACGCCCTATCTCGACTTAGGTCACTTTACTGCGAATAATCATTCTCTGTTTGCTGCCCCAAGTTAAGATAAGGCGTTTTGCCGTGAATCTGGAGGCTGAAGGAATTAGATAGGGCGGTTTTGGAGTCATACATAGGGCAGTTTGCCGTGAATTCTGGTACCGAGTGAACGGAAATTCTGGAAGCTGAAGTAGTCCAAAATAAAACGCTGATAACGTTCATGCTTGTATCACGAAGGCGATGAACAAAGTACAGAGTATCTACGATCTCGACCAATATGTTCAAATCATTGAAAAGTCTCGGAAGGTCACCTCCACAAACGTCTTGAAATTCAACCAGTTTTACGAGTTTTCGAAACTAGGAAAACCGTCTCTTAATAATAAGGGAATTTCAGAGATGAAGGTTTTAGAAGTGCTGAGGGATTCCATGGAAAATTTTGGGAAACGGTCTTACACCGATGCCGAATTCTAAGAATGCAACATATTCGGAAAAAAAAATATCCTAAAAACTCATAGGATTATCAAGAAGGGGTTTGATACGTTCCGGTTCCAGAGTTCTCCTCGTCGAATCACACCATCCGTATAGTAGTGACCGAAAATGTTGATGACCTTGAAATCAACCGTGAAGACGATGCATCCTCAGCGGGAGACGGTGAACGAGATTAACAGTGGAATTGCGGCATTTTTTTTTTTTTTTTATCCCCACCTCCACTCCTCTCAGTGACGCAACTTTCTTTATTATTACAACTCAAATTTCTTATCTTTATACGTCACCTACACTTTACTCTTACACTAAATTCAAATTATTACTTATTTGCTGCTTAAATAATTATCATTCTTTTAATTTTATTTGGGCAGTTTAAACTATTAAACTCAAAAAGAGCCGTATCCTACAAACAAACTATAACATTCACATTAAAATAATGGCTCAACCGGTATCACAGGGTGCCCTTCCAGCATAGGGCCACCCTGACCAAAATTACCAAAAATAAAATAAAAATCTTTTTTTTTACGGCTCTTCACCACTTTACTAAATTATCATTCCAACCTCACAACCACCCAATAAATGACCTAAAAATAAAATACTCTATTTTAACAATTGCGCAAATTGCGGCATTTACTAATCTTCTTTTTATATTGTTCGTTTTGTATCCACTTGTTTAAGCTACTTCAAAATAAAATTACAACTGACATGACCTAAGTCAACTTAAGGCGGTATGACGGTTAGAAAGGAAAAGTTAAGTTCAAGGTAAAACGACCTATTTTGAGATAAGGCAGAACATCCATTTATGAAGTGAACAATATCGTCATAGTAAAACGCTCTATCTGTACTTAGGACGCATTTTGGCGAATATGTCATTTTTTCAGTGGAGCCTATCTCAAGATAGGGCGCTTTACCGTGAATTTTACAAAAAACAGAATGCCCTAAGTGTAGAAAACTGGTTCTAGCTAGAGGAATACTCAGAATTGATCATTTAGGACTTGACTGTGCACTGGAGGTGAATATACTGATCAGACAGAATTAATCAAAACCCCATAAATTTTCTTAGAAAAAAAGCTGCCACAGAAAAACGATTTCAAATCTTTGAAGTCATTTTTCTCGAAACTACGATTTTCGAGATAGGGCGTTTTGCCTAGACACGGTCGAATAGGTCTATTGGATTGTAACCTTGATGATCATATTCATATTCATATTTTCTCATCTAACTCACTTGCTGGGGCTCCCCATGCACTCGAAACCAGCTCAAAATCACCCAGTTTCATAGAATTTAATTAAAGCACATAGTTCCAAGCTGGTCACTAGATGGACAAAACCCTAAACTCTAAAGTCAATGGATGAACATAGGCATTTCCTTATGTAAAATACTGTTTTCTAAAGAAGATTTAAGATGCTTAGAGACAAGATAGAGAGGTGATTTTGGCCTCAAATCAAAGCTAAAAGATAGGAGAATCACTTTCTGATCTTCTAAAGCTTAGGTTTGATTATTATTTTTTTAGTGGCTACCCTACATACAGAAATAAAAACCGACGGAAATAGTATAGGCTCCTGTATAGGAATACTGTATCCCATTATGTAAATAATCCAACAAAGTTACAGGAGGGGGGGTATCCAACCTCGAATTTATACAGCCTCGAACTTGGCCTGAAAATCTTATACGGAAGCTTCTGTGAAGTCTGAACACGTCTTTGGACATTCAGATTTACCTTCTTGACAGTAAGGACATTGTTAGGATTGCTTTATAAAAAATCGAGGCTGGATACCCCTCCTGTAGTCTCAGACTCATACTGATTGTTGTATTCAGCTGCTCTGGAAGCTTCAATATAATATTGGTAGGCATTGAAGCATGCTGCATACTCATTTTCTTATTAATGCATTCACAGCAACCTCTTCAGGGTGAAATTGCAGAAAAACTCAAAAATATTATTGATTATTCAAACAACACTGCAGACAAGTGAAGCGGAACGTAATTCTAAATTGAGATATATTTATACGGGTATAAGAAAAGAAGCTTATCGATAAAAATAACTCCGATCCTACGGTAGAATTCGTTACTTCAAAATTTTTAAGTTACAATTGTTTTTATTGTTTCCCTCCTATAAAAGAATAAATGAGAGAAATGCCATGTATCTAATATATTTGTATGAAACCATTCCGACTTGTACCTGATGCGATCTATGAACAACAGATGAGGCAAGTGACGTAAGGACGACCGCTAGATGACGGTTGCGAGAAGTTGTTTCAGTGGTTGATTTGAAAAATCGTCCGGACGTGCATCGTGTTTTCATAAAATCACAAATGTTGTCATCCAAAGTTGCTTTCCACTTAATTAAATCCACCCCACTAAGGGAATTCCACTTGAGACAGTTTTTAGCCGAGACAGATATTTTGTTCATATTCGCTCAAGTGCCATATACCGATCACTTTTCGATCTGTCTGGCGGTCTGTCGGCCACTCATTTCGAGTTAGGGTACTTCTAGATGTGCTAGGATGATGAAACTTGGCATGCATATTAGGGACTAGACCAAACTAACTTGCAAATAGTCACTTCCCCGATCCGACCACGGTGGGGGGAGTGGAGGGAGGGGGAATCTGGAATATTGACGTATTTTTAACTTTTGAGCGGGGAATCAGATCTTAATGAAACTTGATATTTGGAAAGAACTTCCGTCTCAGATGTACAGCTCAAGTCCGGAATGGATCCGGTGGCTTTGGGGGGAGTTGGAGGAGGGAACCGGAAATCGTGTGAAATTTCATAGTAAAGGGATCGGAATGAAACTTGGTGGAAAGAATAGGCACAAGCCGCAGATACATAGTTGACAAGATCGGACCGGATCCGAGCACTGTGGGCGGAGTTCGAGGGAGGGTTCCGGAATTCCGGTGATCCCAAGTTAAGATGCTTACACATGTGCTAGGACGATGGAACTTGGCAGGCAAATCAGGGACTCGACAATTTTAACTTAAGAAAAGTAGTTTCTCCGAATTGACCATCCTGGGCTGATCCTGGGGGAGTGGAGGGAGGGGGAATCCGGAATCTTTAGAAATGTCCAACTTTTGAACGGGTGATCGATCTTAGTGAAACTTGATATTCGGAAAGAACTCATGTCTCAGATGTCCCATTTCAAGTGCGGACAGGATCTGATCAGTGTGTCGGAGTCGGGGGAGCGGGGACCGGAAATTTTGTGACATGCTTAAAGTGTAGGGATTGGAATGACACTTGGTAGGAAGAACAAGCGTAAGCCCTAGATACATCAGTGACAGAACCGGACCGGATTCGGGCACTCTGGGGGGAGTTGGAGGGTTGTCCGGAATTCCGGTGATCGCGATTTTGGGTACTTTCAGATGTGCTAGGACGATGAAACTTGGCTTGAACATTAGAGACTTGACAAGAGTGGATTAATTGTCACTTCCCAGATCCGACAGTCCCTTAAAGTACTTGTCTTCACCGCAAAAAATACATTTTAAGTTTAACTGAAAAGCCAACTTATTTTTGTGTCATTTAGTTGAATACACTGAATTATTTGGGTTCCGGCTAAAACCCCCCCGGCGAAAACCCCCCCGGACAAACCCCCCCGCCAAAACCCCCCCGGCGAAAACCCCCCCGGTACCAAAACCCCCCCGGCTAAAACCCCCCCGTGACCAAAACCCCCCCGGCGAAAACCCCCCCGTGACCAAAACCCCCCCGGCGAAAACCCCCCCGTGACCAAAACCCCCCCGGCGAAAACCCCCCGGTACCAAAACCCCCCCGGCGAAAACCCCCCCGTGACCAAAACCCCCCGTGTACTGACGTAGTTTACGCCACTCGATTGTAACTCGGAAACCTCTGCACAAATGCGCACCAGACGACTTGCCAATTCAGAACCGCGAGCTAGCGAGCGTGAGTCATAGCCGAGGGACTGAGTCCTGACCGGCTCACTTGGATTTACCGACTTCAAGAATATCATGAAGACAGCTTTTATTGATGACGGATGCAATATTGGCAAGTCTGCAGGTGGGCTAGTGCCTGGTTTTAGTGTATCGGTTAATTATGTATATAAGTAAGATTCTCCACGTTTAAGAGATTCAGTCGAACCTAAGACTAGCAGTGTTGCTGTACCATTGATACGTATTTTGCCATATCGTTATTTGAGGAGTTTCCACGTATGGATTAACCACTACTTGATAACCACTGAACTGTAAGTGCATTCATTAATAAAGTACATTGTAACCCTAGTTTGTTCAACTCTACATGCCCTAGGAGATAGACCCCACGAGCCTCCCCCACGTTACCGTAACATACAACACTCCTCCATTCTTCCTTATTACACCCGGCTAAACCCCCCCCGGTACCAAACCCCCCCCCGGCTAAAACCCCCCCGGTACCAAAACCCCCCCGATACCAAAACCCCACGGGTACCAAAACACCCCGGTACCAGAACCCCCCGGGGAAAATAATCTTACAAAAAAATCTTAAAAAAAGTATTAAAAAAAAAATCTTGAAAAAAAATCTAGACATAACTATAATCGGAAAAAAGTGCCTTATTATTGTACCTAGCCTTAATTGGACCGAAGTAATAGCCTAGTTGTTAAACTTGTAAAAAAAATGTTTTCCCTTGGAACCAAAAAAAAAAAAAAAAAAAAATGCCCCTTAATGGTATGAATTGCAACTTTCACTGCTGCAACTCGTACAATTTTCCCAGTGAGCGCGTCCTCGTCGCAAGGGGCGGACTAATTCCAGTGGAAGTACAACTGAGAACTGACTAAGCTTCACTGTCTTGTTGTACCAGAATTCCATTTGAATTAGAACAAGATCACGGGAAGTCAAGTGAAATTTTCTGGATTCGTGTTAAATGTAAATGAATCGAGCTTTTGGTACCGGGGGGTTTTCGCCGGGGGGGGGTTTGTTACCGGGGGGGGTTTTCGCCGGGGGGGTTTTGGTCACGGGGGGGTTTTCGCCGGGGGGGTTTTGGTACCGGGGGGGTTTTCGCCGGGGGGGTTTTGGTCACGGGGGGGTTTTCGCCGGGGGGGGTTTTGTCACGGGGGGGTTTTCGCCGGGGGGGTTTTGGTCACGGGGGGTTTTCGCCGGGGGGGGGGGGGGGGTTTGGCGGGGGGGTTTTCGCCGGGGGGGTTTTCGCCGGGGGGGGTTTTAGCCTAGACCCGAATTATTTGGATTCTGCAAAGGGATTCTTTTGTTTTCCACTATCTGCTCTAGTTATGGTGTTCAGAATATCTGCGGCCGTCCCCACAGCGAAAATTCTACTATGACGCGGGAATTTTTTATCTAAACACAAACAAGGCTTTTCAGTGGGCAGTGGCGATATTGGTGAAGATTGCTTAGTGCCTGAAGAAAAAAAAGTCATAAATCTTTCTTGTGAGGCATACAACAAATTAGAGGTACCACAAATCACACGGAAATTCCACTATTTGAAAATCGATTATTCTTGAATAGCGGAACAACCAAGTAACGCATTTTCAGCGGGTCTTCAAGCCAATTTAAGTGAATAAGTGATGGGTAACTAGATTGTCCTATCCCAGTCCTTTTCGGTTAAACTTTAAGCAAAATCTACATTTTCATGATCCCCATGAGCCCATGATCATTTTTGCCTCAAGGGTTTTGCTTAGAAATGACTTTCTAGCACCCTTAAAGTGCGCATCTTAACCGAAAAGTAAAAAAAAAACTTTTGACGAAACCGTATATATTCATGACCCTAAAGAGACCAGGATCATTTTTGCCTCAAGGGTTTAAATTACAGATGAATTTCTAGCGCACTAAAAGTGCGCATCGTCACAGCCAAGTGCAAAATTTTTTTTTTTTTTTTACCAAACGATACATTCTCGTGATTTCCAAGGGTCCATCGTCATTCTTATCTTAAGGGTTTTGATTACAAATGATCAAAACAAACCCACGAACTGGCAAATTCCTACTTTCATCCTTTTACTAAGCCTCGCAAGTGCCGTATTAGCTTCCAGCTCTTGTTCTTAAAGTCGGTCGATTTTTTTCTTAAAAACAGTCCTTTTCTCTGCAAAAAGAGTCGGTAGAAATGACCAGCCAGTTGGTAAATACCTCCCCCCCATACAATTTGGCTAGTAACGCCTCTGTCTCTAGTTGATTTCTTGATTAGATGGTCTTCTACTTAATGCTGGTTCTGATGGTTAACCCAACATGATTTATAATCCCATTGGTACTTGAATATTTTTCCCCCCACTCCTTGTCTAGAGAGACTTGAGTGCGTCGCCATGGATGAAGTGTAGAGTCTCGAACGAGAATGAAAGGAATTACTAGTGAGGTAGGATGAATTACTATCACAAGCAAGAAGTCTCGCACAATTTTCCATAAAAGCTGCTACCTCCTCGATTACGACATTGCTCGGGCCTGATTGAACTCCGACGACTAACCTTCGATGCGACTCAAATATCCGGTGCAGAACAGATTCGATAGGACGGTTCCAAATGAAACCTTTTTTGTTTTGATTAGGGTCGCCCTAGTAACATCTCCCGAATGACATCCTTTTCCCCAAGATCCGCCAGTGTAGTTCATGCACCCTTATTAGGTAACTGCAAGCAGGATATTTTGTCGATGGATTCTCAAAATGAGGTACGGTAAGCCCGCATTTTTTCGTCTGCCAACAAATTATTCAGTTGTTGTTCCGTTCGCGTACTGTATGTGGATATATGGATACCAAACTGCTAGGGCTTGATCTCCGTACGATGGTATTTATTTATTATTTATTTATACCTCTGAGGCGGAGGAGCGAAATGGTGCACTTAATTCCTCATCGTAGAGTTCCTCATTCATAGTCTCATTCCATTGATGATCATGATGTTGAAATTTTATTTACGCACTACACAAGAAAAGGGAAATAGCGCAGTAAAGAGAAAGAAGAGGAAAAATTTCAGTAGGCTAATGGAGTAAATGCACAAGACAAAAAATAAACATAGGCTACAAAATTAATAAGAAAAGGGACTAGTCGGGTCTAAAAAATCTCCTTCCTAGATTGAATGCGTGAAAATGGTCAAGGCAGAAACGTGGAGGTCCTGGGGAATGGAAAATAACTTTGCAGAAGGGTCCGAGGGCAAAAATTTAACGTTACGCGGAAATTCCTATAACGTCGAGGAATGTACAAAAGAAATTTACAATATTTGAAATAAAAAGTTCTGATACGTTTTAAATATTTTTGTCTTAGAATACCGAAAAATCCGGAAAGGTTGTTTAGTTCCATTTAGTATAGTCATTTGTTTGTTTTTTTCATTTCGTTTAGCTCCATGGCATATCTGTGTTATTTTTTATTCATATCTCTGATGCTGAGGAGTAAACTAATATACTTAATTCCTTATCGTAGGGTAATTTATAGATTCATTTCATTTAGGTTAGTTTCATGGTATTTCTATGTTATTATTTATTATTCCTATCTCTAATGCTGTGGAGTAAATTAATATACTCAATTCCTCATCGTCATAGTTTCATTTCATATAGCATTTATCTACATTTAAACACGACACATCAGAAACTAATAAAGTAAGACCTACCAAGGCAGCCAAGAAAGTGCGCTTGACTGGCAGGCTACTATAAACAAGACCAAAGGTTTCGACGGGATCACAAAAATATTTGATCCTAACAATTGGGTCTTGTCTTCGCCATTCAGTCTTCGTCAGATTCCTTTCAGATTTTTACTTCAGCAACAATCTTGAGCTTCAATCAAATTTCCAGTTTCGGCCGACTTCGTGATAAATCATTTGTCCAGCAAGAGAACTAACTTCAGATATGGCTTCAGCGGACCTCCTTACCCCTTCAATGAATATCTTATTAGCTCATAAAACATAAACGTTTTTACCGTAAATTCGAAACCCTCCCCAGCCTCTAAATATAGGACTAAAGGACCCATCTACGAACTTGACCTGTACTTTGCCAATGAATCCTCATACTAAGCTTGAACAACATATATCAACCCCTACTAAGCTTGAACAACATATTTTAACCCCATTCGACCTTCGATTACACTAGCTCTCTCCGACGTAAATAGATTACGCGCTCTGGGCTTTATCCACGAGCTCTGCGCTTCATCCACGCGCTCTGCACTTCATCCACGCGCTCTGCGCTTCATCCACGCGCTCTGCGCTTCATCCACGCGCTCTGCGCTTCATCCACGCGCTCTGCGCTTCATCCACGCTCAGAGCTATACCAGTGTGAAGAAAAGGGGTAGCCGAAAATTGGTCGACAAATTTTGTGTCCGGTTTTTGCCGGGTTCCGGGTGAACTAATTGTTCGGTGAGAAAATAACTTTCATATTCGGATTCAGCATGTCTCCCTACCCCTAAATCAACTATCTCAATAGCTTTCAAAAAAATTATGTTGCCCCTTAATTTGACCCCCCCCCACCCTCAAATATAGGGCTACAGAGCCCATCTTCGAACTTCGGAAGGCGCGAACTAAAGGGTAACAGGGGGGTTCACGACTCCTTAAATGATTAAATTAGAAAAAAAGGATACGTCATTTATGTTCATACTTCGCTAATATCATCTTACCATGCTCTGCGAGCACCGGAATCTGTCTAAAGCCGCTTTCACATTGACGCGTCGTTGCGATGCGTTGCGTATGCGTTTATCTTGCGCTGTGTACAGATTGCGTAGCGTATCTTTCACACCTGCGCGAGAAGTTTTCACGCTGGATGCATATTTACGTTTTCCTTTCTCAATTTCTTCTGCTGAGTTTTCGTTTCTTTCATCATTAGAAGGATTTTTTTTCAGTTTTTCTTGAAAACCTTCCATTTTTCACCTGAAAAATCTAATGCGTACGCGTCGAGCAACGAAAAAATAGAACTTGGTTCTATTCTTGCGTTGCGTTTTATTTGTTTGCGTAAGCTCTGCGTTGCGTTGCCGCAAACGCGACGCAGGGGTTGCGTAGCTAAGTGTGAACGGCTCAACGCGTCAATGTGAAAGCGGCTTAAAGCAGTTAGATACCGTCTCCATTGGGTTTATTTTGCCTGGCTTCTGTCCGAACGGCAAGCTCACTCATCTGTCACAAGTGCGGATAATCACGGTGGACTTACAGACAGGGGCGTCACGATTTGGGGGGGATGCCCCCCCCAACATTGTCGGCCAGTCGGTAAAAAATAACCGAGTCGGCGGGAAGCGCCGCGATTTTTCGTCAAAACAGTTGATTTTTTTCATGAAAACAATCGTTTTTCTGAAAATCAGTCTATTTTTCGTCAAATAAGTCGGTTTTCTGAAAATCAGTCAATTTTTTTCCAAAACTCTCGTTTCTTCTTGAAAATAGTCTTTTTTCTGCAAAAAGATCGGTAAAAATTACCAGCCAGTCGGTAAATACCTTGCCCCCCCCAAACATTTTGGCTAGTGACGCCTCTGCTTACAGAAACTAGTCCACTTGGAAGCGCCGAACTGGAATATGGCGAATTGAATACAGAATATGATAAAGAATATCTATCCTAAAACTAAATCAAATGGATTTTTCAGTAGTGGTTAGTATTTTGTCGATATGTTTCTGCTCATTTCCCCCCCCCCTGCTTTTAGTGGGTCAATGATTGCCAGTATTAATTTTCCTTTCTCACTTTAAGGGGAAGAGAAATGGAGTCAGTCCCGTTGACAAAGATGAGATTTCAACTATACAGATATCAGAGGACACCGTTGTCACCACACCGAAAGCCAAAACCAGGAGTAGCGTTCGGCGGGTCGTTGCAACCCTCCAGGTAAACCTGATTGACCATACAGCACCCCCCCAACAAAATTGGAATGTGTAGTCATAATCCAGCGTCCAGGTTTGCTTTATAGAACAAGACCAAAGGTTTCGATGGGATTTTGTCTTCGCCAGACTCCTTGAACATTTTTACTCCTAAAATTTAGAAACAGATTAAGGCCAGATAGCTAATCATCAGAGAAAACCAAGTTCAGAAATGGATTCAGCATGTGTGTTTACCCCTATAAGCAGGGACCCATAATGGATGTGTGTGTTACAATGCATGTGTGTTTACCCCTATAAGCAGGGACCCATAATGGGTCCCTGCTAGAAGTCATACGTGTTTTGACGAAACCGATCGAAACGATCCTGCCTTACTTCTGCCAGTTTTCCGGTTTCGGCGAAATTCCGGAACTACTTTTCCGGCGAAAAAATAAATCTCAAAAACGAATTCAGCGTATCTCCTTGACCTTTTCTGCTTTCAACAAATTTTCCGGTTTGGGTCGGATTCCGGGCGAAGTACTTGTCCGGGTAGAAAATGATTTTCACAAAAGTGTTCAGCAAACCTTAGTACCCCTTAATCGACTATCTCATTAGCTGTTTAAACATTTTTGTTTGTCTCTTAATTTGAACCCCCACCCCTAAATGTAGGGCTACACAGCCCATCTACGAATTCGATCTTTTCCTTGACCTTCCCGGAACCTCCCACCTAGTTTCATAAAAATATCTCATTCCCTTCGAGAGTTATCGTGCTCAAAGACGGACAGACGGACAACTTTTGCGATGTTATAGGTATCCCTCCACTTAACGTTACGTGACAACAGTTTTTAACAGGAAGAAACGACTTATTTTCAGAAAAACTGACAGTTTAAAAAAAAAATATTATTTGTACGAACAATCGACCGTTTTTAACATCAAATAAATCGACTGTTACCAAGAAAAAAAATGGGACTAAAAATTCCGGCGCTTCGTGCCTACTCGGTTATTTTTCACCGACTGGCCAACAGCACCCCCCCACTCATCCCCGCATCTTTAATGGCTCCCTGGTAAAGATATGTTTTTCAGAATATCATGGCATTCGACAAATCTCGCCGAAAACGGAAGCTGGCCTCAGCCACCAGCAGCCACGATCCGTTTTTGGACAAATTCTCACCTACATCACAAGAAGAAAAGAAGGATACAGGATTCCACGCGTTTTTCATAAAGAATCATTGTAAGGGGGAGCTGGCGATCGATACTTCGAAATCAGGGCACTATAAGGTAAGTTTTTTGTTCTGGCAGTTGCAGCTTCTACACCACAGACGGTTGGCAGTTGCATCGACGAAGAACGACCGGCAGTTGCAGCCGGCAGTTGCAGCTTCTGGTTCAAGTCCCAAATTTCAATAATTTTTTTTGTTCAGTAGTTCAAAATGTCTCTTACAACGTTAGAGATGTCAATGTTTTTATTATTATTATCAACTTTTTAATTCTAGCTTTCGCCATAACAAACAAACAAACAATTAACGTAAAACAACACTATGGCACAACATTAAGGGTCTCCAACAAATTCCTTCAAACTGGTAGATTGTGGAAAATGGGGTTTGCTGCCAGGAAGACAGTTATCTGACAGTCATATCCTTAGAACCAAAGATGACCGGGTTTTTCGAGCAAGTTCAGCAAAACTGCAGCAATGGTACTGGATAAATGCCTGACTTATGCTCTCTCGAGCCGGCAGACGAATCAGACGCCTAAAAATTCCAGAAAAAATGTGAATGCGAAAAAGAAACTAGCAGTATTATGGTAATTAGGAATGGTGACTAATTAGGTACGGTGACATTATGCGTGCTTTCTTATCAGGACCTAACCACAAGTCTCTGAAGGGTCGATTTAGGAATTAATAAAAAAATAAAAAATTAGTAATCTAGAAATTAAAAATAATGACAGATAGCCTACAATTCTGAAAAGAGAAAAAATAAAACTATGTTAGTGGTAATTTGTTCTTTGAAGTGTCGCGTGGATATGGAACTCAGAAATTAAGAAATCGCTCCAAGATCTTGCCAATATCAAAAGCACTATCTGGCTTCTGCTTTCTTTGGTTTCTTGCTTTTTTTGGTTGGGAATATCTATGTGGAGTTGAATCACCCCCCACCCTCCCCGGTCATGGGCAAGTGGGCCCAATTTGCCCATGAGAAATTTTTTGACCCGTGACTGGAATCAAACTCCAAGTTGGTATAGTCGAGGATATTTAGGTTTAGATAAGCAATTTGACGCCCGCCCTCCCCCGCCACCCTCCCGTTCATGGGTAACTGGGCCCAGATTTCCTATGAGTTACGTTCGTCTATGACATTGTCTCGAGTTCAACTCTTGTATACTTGTGGATATATATGTATATATCCTCTGGTCACGAAGAACATCTTGAGACTGAACCTCCCCCACCCTCCCCGTTCATGGGCAACTGGGCCCGGATTGCCCATGATTTGAGATTTTGTGAGATTTTGCGGAAGGATGGGAATGATGAAATGGGATCTGAAACTTTATGACATGACACTAATGTGTTTGAACAAGGTATAATAAACGAAATACATTTCAAGAATGATGAAAGTATTGTCAGTAGTGTATTGAAACAAGCTTACGGGGGTTTATACGATGCAATACATGAAAGACAAAGATGGACAATACTGCGATTGGAGACCGAATTACGACTGACGCGAAGGGATTGTGTTTCCAAATGAACTAACATGTTTTCTCACGTGGAAGGTGTCAGATGAGACGCGCTTATGAAAATTTATGACTTTGACATTAGGGTGTTCGAGCCTGAGCCTGAGCCCTGTTTGGAGATTCTTTGAGAGCTCAATTGTTGGTTTCACGAATAACTATGCAATACGAATATTAAACTTTACGGGAAATTCAACGTTACATTCCAGTTCATTCTTTTACACTCCACGTCTGAGCGCTTGCACACTTGTTAAAGTGCCGTTTCTGTTTCTGTTCCGTTTTTAATATGACCGTTTTAGCCATTTCTGTTTTTATTTTTCCTGGTTTTTCCAAATTCCGTTTTAAGTGGAGTGTTCCTTGGAACAATCCACTATTGCCAGTGCTGCAGCAGCTTTCGGCTTTCGGTTTTCGGTTTCCGGTTTTCACCGTATTTTGTGGAGCTCATAACTCGTGAACCAGTGCAAGTATCAAGTTCAAACTTGGTACATTTGTGGGTATTGGGGTCTAGTAGTGCCTTTTGGGGTCCCATCCCCCACACCCACCCGGTTCAAGGGCAACTGGGCCCAGATTGCCCAGGAGTAAAGTTAGTTACCCGTGACAGGAATCAACAAGTATCAAGTTTAAAATTGGTAGGTTTGTGAGCACTGGGGTCTCTTTTTGCTTTTTGCGGGCCCCAAACCCCACCCCACTTGGTCCAGGTGAAAGTGGGCCCAGTTTGCCCATGAGTAAAGTTTTTGACCCGTGACTGGAATCAAACTCTAAGTTGGTATAGTCGGGAATATTTAGGTCTAGATATGTAATTCGATTGTTCCCGACCCCCCCCCCCCCTACCCTCCTGTTCATGGGTAACTGGGCCCAGATTTTCGGTGAATTAAGTTCGTTTATGACATGCCTCTAGCTCAACTCTTGTGTACTTGTAGATATAAGTGTATAGATGCGGATTTTGGTCTAACAGCAACAAATAAGACCACGCGGCGTACTTTAATCCTCATTGATGAGTTAGAAACTGGAAGGTTTTGTCATATGATCGATGATATGCCGATATTAATGAAGTTGTGACAAGGGGGGTATCGGGCAATAAAACAATTTGGTTTTATTACACTTGTTATTGCATTGCTAAAGGAAAAGAGTTTTAAAGTTTTTTGACTGGTTCAGTACTGATACACATACCGTTCTTGCAAGATCTCTTTGGATTTCTAAATGCCGTTTGGTTAAACTTTTAAACTGTGACGATTTCAAGTTAGGTTGTTTGAATATTTATTGGTCATGGGGGATGTGAAATGTCCTGGTTCTAACGCTTTTTGTGTATAAGATGTAAGAAACATTTTACTTTAACACTCCACGTCTGAGCGCTTGCGCACTTGTTTGGTTTACGGACCCAAAGGAATCTTCAAATGACTCAATTTCTATGTAAACCAATCAACAACGTTTGTGATGGCGTTTCTGGCTCTTTGCTAGGCACCGGGCGATTCTTCGTTTCCACGAAGAGTTAGTTTCTGACCGTTGTGTCTGAAAAATCTATCTAATTTTCATCATCACAATAACACAAGCCTAGGTTTTTGTCAAATTGTTAGGAAACAATTTCGCACTTGTAAAGCCCAAATTCGGCAACTGTCTTTTTTGCAAAGCAACGTGTTTCGGATAATTTGTTTTATGCATAACTTTTGAACCGTTGGTCGGATCCGAAGAAAACTCGATAATTGACAAGAGGATGTGTTTCTGATCTAACGATACACTTTCATAATCCCCAAGGGAACATGATCATTTGTTGGCTACCTCAAGTATATGCTTAAAATTGAGTTTTTAGCCCCCTAAAGTGCTTATCTTAACTGCAAAGTGAAACAAATTCTTTGACCACAAGATAGATTTTCGTGATTCTCAAGGGTCCATGATAGTTTTTTCCTTGACTGTTTTGCTTACAAACATCTATACAACATTTTGAAGTAACGACACATTTTTAAGATCCCCAAGTATTTTGCTTAAATTCAGTTGTAGCCCTTTAAAGTGCGCACCTTAGCCACAAAATGCAAAAAAATACCCTTCTTTCGAGGAAATGATACACTTTCTAGCCCCCCTTAGAGGGCGCAATGTAATCACAAAGTGCGTGGCATATTTTGACAAAGTGCCTCAACACAGCGCAAATCTTAGCTGATACCAAGAACAAATAATCAGATAGAACTACTGTGTTCAGTCACATGCAGCGACTATGAATACCCCGAAAAAATGAGCGGACATAGAGGTATATACTCTAGCTAAGAGCTGATGTTGATACCCGTTTACTTCTCTTCGTCTTCGCCGCTGCATCTTGCAGAAAAAATAGTGAAAGATTGCTTGCAGGAGGACTCCTCCTGGAGCAGTACTCCTCGCGCTGACCCGCTCCGGAGCACGTCCTTAGAGCCACGGAGATTTGGCTATTTGTAGAGGTAACGAAACGTGATGTGGCGCGAAGCTAGTAAACTCCGCTCATTTGCGTCGAGAGTCGGCCGTATTTTACTCGACTCAGCATGTTTGTATGACCGATATAGGGAGACAGCAGTTCTGTCTCGTTATTTGTTCTTGCTGATACCCTTAGCTACAACGAATGCTTGCAAGAATGCAAGTGCCAGATGAGCTTACAGCTCTTGTTCAAATGATCATCTAATACATACTATGATGCTTTAGAATATCGAATAGATGCATGCACAGATTGGATCATCATTTTCCACTTCCCTTTTTTAATGTTTCTCTGTAGTGTTCATTATGTAATACGGATTAAAACCCCTATTTTAGAACCATGGGTGGGTCACCTGCAGGTGCAAAGCCATGTGGTTCAAGGGCTTGAACTAGTTTGGAATCAAGGAAATAGAATTATTTTTCTTCACAGTGCACAGTATACGCGATCCTGTTGTGGGGTGGGTTTTGTCCTCTCGAGATAGGATATCCGTTTTGTTCACAGCTTATGTATCCTAGATACATAAGCTGTGGTTTTGTTGAAAGGGGCTTCTCGAGAATCACTCAGTTTGGGTTCATAAGAGGATCCTGTTTATCTCGATCCTATCCATCTTGCAGTCACCAAACTTGCTCACCACACCCGAAGGTATTTTCTGTTGTTTGGTAAGAGGAGCCTTCTTCGGGTTTGTTTTGTTGAGTATAACAAATCTTTGTTTTTGTAATGTTTCTCGAGAAATACGTCGTTTGGGTTAAGGTGATCCTATCTATCTTCACCCTTTCGAACCCTTTGGACTTGCCACACTCAGCGGTATTGTCTGTTGTATTGTAATATGGGAAATCCCTTCTTGGATTTTCTTCAATCAAGATAAAGATATTAGGTGATTGTAGAGAGACGTTTCTTGAAAAACATCCGTTTTGGGCCTAAGTAAGATGATCATCTATCTTGCATCGCCAAACCTTTTCGAAGAACGTGTGCTGGCTCACCCCACCCTAAGGGTGTTTCGACTGTTTGATAAAAAAGATGTTTCCTCAAAATCTTGGGTATGAATGACAGCAGTGTGTCTCAGTTGTTCTTCAGTTCTGTTCACGTTCGAGTGCGAAAGATGTTGCTTCGTGAACTTGATCAGGCTGCCGAAACGGTCATCTTGCGGCGAGAGACAATCTGCAGAGCAGACACATCGTCTTTGCTTCGACTATCAGCAAGGAGTGTGGTGAATTCCATCATGATCACACCGGAAGTACTGGAACGCATTCCGAGCAAACTTGTACTCGTCCTTATCAAGGAAGCTGTGATGAAAAGAAACATCGAACAGATCCGCCGGCTTATCGGACTTTGGCCGAAGTCCATTTTGACAGTGATAGACGTTGCTCAGTCCTGTTGTGCCTACTGCCGCAGTCTGTTTTTTGAAAATATCGAACGAAAGGCACTTCTTCTCTCTGAAGGGTTCGTGAGCGCCGCCGCTGACGGTTTTGTTGCCCTCAAGAATTTTAACGTTTCGTGCTACACCTTTGACGCTGTCGAAGGGAACTTCAACGACATAGTAGAGCGTGCGCGAACAAGCGCAAACTTGTCCACGAATTGTCAAATCACATGCTCTCTGAAGCTGCAGTGTTTACGAGAAAACCTGGCCCATTTCAAAGTGGCATCAAATCGCCTTCGATGGAACTTGGAAAAAAGTCGAGCATCCGTTATACAAACTTCAGTGTGGAAGCTGATGGCTTTGTGTACTTGCCTCAGAAGCTGTGGCGACATCTTGAACATTATTAAGGCCATCAGCAAAGATGTGAAGCACCTGCATGTCGTGGAAAGCAATTTTAATAACTGTTTGCTCCGTTTTGGCTCAGAAATTGGGAGATGTCACCAGCTTGTTTCACTTGACCTTGAAAACAACAAGATTGGGCTACAACATTCTTTAGTAGCAATGACAACTTTTGGCTCAAGTCTAGCAGGTCTCCACAACTTGACCCGTATCGACTTGTCTTCCAACTATTTGGCATCGTTTGTAGAAGCCTTGTTGGGAGGACTTGATTGCGGTCTAGAAACGTTGGATTTGAGCAGCTCCTCGACATCACTCTGCTCTGGGGACCTTCGGTTCATAGCGTTCTCGACGCATGCAGTGACGCTGCAAGTGCTTAGCTTAGCCAACAATGACCTGTCTGCCAATGCAGGATCGCTAGATCTTCTTCTGGAAAAGCTTTCCAGCTTCGTTTCGATCCAGCTGATTTACCTTGGTGACATTCACATTGTGCCTTCAGAACTGGTTCACTGCACCAACATAATGTCGTCGTCGACTTCGCTAAAGTTGATGGATCTCTCCCGTAATATTTACCAAGCTTCCAACGTCTTCGAGATGCTGAATCATCTCAAACGCGTGACGACTTTGGAAGTGATAGTCATTGCATGGCCTGATGATTTGAGCGTGCTGGAAAGAGGACTGTTTTTGTGTGAATGTCTGTCTTGGGTGAAACGTAATCGCCTAACTTTCCAAATTGAGCTCTCTGGCCTTCTTGGTCATGTCCAGGTTAGCGCCGCGCGAGGGATAGAGGAAGCTTTTGACTGACAAGAAAGTTAACTAATTTGGCCTGAGCGGCCTGTTAATATATAGTGAGGGGCTTGTTGTCTTAGACTTGAATTGACGCAAATAACAAATAATCACAAGAACCTCCTCTATCTCTGTAATACGAACATTCCGATATCACCTGAGATGGAGGTATGTTAACTATTATAGCTTTTTCGAACATAACTTTTGTCTTCTTTGGTAGTACTTATTTTGCTACTTTTCTAGGGATATTTTGTTTAGTGAAATGGCAACCGTAGCCTACTGTAGAAATGTGAAAATGACTACTGTTGTGACCAGGGCACATAACAACACAATCCTTATTGAACACCATCTTTTTCATTTTCTACCGAAGTAGATGCCATCTATAGCGGCGGATTCTTAGATAGATAGAATTAATCGAGCTTAAATCTGTGTTGCCACTGGTTGCAGAATTCTGCAATGTGTCATACATTTTCATTTCTTCGACAAAGCGAGCAAGAACTCTGCGACCGGTTCCTTACCAGTAAATACAAACATGAAGTATAAAAGTTGAGGCGTATAATTATGAAGATGATGAAGCGAGATTTCTTGTTAACAGTTTGTGAAAAGGACCTAGTTTCGTAGGTGCCAAAATGTCATTTTCTTTTTCCGGCCAAAAGTCACATGTTCCATCAGAAAAAGTGGCAACACTGGAGTTTTTATTAATGGACTTTTTGATCAGAGCAAATTCAAGAAAGAAGACTGTTGTAATTGTTCAATAGCTAACACTTTCAAGAATAGCACTATTTCACTTAGAAATAAAGTGTTATGACCAATTAAGTTGACACTAGTTCGTGCCTAGATCTCCAACAACACCTTCAATTGGTAAAAATGCTACGTATCACAGTGTAGCCTACACTGTCAGAAGTTACATAACGACAACAGAAGGATGCCCGGTTTCAACAGATAACACTTTGGGATGTTATCTGTTATGTTTTTTTCGTTCCCGTTAGTATTCTTCCCAATTGAAGGTGTTGTTGGAGATCTAGGCACGAAATAGTGTAAACCTAATTGGTCATAACACTTTATTTCTAAGTGAAAAGTTGTTATTCTTGAAAGTGTTATCGCTATCTGTTATGAAACTTCTGACAGTGTAGTGGCGGATTCTTAGATAGATAGAATTAATCAAGCTTAAATCGGTGTTGCCACTGGTTGCAGAATTCTGCAATTTGTCATACATTTTCATTTCTTCGACAAAGCGAGCAAGAACTCTGCGACCGGTTCCTTACCAGTAAATACAAACATGAAGTATAAAAGTCGAGGCGTATAATTATGAAGATGATGAAGCGAGATTTCTTGTTAAAAGTTTGTGAAAAGGACCTAGTTTCCAAATAACGACAACAGTAGATGCCAAACTATCATTTTCTTTTTCCGGCCAAAAGTCACATGTTCCATCAGAAAAAGTGGCAACACTGGAGTTTTTATTAATGGACTGTTTGATCAGAGCAAATTCAAGAAAGAAGACTTGTAATTGTTCAATAGCTTCCTTTTGGAGAGTAGAGGAAAACAAGTTGGAGTAGGTTGGATGTAATGTTGTTTCAGTTAACAAGTTGCATTTCCAGTGGGAATGTGACTGTAACAAGGTATGACCGAGGTTGGTTGGCCAGCAAAGCACAGAAACATTTTCTTTCAGTTTTTGAAGATTTTTTCCTACAATGTTTTCCAAATTTTTTTTACTGTATTATTTTTTAGTGTATTTTGTTTTTCTTTCTGAAAGTGATGTCTTTTTTTTATTTTTTGCATATTAGACTCTATTTTTCAGTAATTAATGGAAAATGCTCGATGAACTTCTGCGGAGGTAGATACGGCTTCGTATCATCCTCTCTGGAGGATGATACGATATCATAAAAACCTCCCCAAAATTTATTGTCATAACATAACAACCTGTGGGACATAGGAAGATATACATTAGATATCTGTTCGAGAAAAGTTATATTGGATTATTTATTCCTGATGTGTCTGGCAGAGTAGCGCTAGTTTATGGACGTCGCTTGTGTAAGAGTGCAGGAGTTTGTGTCTATATTATTCACTCAGAAAACTGTAATAATGAGAAGTGTGACCTGTGTGAATGCTCCCGGTTGTTTTCTAATAATGGTGGTCAGGCGTTGATTCGGGTCATCTCATAGACTGGACACATGCACAGCTTAATTTGGATAGTGTATGGACGTTGCTTGAAAATGATGCATGAGTTTCACCACAGTGTTTGGGCTCTGCCAAATGATTGGTTCTTTGAGGGAGATAATTTTTCAAGAATCATGTTGTCTGTTTCATGATTTTGTCAGGTCGGAAATAAAATGTTAGTTTTCCAGGTTGTAAGCTTGCGTAGCAGAATAGAGCTAGTGCATGGAAGTGTATTGAAAATAAAAGTATGAGAGTTTCGCTTTCAGGATTACACTTGGAGAAGGGTGTAGGTCCTTTAAGTAAAGTAGAAGCTTGTGGATCTGTTTTTTTTTTTTTTTTTTTTTTTTTTATCAGAACCGACACATTTGGTCTAGTTTCTCACAGTGATAAGTTGCGTTTTTGCTGTTACCATGGTATCTGATATACGGTCTAAAGTCGTTTTTGCAGTTATCGTCGTATCTGATACCACGGTCAAAAGGCGTTTTTGCAGTTGTCGTGGTATCTGGCCAGTTACCGTGGTAACAGATATTCAGATATCACGCCCCGACCGTGGCATCTGGAGAAGGCATCTCACTTTCATCAAATTTTGTCAAACTGGTGAGAAAGAAGTTCAGCACTTTGTGATGTAACTGGATATCAGTTTTTCTTTTGGGATGACTTCTAAAAGTGCAATTTCGGCAATAATCGTTTTTGCAGTGGACCGTATATCAGATACCACGGAAACTGCAAAAACGAATAATTCCAGATCCAGTTACCGTGGTAACAGATACCATGGTATCCGCAAAAACGCAACTATGGTGGCCCCTGTCGGCCGATGCTGCGGAGCGGTTCGACTTCACGTGTCATTGACAAAAATATTCACTTGAAATGTGGAAAGACTGTAAAATACGGAATAAACTTTTTTAAATGAAGCAGAGTAAGGCCCATTCACACCGGGACTTTGGTCCCAGGCTGTTCTGAAAATCGTTCCGAGACAGAGGCTTTGCTGGGTATCTGCTGTTCGCATGAGAGTCTCTGGAACATGAGAGTTTCTTGCCTTGGATGACAATCTTGGGAATATTTGCATAACCATTGTCGGACGAATGAGCTCCTCAGATGCAATGATCGGGCGCATGATACGTCACGTAGAAAGAACAAACGTGACAAGCGTGATAATCAGTGTATTACTAATAGAGGAGATAGGATAAGTGAACAATCTCGGGAACGAGAATGGATGGAAATAATACTGAAGTACGGCGCGTCCTTTAACTATCGCCAGCTCTTTTGAGGAACATATAGTCCATACACTGATGACTTTACCGCATCTAACTGTCAAGAACCCCTAAACAATCAACACAGACGTGAATCATCTGCATATTTTGGAAGGTAATTTTTCCAACACTTTGCTCCATTTTGGCTCAGAGATTGGGAAATGTCACCAGCTTGTCTCGCTCTACCTTGAACAACAAGATTGGGCAACAACACTCTGAAGCAGCACTGAGAACTTGTTCCATGGTACTGATTAGGGGGATACCAGGGACCCATAAATTTCCTTTACAGGGGGCTTGTCATTTCCTATGCTTCTATATTGTGCTATGTTGACCGATCCAAATCTAGTTTCCAAAAATCCGCACTTGAGTCGAATCGGTATTCTTGTTTGCCTAATTGGACGTGCGCTCCAAAGAGACTCCTCACTCAAAGCGCCACCAGCCAATCCCAAATTTTGTCTATCTGGGCTTTGACGTGATTTGACCGTGGGTATTTCTCGAACTATCTTCCGACCGGTCAAGAGCGCATCAGAAATCTCTTATTGACAAGCCCCTTGTAAAGGAAATTTATGGGTCCCTGGGGATACTGAGAAGAAGAGGATGAAGAATGGTGCTTTATACATTCACACTTTCGTGGTGTACTATGATATCCAAGCATTCGTAATTGGCAATGAGTGTCAGAGCAGTTAAAGTTGATCTGATATTTCTGTCTTAGGTGGTACCGGCTGTTTGTTTCACAACCTTGCCGATTTAATTTAATTCTGCACCCTAACCCACATTTATTTTTATTTTTTGTTTTTCAGTGGCTTGGCATTGTAACCTTAGCAGTATTATACAATTACGTCTTCATTGTTGGTCGCGTAGTTTTCTGGGAGCTACAGAATCTTGGGCCGGCAACGTGGCTCATCTTTGATTACGTCTGTGATGGCGTTTACTTGATCGACATCTTCGTCCACATGCATGAAGGTAGGCACCCTTTAGCTACGTCAAGACGTTGTTTTTAGCCTATAGAACAAGACCAAAGGTTTCGATGGGATCCCAAAAGTTTAAAGTTTAACCGAAAAAGATTGGGATAGGACAATCTAGTTACCCATCACTTATTCACTTAAATTGGCTTGACCACCCGCTGAAAACGCGTTACTTGGTTGTTCCGCTCGCTATTCAGGAATAATCGATTTTCAAATAGTGGAATTTCCGTGTGATTTGTGGTACCTCTAATTTGTTGTATGCCTCACAAGAAAGATTTATGAATTTTTTGTGTTCAAGCACTAAGCAATCTTCACCAATATCGCCACTGCCCACTGAAAAGCCTTGTTTGTGTTTAGATAAAAAATTCCCGCGTCATAGTAGAATTTTCGCTGTGGGGACGGCCGCAGATATTCTGAACACCATAACTAGAGCAGATAGTGGAAAACAAAAGAATCCCTTTGCAGAATCCAAATAATTCAGTGTATTCAACTAAATGACACAAAATAAGTTGGCTTTTCAGTTAAACTTTAATATTGGGATCCCAAATATTAAAAATTTAATATTTGATACGTGTGCCACTCAGGCTGTAGATGGAAGAAACGAATCAAAATGAAAATGTTAATAAATACTCCGTGCGCCCAAGCTGACTGGGAAACTAAAATAGAAACAAAAATAATATATTAAAGTTTAACTGAAAAGCCAACTTATTTTTGTGTCATTTAGTTGAATAACACTGAATTATTTGGATTCTGCAAAGGGATTTTTTGTTTTCCACTATCTGCTCTAATTATGACGTTCAGAATATCTGCGGCCGTCCCCACAGCGAAAATTCTACTATGACGCGGGAAATTTTTTATCTAAACACAAACAAGGCTTTTCAGTGGGCAGTGGCGATACTGGTGAAGATTGCTTAGTGCCTGAACAAAAAAAAATGTCATAAATCTTTCTTGTAAGGCATACAACAAATTAGAGGTACCACAAATCACACGGAAATTCCACTATTTGAAAATCGATTATTCCTGAATAGCGGAACAACCAAGTAACGCATTTTCAGCGGTTCTTCGATCCAATTTAAGTATATAGGTGATGGGTAAGTAGGTTGTCCTATCCCAGTCCTTTTCAGTTAAACTTTAAACTAAAATAATATATTAAAAATAATATAGCTCTAATAAAATGTATCTGACGTATCCGTTTTGCATTGACAAATATGATCCACAGTTAGCTTGGGCTGAAGAAATATCAAGATATGAAAGTATAAAAAAAAGAAATCAGAATGTTTGCATTTTCGTTTCTTCCGGTTAAAGCCTGAAGCAGACCCTGAGCTGAAAAATCGTGAAGGATGTCGTAGCTGATATTATTTGTTTTTAGTCATTCTTATATTATGATTCCCTGTCAACCTGGATCTATCAGCTTTAACCTACTTATTCACTAGGACGTTCCACATGTATCCTCTAGACAAAGCGGTACCTTCTACCCAGAAGCCCCGACAGTCAGTCGTACCAAGAACAAATAACGAGTCAGAACTATTGTCTCCCTATATCGGTCATACAAACATGCTGAGTCGAGTAAAATACGGCCGACTCCCGACGCAGATGAGCGGAGTTGACTAGCTTCGCGCCACATCACGTTTCGTTACCTCTACAAATAACCAAATCGCTTTGAACCGCCCGATGAGGAAAAATAGCATTCAAACCCGATTGGCTCTAAGGAGTGCTCCGGAGTAGGTCAGCGCGAGGAGTACGCCTCCTGCAAGCAATCTTTCACTATTTTTTCTGCAAGATTCAACGGCGAAGACGAAGAGGAGTAAACGGGTATCAGCATCAACTTACAGCTAGAGTATATACCTCTATCTCCGCTCATTTTTGTCGGGGTATTCATAGTCGCTGCATGTGACTGAACACAGTAGTTCTTCCGATTATTTGTTCTTGGTCGTACGAGACAGAAGCTAAAACTTGTGCCTGTGCGTGCTCGGACGAATCGCTACCAAAACTCTTTCATGACCTTTTTTACGTCCTTGTATGATAGCAAGAACAAATAATCAGTAAGAACTTCTGTCTTTAGTCGCATGCAGCGACTATGAAAACTCCGACAAATCTGAGCGGACCTGGAGGTATTACTCTAGCTTTGAGCTGATGTTGATACCCGTTTACTCCTCTTCCGTCTTCACCGTTGGTTGCCTATCGCACAAGAAATATCGAAAGAGACGAGCAGAAGGCCTACTCCCTGCGCTAATCCGCTCTGGAGCGCGTCCATAGAACCGATCACCGTTGACTTCTAGATTTCCTCTTTAGCAACTTACCGGCGATCTAGCTGTTCGTAGAGGTAACGAAACGTGATGTGGCGCGACGCTCGTTTGCATCGGGAGTCGGTCGTATTTTACTCGACTCAGCATGTTTGCATGACCGAGATAGAGAGACAGCCGTTCTGTCTCGCTATTTGTTCTTGATAGTAGTGAATAATAACATGCTTTGTAGTACAACATAATATTAGCCACTGAGCTACGATTGTTGTGTAAATAAACCTTTCTCTCTCTCTCTCTCTCTCTTTATTGAGTGTCACCTTCTTCCGATGGCACTGGACGCCACATTTTTTCGCTCAGGTTAATTAAAGTTTAACCGAAAAGGACTGGGATAGGATAATCTAGTTACCCATCACTTATTCACTTAAATTGGCTTGAAGACCCGCTGAAAATGCGTTACTTGGTTGTTCTGCTATTCAGGAATAATCGATTTTCAAATAGTGGAATTTCCGTGTTATTTGTGGTACCTCTAATTTGTTGTATGCCTTACAAGAAAGATTTGTGTTTTTTTTTTGTTCAGGCACTAAGCAATCTTCCCCCATATCGCCACTGCCCTCAGAAAAGCCTTGTATGTGTTTAGATAAAAATTCCCCACGTCATAGTAGAATTTTCGCTGTGGGGACGGCCCGCAGATATTCTGAACGCCATAACTAGAGCAGATAGTGGAAAACAAAAAATCTCTTTGCAGAATCCAAATAATTCAGTGTATTCAACTAAATGACACAAAAATAAGTTGGCTTTTCAGTTAAACTTTAAAGATAGTAATAATATAATACAAAAATAGGCCACTGGCCTTCACATAGTTCGTCTAAAACACTTTCATCGTACATATATTCGGCTTATAGATTCTCCAAGGCACAGTGTAAATGAAGGCGCAGATAATACGAATTAATAGTTGAGTTAGGGGTAACGAGACATGCTGAATCGGAATCTGAAAGTTATTTTTTTCGCCGGACAAGTAGTTCATCCGGAATCCGACAAAAGCCGGACAGTTTGTGAAAAGTAAAAGTTGAATCTGAATTTGATAATAGGTTCGAATCAGGGATAAGGATACATGCGGGATCCGAATATATTTTTTTTCACGCCTGACAAGTAGTGCGCCCGGAATCCGAAAATTTAAGATTAAGTTTTAAAACCCAGTGATATAATCGATATAGGGGGAGGAAACATGCTGCAGCTTTCGAACATGCTAAAGATAAACAAAAAGTGTGTGATTAGTTTAGTTATCTCCAAAATCCCAATCGGCATTTACTGTGTCGAAAAGGAAAAATGCATCCGACAGCTGTCTCTGAACAATTTGACAAAATTTGTCGACCAATTTTCGGTTATAGCAGTCCCTACCCCTACCCCTTTATCCACACAAGCGAAAGCTCTGCGCAAGGATGACGACATTCTTTGTTTAATCTATGAACGTAGGAGGGATCTTCGGTTGCGTGTATAACACGCAATGTTTCTTGGGTGTAATCGAAGGTTGAAGGGGTTGATAAATCTTGTTCAAACTTCGTATGAGGATTCACTGGCAAAGTACAAGTCAAGTTCGTAGATGGGTCCTTTAGTCCTATATTTAGAGGCAGAGGAGGGGTTTCGAATTAACGGTAAAAAAAAGTATGTTTTATAAGCTACTAAGATATTCGTTTCATGGGTAAGGAAGTCCGCTGAATCCATATTCAACTTAGTTTTCTTGCTAGACAAATGATTCATCACGAATTCGGCTGAAACTGGAAATATGGTTGAAGCCCAAAGTTGTTTCTGAAGTCGATTAAAGATTCGGTATCGGGTCAAGAAGACATGCTGAATCTGTTTTGTTCTTTTTTAAGAAATGGAATGGCAAAGACAAAGCCCAATTGTTTGGATCAAAAATTAGAATTTTGGGATCCCATCGAAACATTTGGTCTTGTTTTTTTGCAGGTATATTAGACGCTGGTTGAGCGTATATGTGAATTCCAGGCTTCACTTTCAAGAGTTTTTTTCTGGACGACAGATACCCTACCGGAAGATGAAGCCGGATTAAAATCGTCTTGAAGTTTGGGGTGTTAATCGATTGTGTTATCTCAAATTGAGAGCGATTGATATAGTTGTGATTGGTGGACAGAACATAGGCAAGGTGGGTCACTTAGGCTTAGGGTATGTAGTGCAATCTACTTCCGTAATCGTTCCATTCATTCTTGAACTCGGAGAATCGAGTTGTACACGGTACGTTCCAGACCCCCGAACGACCACACACTGATTTTTGCACTTGTCGTGTTTCGCTACTTTCGATGCGGATCCTCCTCCCGACGAGTGTTTATGAGATGATCAGTAAAAAAAATCGTTAAAACAGCCAAAGTGGTGGGTAACCTGTTACAATTAGCAAAGCTATTGACGTTTTTTTTTTTTGTTTTTTTTTTTTTATTGCCGCGTAGTATCTTTTCTGTTCTTCCAGTCCAATATGAATTGGCCAGGTGACTACGCTTCCACTTACCCTCGGTGACGCCAACGGTCTTATCAATCTTAAATTTTTAAAACGTGATCACTCGTGACCGGTCTATCTATTTAGCGTCACCTACACTTTCCTCTATCTCTACGTATATTTTCTTATTTTTATTTTTTCCTTCCATTCTTTCTAATCTTTACACTTCCATCCTATCTTTACAACCTTAATAAATCCCTTTCTTTTAAAACTAAAACTTAATTCTCAAATTTAAAAAATACTTATAATTCAAATCTACTAATATTAAACCCACCTCCACTCGTCTCAACGTTTTTAAACTATTTTCAAATATTGAACGGGAACAGTAAAAAGTGCGAATAAACCTTTAAGGAACAACAAGCTAATCTGTCATTATGTTCATGAAAATCCAGAATGGTTGGCTTGACTGTGCGGACGTCCAGAATATCTGGAAAACCAGAAGGCAACTTCTGACGCTGTAGCTTCTCCCACAGGGCGGGGCCACAGAAACTCCTCCCTCAAGGCGAAGTCTCGTCTCCAGCATGCCAATCCCGGTCCTCCTTGGACCTGGTTAACGGAATATTCACAATACGCCTTCTAAGTTCTCCAAATAACCTTTAACGGTGGCCTGCATTTCTTCACTTCTTTCAGACTAATTGTTATAAGAACATCTTAAACAGTAACCAGCATCGACAATTTTTTCTAAGCATAAAAACGACCCTCTAGATATTGTAAGAAAACTTACGCTTATCTTTGTCCAAACTAGTAAATAGAAGATGGCAAGGCATGAAACATTTCGTTTCGGGGTTTCGAAGGAAAGATAATGTCAAAAGCCTACTTAGTTCAGACGTAAGCATGTTTTCTGGACCTTGATTGAGTAAAAGGATGGTCTGTTCGAGAATACCGACACAAATCGTGGCTTGGGAAAAATGGCGTGTAGAAAACATGAAAATACAGAATGTCCAAATCAGTAGTGTCAAGTCAAAACACCAATATAAATAGTACAGACTGCAAATATTACAAGATAACTAAAAATCATTGAGGAAAGCATGAACAAGACCATAAAAGGACCGCTTTGTTCGATAGGAACGGGGTTCCAGCGTGGGGATAACTCGCTCTCTTTGCGGACGCGAACGTTGAGGCTGGGAGGGGGGGGGGGGGGTCTGCCCATTGAAATTTAACAGGGGCTTACATTTCTTTCAGGCTATCTCGAGCAAGGTCTTCTTGTCACCGACCCAACGCTCTTACGAAAAAATTATATTCGGAGCAGCGACAGCAAACTGGACATACTCAGTATAATACCCACAGACTTCTTGTATTTCGCGTTCGAAAACGGTGTCGGGTACTGTCCTAACGCTCCGTGCGCTGTCATCATCCGAGCGAACCGGCTTCTCCGGATCCGGCGGCTATTGACTTTCCTCGACCGGACGGAAACGCATACTAATTTCCCGAATTTGTTTCGGATTTGCAAAGTGATAACATTCTTACTCGTGGTTATACACTGGAACGCTTGTATATATTTCGGTGTTAGTAACGCCATCGGTTTTGGACATGATGGTTGGGTGGTGGGTGATATGGTTAAGGAAAACAAATCCTTAAGTAGTCAGTATATCTATGCCTTCTTCTGGTCGACCTTGACCCTAACAACCATCGGAGAAACCCCTCCACCCGAAGAGGATATCGAGTACATCTTTACCATAGTTGACCTGATGATCGGCGTGCTTATCTTCGCCACCATCGTTGGTAATATCGGAAGCATGATCACCAACATGAACGCGGCGCGGACCGAGTTTCAAAACAAGATGGACGGTATAAAGCAGTATATGGAGTTCCGTCGAGTTTCAAAAGAGCTGGAAGATCGTGTGATAAAGTGGTTTGATTATTTGTGGTCAAATAAGCAGAGCTTAAATGAGGAGGAGATTCTTGGAACCTTGCCAGACAAGCTGAAAGCAGAGATTGCCATTCATGTGCATTTGGAAACATTGAAGAAAGTGAAGATCTTCCAGGACTGCGAGCCGGGATTGTTGACAGAACTAGTACTCAAACTAAAGGTACAGCTGCTTCCATCTTCCTTATCGTACACCTACCACACTTTACCTCCACCTACACCTACGTACACTTTACCTCCCAAACCGTTTGGCTTGGACCCGTATATATTTATAATTATGATAAATGTTCCTTAAGCCAAGGCCATATCCAGGAGGGGTGTTAGGGGGTTCGAACCCCCCCGAAACCCACAAAAGTAATAGTTTTTTGTAGGCTTTAACCTCTGGTCTATGTATTTTTTGTACTTTTTCGTCCGACCCGTGGGCAAAACCCTCCCGAAATTAATTCCGCGTGCAACCCCCCCCCCCGAAATAAATTCCTGGATACATGGCCTGCCTTCAGCCCAAGCTGACTGCGAATCATATTTGACAGTGCAAAACGGATACCTCAGCTGAATTTTATTGGAGCTTTATTTCGGCCCTTTTTGGCAAGGGTCCTCTTCAGGCTCAAAGCCGCCCAAGTTGGAAAAACAAACTTGTGGTTTTCCACAAGTTCGTTTTTCAAAAAAAAAAAAATTAAAAAAGGAAAGAAGAATGCCACTATAGCCTAACAAATAGAAAACAAGAACAAATAGCCTTCTTCAGAAATGCCTGGTGCAGGCTGTGCTGGGGATCCAGCGACTGCACAAACTTTGCCCTTCGGATGTTAATAACATCCAAGGGATCGAGAACACTATATTTAACAGAAACTGAAGTATTTGTCGTCCAAAGAGGTACTCCAAGCAGAAACTTCGCAAAATTGAAATAAACAACTCTAAAGTCCGGTCTTCACCTCCCGCAACTTCCGGAATCTGGGCTTCCAGATTATTCTTTGACTTCTTCTGTAAATTTCATCTGGAATATGAACCGGTCCGAAAGTATATCAAAATATTCCAGAAAAAAGGGGCTTTTGAACTTCCAGATTTCCGGAATTTTTAAGTATCGCAGAAGAAATAAAAAAAAAATCTCGGAAAATCTGGGAACCCAGATTCCGGAAGGTGAAGACCCCACTTAAAGGACACGTGAATGAAGAGTACCAAGTATCATCCCTATCTGTGTGACTTCCGTTAACATTGCCTGCAGAAAACCCAATCCAAATACGAAATAGCGTTTCCAAGCAATGATTTTTGCTCCATTTTGCATCTGTCCTTATTTCAGTACCGAATAATTTCAGAAATGAACAAATGTCTCCAATCAACCCTTCTTCTGGAATATTTTTTAACCAGTTAAGCCCAAACGTATATCTGGAAGAAATTCCAATACGATCCGGCCAGCGCTGTACAAGATTTGAATGAATTGCGCTTTTTGTCTTGGAGTCTTTATGTGCAAACCTCCAGAAACGAACATCCCTATTTTGAAAACGTTACGCTCAGGAGAAGAATGCTCTCGGTGGCCATGTCTGTAAATGCATTCTCCATGGTGTGTTCAAGTATTGTTTCATTGTTCAGGTGTCCTTTAGGCTAAAATGGAAGAAAGAGGGCTATTTATAGGGCATAGAGGGTAGAACAATAAGGCGCTTTCTGACACGCCTTTTTTCGTCGGGACTCCTCATGCAATTATTTTACCAAGTAGATAGGTTGTGACAGAAATAGAACATCCACTGGCTAGACGACAAAAGGTATGTCGTACGGTATTGTTGGTTCGAAGTCTTGAGCAATGGGTAGCTGAAGTCAAAGATGTTCACATGCAAAAGAAAAGTATGTTTTAAGCTAAAATGGAAGAAAGAGGAAATATAAATAATAAACAACACTGCACACACTGCTATGTAGTTTATTTAGTTGAAGTTGAAACAATAAGGCGCTTTCTGAC